>CM076571.1:111601908-111855310 GCA_034641835.2 Pinus albicaulis | reverse complement strand
CAACTTACCCTCCACCACAATCTGGTATAGGTTAGGATCCGCCTCACTCTTGGAGAATCCAAGTCCGGTGAAATAACTGTCTATCCGTGTGTACCAAGCACGAGGTGATTGTTTCAACCCATACAACGCTCTCTTGAGCCTGCACACATGCGACTCGCTGCTGAAGATCTCGAAACCTTCGGGCTGCTCTATGTACACCTCCTCCTCAATGACTCCGTTGAGGAATGCGATCTTGTCCATGATTTTTGGACTACCCATCTGTATTTGAGAGAGAGCTAGGATTGTCAGTATGGAATTATGGAAAATACCTTACGACAAGGCCAAAGGTCTCCTCATAATCGATCCCCTCAATTTGTGAAAAGCCTCGGGCAACAAATCTTGCCTTGTACTTCTCCACACTCTCGTCAACTGCCTGCTTCATTTTGTAGATCCATCTCGAACCCACCAATGATTTCCCCTCCGGCCTTGGGACAATCTCCCATGCACTGTTTCTGACAAACGAATCATACTCTTCCACCATGGCATCTACCCATGTGGGGTCCTCCTGACTTCCTTAGCAGGGATAGCTCTGTCCTGACCACATTTTCTCTGAAACCATGTCAGTGTCTGGAGTCGGTGATTGTCTTTATTAAACGCTATCTTTGTAGGTGGTCCTACAACCCTCTCTGCATCTTGAGCCAGTCGCTCAGCTTCTATAGTGCACTTGCACCCTCTGATGGTTGGCGTTGCATGAGTGGTCTCTTCCACTCCATGAATCTCATCTTGTGGCTGATCCACATCCTGAGACTCATCCTTGGGAGCTAACAACTCCTCCTCCGCATGCAAGTGTGGCTCCCTCTCAAGCGAACACTGCATGGCCTTCTCCTCCTAAAATTTGATATCCCGTCGCACAACAGTCTTGTGACTGTTTGGAAAATACACTCGATAGTTGTGGGGTGTATCCCGGTCTTACCCCACAAATATCCCAACCTCTACGTTGCAAATAAGCTTCTTCCTGGCATCCTTAATTCATGCATGACGAGGTGAACCAAAAATCCTCAAATGGGAAATATTAGGCCTCTTGCCAGAAAATGCCTCCTCTGGTGTACTCATGCCAAGTATCTTGTGAGGACAACGGTTCTGCACATATACTGCAGTATTGCATGCCTCCGCCCATAAGTGAAGGGGTAGGCCCTGATCATGCAACATCGCCCGTGCAGCACCCACGATCATTCTGTTCTTCCGCTCAGCAACCCCATTCTGCTGTGGGTTATGGGGTGCGATGAGCTCTCTCTGAATCCCTTCTGCGCTGTAAAAGTCCTTGAATTCAGCAGAGATGAATTCACCACCATTGTCGCTCCTAAGAGCCTTCACATGCTTCCCCGATTCCTTCTCAACCAGCGCCTTGAACTCACAGAACTTTGAGTATGTCTCGCTCTTCTTATGCATGAAGAATATCCAGCACTTCCGAGAAAAATAATCAACAAAGATCACATAGTACCTGTGCTTTGCTGTCGAAGCTACTGAGAAAGGTCCACACACGTCTGTGTGGATTCTCTCAAGGATCGTCGTGGCGCGACTATCCTTCTCGTGAAAGGTGGCTTTCACAAATTTTCCCAAGGTACACCCCTTGCACTAATCTGACTGCGCAAGAGTGCCCTTAGGAAGCCCAGTAGAAATCTGCTGCAGTATCTTCAAAGCTCCATGGTGAAGGTGGCCCAATCTCCGGTGCCACAGCTCACCATCATCCCGGCTCACCACTCCTTCTGCCTTGCATGCCATTTCTGCGCAGCCATCTACTTGCAACTGATAAAGGTTCTTGATTTGAACCCCTATCTTCCGGGTTTCTCCAGTTGTCTTACTGCGCAGGAAAGCCTTTCCCTCGCTGAAGACAACATCATACCCCTTGTCTTCTAACATCTCCACAGAGATAAGATTCTTCTTCAATCCTGGAACATGCATCACTTCCTTCAATACGAAGGGTTTACCAGAATCCCTCTCAAAGGAAATGGTACCCATACCGGTCGCACTATATCTACCATCATCGCCCATCTCGATGTGCACTCCAAGATATTTCTCATCCAGATCTGAAAAAAAATCTCGATCTCCAGTCATGTGAAAAGACGCACCATTGTCCAAGAACCAAAATGATCCCATCACACTTGAGACCAAGCATGCGATCAGCGAAAAATCCAGCTCAAAATGCGAGGCTAAGGCCTCTCTCGCTGTAGATCCAGCAGCATGCTTATTTTTCTTCTTCTGTGGACAATTTGTGGCATAATGTCCGTGCTGGTGACAGTGAAAGCACTTCACCTTGGACATGTCTTGCTTCTTGCCTTTCACACTGGAATGAGAAGATTTCTTGCTCTTCCCCTTCTTTGCTTTGGTAGCCAAAGCACAATTTTCTTCATCAGGTGCCTTTGATGAAGATCCGTCCCTGGTACTCCGCCTTATCTCCTCTTGCATGAGATCCGACCAAAGTCGCTCCCATCCTGGCAATTTCTCCCGAACATTGACAGAGTCCTGATAGGAATGCCAACTCTTCGGAAGACCAAGGAGAGCCAAGTCCACCAAGTCCTCATCAGCTACAGTCACCCCCACACTTCCCAGCTCATCCCTGCATTGGTTGAACTTTGTGAGGTACCTGGATATACTGTCGCCTTTCTCCATCTTTATGTTTCTGAGTTTATCCTTGAGCGCCAACTTCCTCTGGTCGCTCTTGCTTTGGAATAAATTTTTCAATGCTTTCCACATCAAGTATGGAGAATATTTTCCATGCAGGATGGATACAATGTGATCCTTCATGCCCTCCAACAGAATCCTTCGACATTTTGTTGTCTTCTTTTTCCAAGCCTCAACTTGAGCAGCATCAGTAGGCTTTGGGACTTCAGCATCTATGAACTCCTTCAGCCCATTTTCTTCTAACACCGCCTCCATCTAGTCCTTCCATGCAACATAATTCAAGCTTCCCTCAAGGGCATACTCCAGTCGCAATCCATTGAAAGACATTTTGACTTCGACACCAAGAAAACTGCTGCAAATTCGAATTCCAAATTCTGCTGCAAATTCGAATTCCACCAACTCAAAACTCAACCGCTTCCGATCTGTGAGAAAAAATTATTTCTAGCACAAAGATCAAATGTAGGGGAATTTACTGGATATATCACCTTTCAAAGAAAGGATGGATCCAGAGGCTAACTGGCCCGCTTACAGACTCTGTCTACCGAAATAAATTGTAATCACTGTAATAGATCCGATGATCAATTTTACTCCGATACCATGTAGAAATTTGAATAATAGCTGAATTATTCACCGACATTATCATGATTACACACTATTTAAGCTTCATGCATAATACATAACCTCTTCTACAATTGATCATCAATTTGCGGAAATAGAAGCAGTCGCATGCGCACATTAAAACATAATCAAGCACACATAGAACACGGTATGTAATGGGGAAATCTTACAACTGAAAAACCCCAACTATATTTATATTATAATGATAGATAACATGTAAAAATCATAGTACAATACTCCTCACAAGTACTCAGTACTATCTCCAAAAGTTACACACAAAACTAGCTCAGATTTGAACAAGTCACGGGTTCAAATCTCCTCCACAAGTCTGCCTGCCTCTACTGCGCAATCCAAGATGAGAATGAATGAGATCCAAGTTCAAATCCCCTAGCTTGTAATGTTCAATCCTCATTGGAAATCTCCATCAATATGTGTGCAAATCTCATGCACAGGTATAGTCACAACTGATAGTCACACTCACCCTTTCACCCACCTCTAACACTGGTCTCCACTGAACTGTCCATGCACTGCTGTTAACTGATGTGTTCTTTAGTTGAATAATGAGTTAATAATTAGTAAATTAATTAATAATTAATTCACACCACTCATCACTAGTTTATTTATCAGTTAGACTAAATAAAACTAGTTCAACTAAGTTAAACCGAACACAACTCCACCAACTGTCTCATCAACTCTACCAAACTCTGCCACATGAGTTCTAACTGAATTCAACCATGCAATAGCTCAACTAAACCCTTAGGAATCGCTTAATTCCTACATCCCGAATTGCATGTGCACATCAAGCATCAAGTAGAAGTGCTCCAAGAGGATAAGATAATGTTTATAGTCCAAATATTATTAAGGGTTGATAATATTCGACTGTTCTATTTTTAGACTGGCAGTCTAAAAATAGATTCTGCCCAATCTCTAAAAATAGAGGTCCATCTATTTTTACCAACTTGACCAATCATCCATAAATAGAATCCTGCAACTCATAGACCATGATTCATATGTCTAAAAATAGACATAGTTTAAAAATAGACTTTGCGCCAAAAATAGCCTGCGGGCCCACTTAGTGAAGGCGACTTCTTTTTCACTAAGCTCCATCATCTTGTTGCATTTTCAACACAACCATCACTTGACATTCTAGTGCTGGGTATAGGAAACAATTTAATTCCTTGGCTACCTTATAATGAATAAAATTATGGGTGCTACTTGAATCAATCAACACTATCACCTTTTTCTTTTTGATATGTCCTTCTATCTTGAGAGTTTGAGGAGTGGTAATTCCTACCAGTGCATTACACGATATGGTCGGATTCATTTCTTCCTCTTCTAGAGCTGGTTCCTGGTGTATATCCTCTTCTTGTTCATTTTCTTCTTCCTCTTCACAATCTATGTAAAATAATTTCTTCTCAGCACACTTATGACCTTTGGTGTATTTGCTATCACAACTGTAGCCAAGCCCTTTTGCTCTTTTTTCTTCCAATTGTTGGTGTCAACCTTGCAGGTTGTGGAAATCTAGGCATAGCAACACTTCCTTATTTATAGAATTGAGTGGTAGGCTTCCTTATCACCATTATTTTACATTCAACTTTTCTTGCCAACCTAAATGCCTTCTCCAATGAATCTAGTTCCAAAACGCGAACTTCATGTTGGATTTTATCCTTTAAAGTGCCTATGAAGAGATCGATCATGTGTTCCTCTAGAATATCAGTTACCCTTATATTCAATTTTTGGAAGTCCTCAATGTGCTACCCCACTAAACCCTTTTGTTTGAGATTTATCTCAGTTGGCTAAAAAGAAGGTGTTGCTCTTTGTATCCTCAAAATGTCTTATCATTTCTCCCAGTAAGTGTTGATGATAACACGGGGCAAAACTATTGATACCATACAAATGTATTTTGTTCTAAATGTAAAGTTGCAATGCGTACCTTTTGTGTGTTTTGCACATTATGGAGATCAAAATATTGCTCCATTTGTAGTATCCATGTTACAGGATCCTTTCCATCAAACTTCCTCATATCCATTTTTGGAATATGGTGGTTCTTCCCACCAACATTAGAGTTTATGAAGTCACGATTAACATTTATTTGTTCTCATCATGAGTTTCCTCTACTATCTTTTCACCATTAGGAAACATTTCTTATCGGAATTAAATGACATACATATGCTGCTTTTGGATCATTCTTCATTTTCCATGTTGTACTATTGTCATCCATCTTAGCTTCCATGCCATCCATCTTCGCTTCCACGCCGGCTTCCATGCCATCCATCTTCGCTTCCACACCTTTCTTCAAAACTTCCATTTCATTTTTTGTTGCTCTTTGCGAGAGTGAAATTTGTTGCACTTGCTCTTGTAATTTTGATAGATCATGTTGCAATTCTTCATCTTCATGAGTCATAGTAGAGCCTTCTGAAGGCTTAATGGGTGTTGAATTATTTTTATGAGGCATATTTTAGAACCCAATACTGATATCTATTCTACAATATGCCCTTGGAATCAATTCAAATTTATTCTTCAAACAAGACTTATGCAATTCAAAAAAAAGAAAAAAAAGAAAAAAAAGAAAAAAGAAAAAAAAGAAAAAAACACCTTTTTCTTGCTTTTGAAGAGCTCGATATTGAAATTGGATTATCTCTGTGATTATGGCTCTTCAATATTTGAAATTCGGCACTAAAGTATCCCTCTGAATTATCTTTTGAATTCCACAGGTCTGATCTAATTTGGATTCTCCAAGACAAAGTTATTTCCAATCTCCCACAATGACCTAATTATGGACTGATTCAGTAGAGCGAACTTGTACGACTTGCCACGTGTCACTGTTTCATCCTTCGCCTCTGAAATTGATAGCCAAGAAACTAAGTTTTGTGTACTCATGACCACTTTTTATGGCACTCCAATCCGATGCTCAGAGAGAGAGTTATTGAACTTTTCCCACGATCACCTCTTTGTGATGAAATTCAGGAGCCTGAATACGCACTACCTTCCACAAATCATATCTCCAAAAATATTGCGAACCAAGCTCTAAAATGTTTTGAAGCATTTCCTCAGTATTTCAGCTTCGCACCCTAAAAATTTCAGATTCTAAACCTTCGTAGGAAAAAATTTATAGCGCAAATTTTACGATGACCTGTATAGGAGCCTGAAAAAAGACCTACCTTCCACAGATCATATCTCTGAAAATATTGCGAAACAAGCTCTGAAATTTTTAGAAAATATTCCTCAGGATTTCAGTTTCGCACCCTAAAAATGTTAGCTTCTGAAACTTTGTAGAAAAAAATTTATAGTGAAAATTCCACGATGACCTATTTGGAGCAGTGAAACCCTAGAATCCAAAGCTCTGATACCAAATTTTGTGTAAATAGCTCCAAAAATAGAAGAAAAGAGATATCAACACCTTAGAAATAAGCCAATTAGAGGGGGCAACCTCCAATACATTACATAAATGAAAAATTCTTGGATGATACAATTTACAAAACCTCCTTTCTATATATAGGAGTCCATGTGGCCATAATGTAATCCTAGTGGGCTACAATCTAATCCTAGCCGACCTAACAATAATAATTTAAGGGCACAATAATAACAAAATGGGGGTTACAAGGGTACAATAATAAAAATAAGGGGGTTACACTAATAACAATAAGGGACTATACTAGTAATATAGGGACCTAACAAGTAGTTTGAATAGTGGGTGTATGGATAACAGAAGTGCTGGGACCAGCTAAGTACTGTTGAGCAGATTTAGGATGAGATAAACCAAAATTATGAATGAAATGCAGATCAGGTGGGGTGGTTTCTCTGTTATCAGTATGATCACCACTAGGTTGGGGTGAGTGTGGAGGCTCAAAGTCTCTCTGATCTATACCACTAAGTGACTTAGTTCTGGATAGGTTTCTTATGAAAGGTAAGTCAACTTGAGTATCTTGCAGAGCTGTAATATTTTCAGGGACATAATTAGCTCTATGAATTGGTCTGACAACAGTTGAAGTCTTGGATTTAGGAGATTTCCTAAGGATACTTTCTGGATTATCAACTATATCAGGAGGATTTGGGTCAGGATAGGCTCTAGTATGAATTATTTTAGAAGCCATTATGTTGTGTTTTTACACCCAATGATGAGAAAATTTCAGCCAAGTATGACAATATTTAAAAGGCAAACTAATCTTTTTTTAAAGAAAACTTAATCCTCAAAGTTTACTTAACTGAGTTGGTATGATGTTATGATAAAATTTTCCCACTGGAGTCTTTGGAAAACCAAGGGAAATCAGCAGGCCTACTGAATACCAATGGAGTCTCCAGGTGAAGGATTTTTACTTTTTTTCAAGGTTTGGTTGTTGTTCACCATCAACAATCAATAATAACCAGTCTTGGTGACACTTGATTCATTTAGGTATAGGGGTTCGTTGAGTTCTGAAGTTATCTATTACTCAATATATCTCCCCAGTATGGTCGCCACTATGTTAGGGCTCCCGTAGTTTTCCAGATTGGAAAGAAAAAACGCTGCAGGGCCTACATCAGAACCACTTTGGAATCCTAGGATCTAGCCGTCCTGGATTCAGAGAGGGATCTCTCTTTATGCGTTTTAGAATGATATGCTTATAGGCTCATGATATGATATTAGGCTAGTTATGAAGCACAAGGGAACTTGTTTGTTTGATTGATTGGTTGGGATGGATATCAGCAAAGGAAAAGGTCACTAGAAGGGTGAAGGTGAGAGCAGGTTGAAGAGTGTTTCAGTTGATAGGATAGGTCAAAAGATAGTATCAATCCATTGGGCCATGGAGTCACAAAAGGATTTAATTGCACAACAAGTTTCAAGAGTGGTCCATGGGGCAAGTCATCTATATCAAAGGATCTCTTTAGATTGATTTGTGATATGGAACATTAAAAGTGTTGTGAAAGAATCAAAGCTAATATCTATTTAAGAATATATTAAATTCACTACATAAGAAAAGCCTTTCAAAGTAACTGTTCGAAGCAGGCTAGAGGACAGGGCAAACCATAGACTTCTTTGGACAAACTTGTACTAAAGCACACTTTTCAGACAACAATCCAACAATCTAACAGATTACTTTTAGAAAGAAGAAAACATATAAGAAAACAAAGGGCAGCCTAAGATCAGGCAAGGACTTTGAACCTATCTTTCTTTTGGCGTACTCTTCAAGGGAAACTTTCAAAACAGTTGTTGGAGAAAACACTAGAGGACAGGGCTAACCATAGACTTCCCTAGTTTAACTTTACTTAGCATGCAGTGAAAATATCAACCAAGAAAAATGTCTCAAGTTTTACTCAGCAAGACATGGGCTCACCAACTTTCCTTGACTGGTTATACTCTATTGAATTATCCTCAAAGCAATAATTAGAAGAAAACATAGAGATAAAACTTATCAGATAGAAATAGGGTACTTTGCAGTAAATCCTACTCTAAATTTGATATTCTTTATCAGAGAAAATGGACAGTATGGAAACATAAGGAAAATAACAATTACAGTAAGAAAAACATCACCATTGACATAGAACAGGATCCCATAAACCAACTTGTGTATTTGATGTTCAAACCAGTTACAAAATTCAAGTCCAGTAGGTCTTTACAGCTTCAAACTTCTCTTCTTAGCCCATCTTTCTTCAATCACTAACAGAGCTTCAGCAACTATTTACATTCAACAAGTATCCAACCAACAAAAATACTGGGCTTCCTCATATGATATATATAGGTAAATTGAGGAGGTGGAGTGAAAATAAGGTCTAACTACTCAATTAATACAGAGTAAATGCTTCTCGACCTTTGGGAGGCCTAATGGAGAAGATATCTAATGTCTTAACTCTGTTAATTGATTTTTACATTAACTTTCATCTACTTCAGTCACTTTTGTTGACTTTTAAGACTTTTGGTAGCTGGAAATTACTTTCTGAGCTGTATTTGAAAATATCTCTGACTGTGCATTCAATTTGTATTATTTTGAGGTAAATAAGTTGGCAGGTGGCATTTTTACCTTTTGGAGAACTAAAGGCTTCGGTGATTTGTCATTTGAAGCCATCTTTCTACTGATCTGTTGTTGCTTGAAACACTGATTTTCGTTTGATTATGCTTTAAGGCTTTCATTAATCATATTCAATCTTCGAACTTGTGTCTTTAATCTTTAAACTACAGATTAAGCCATAAATCTTCTTGATTTATGCTTAACCTTTAAACTTTAGTCTTCATCTTTAATCTCTGATTGATCTTCACTGTTCTTCATTTAAATTTATTGTTTTGCTGACAGGTGCTTTCTTTACGTTGGAGGGTTTGTTGTGTAACCAATGCCCATGACACATTGATTTAAAACTTGGAAATTCGACCCTTTATGTCCCTTTTTCTTTTATTTTTTGGCCATTGAGGATCATCACCCTCAGGTTCTGTGCCACTTAGATTGGCTGTGGGGTGGCATTTAGCTTCGACCGCCATTAAAACCAGCATATAAAGCAAAAATACCATTACATAAAACCTGCGTTTGTGGGTGACTGCATTCAGAAGATTGGGTGTCGTTGTGGAGCATTTGCAGAGGAAGAATAGTGTGCAGGGAGGAGGTTCCATGGCAGAACCAGGAGAAAGGACAAAATTTTTGAATTTGGGCGCGAGATGGCAGAAGGTGGTTTTGGGTGAAAACTAGGAGGTATTCGCACAAGGATTAGGTGGTTAATGGTTTTAACCTGAATGGACGCGATTCCATTCAGTTGCTACCACGCGTCCTGGGAAAAACTACCCATTTCTCGTGGAAATGGGTCATTAAACCCTGACATACAAATCCGTGCGATATCGTATGTGAGCCGTTGGATCTGGGGGAGCTAGATCCACGGCGGAGGTTAAACGCGATTGAGAAGATACATGGTAGAGGGGGAAAGGAGGAGGAAACGTGGCAAGCAGAGAGTGGAGCACGATGGCATGGGGAGGAAGTTGGGCCAGTGGATGACACCATCTATTCTATCGGGTAGAAAAATGTTTTATCGGCAGGGGGTAAAGGGTCAAGGATTGCGATGACCGTCAGATAAACAAGATCTATGGTGGAGATCTATTGCGGGGGTTGAATGAATAAGTTCGATGATTGGGAGGATGGAGTTGGGAAAGGAGATGGTTACCGTAGGATCAATAGTGATCGACGACTGGGATTTAATCAGGAAAGCATAGACGCAGAGGGGTAATATAAGAAATAAAGGTGACTGAAGATAAGGGCTGGAATGTGATCTGGTGGAGGAGTAAGGGGATCAGGGCTAAGGAAAAAGGGTTATACTTAGCCCCTGGTCGCGGGCTTCGATCATATGTAAAAGGGGGCGGAGGGCTTAAGCCAAACGAAGGGGCTTAATGCCTAATTTTGTAAAGGGGCGGGTTTAGCCATAAAAACAGGGGTTTTATGCTTTTTAGAGGGTTCTGATAGAATTAAAAAGTGTTTTAAAACCATATAAAGAGTTTTATAAGGTTTATAAGGGTTTTTAGAAGAAATGGGGAAAAAATAAAGGGAAAAAGGGGCCTTTTTAGAAGAGCAGAAAGGGTTGAAAATAAAGGTTTTTTAGAGTTTTTGAGGTTTCTGATAAGTTAAAAAAGGCCAATTTAAACAAAATAAAAGGAAATAAATGGTCTAAAAGGGATTTGGTAGCCTTTTAAGTGGGGAATGAAGGGTAAATGGAGAGAGGAAAGGGATTTTTTAGAGGAATGAATGACTGTTAGGAAAAATAAAAAATGGGTGAAATGGAGGAAATTTGGAGGGAATTTATGAAGGTGAAATAATGGAGAAGTGGCCTAGAAACAATCTATTTAATAACAACAGGGCTCTCTTTGAAAAATATTTTGTGGAAACAACAGTGAAGATGATTTGTAAGATAAAAGACACCAAGAAGGCTTTAAGAACTAGCGGTTTTCCATGAAGATTTCTTCTTGAAGGCTTAAGAACATATTTAGCTATAATTTTCTATGACAAAATTTACTAATGGCTAACAAGGGTCAAGAGTGGTTCTATAGGACCCCACTTCTTACATAATAATATATTGGGAGATTCTTGGTGGCTCTTCGATTGCCATCGAATTGCTAATATTATTTTGAGTTAGGATTGGAGAGGACGAGGGAGATGTGATTTTCTTAATGTGGGTAAATTAATTTTTTCAGGTCTATATAAAATTCCCATTTATAAAAAATCTAGTCCACATATTTTTTTTCATGCAACAACCAAGGCCTATGGGTCCTAAATTGATGTTGTAAGGGATACAAGTGAAAAGGAGCAGGGAGAATAATTTATCCTACGGGGGAGACTTTGGTACTCGAAGTAAGTGTTGGGGATATTGATGTATGACACAACTTGATGTCAACTAAGCCTAAGCCCCCAAATGTACAACAAATATTTTTGATCCATTAAAATAGCAACCTTGATGCATTCTATTTTTGAGGGAATGGGTTAAATATATGAACCGATTCATTATATATATTTAAGTTTCCCATTATGGAACAAATAATTCTATAAATGGTCAAAAGCGTAAGGGAATTCCACCTAGCTCATTAAATAAATTTTAGAACCTTCTTAAGTTAAAAACCATTCATTCGCCCTTTTTGCAAAAAAACAACCATAGTGTTTTGAGACATCCACAGGCTATCAGATATAATTCATGGCAATTCTTTTCAATTCAAAAATGGAAATGAAAAAAAACAATATAGTTAGGCAATGAATAGCCATGCAACTCAATCCATGGGGTCCTAAGGTCTCTATGGCCTAGGATTTGGGACAAAATTTAATGGGATATGATCCACCAAATACCATAATTTTAGGGGGGAATTCATTACCTTGTGTATTTCCTTTGGTATACTATTCCGTGGGTCCTTGGGAGGAACTGCTTTTTAAAGTCCTCGGTCAATCTCTCCTTTTGTAATTTCTATAATGATAGATACACATGAATGGTTGGCCATTTAATTAAATCCATGCATCCTTGTGATAAGCGTGAAAGGCCACAACCCCAAGCTCATATAATCTCCACTAAACTTATACAATGTACACATTTTGATGAGGAAAAAAACTTCTAATATAACCCTATATCTTTTCATAATTTTAAATCATACTAGAATTTAATTTCTTTCATTCATTGACTATTTGATTGAGAAGCATTGTGATATAAAATGGCATATTTCATTAAAAATAAAGAGAAAATGTTTTGAATATTAAATGTGTGATATCATCCTTTCTCACTTTTATTTCCAAAAAGTTAAAAAAAATAAAGTTTTTAAATGTATTGGAAAAGCATGAGTGAAATTGATTTAGATTGAAACCGAAACCATAGCTTCATTTATATTCTTTCTTATAAACTTATCTTCCTTTACACTATGCAATCACAAAATTTTATTAAAAAATATATAAATTTAATATAAATATTATCTAGTGAAAATATACTTATAATATTATTATTGGGTGTTTTTTGAATTTGCAATCACATAAGTTGTGATGTCAAAACTAGTTCAGTGCACTTATGCCTAAACATTTTATAAAATATTAATCAAATGATGAATATTTGATTTCATTATGCTACAATATAAATTATGTATTTAATTAAAAAAACAAATAGCATGAATATTTTAAATATTTAATATTAAATTTTCTTTTTGTTTGAAAAAAATAAAATAAAAATAAAAATAAAACTTTTAATATGTAAATATGAATAAAATTAATTTAAATGAAAATTTCAATATTATTTTATTATGAATCTCTATTTCTTTACACTCATATAAACTCCACTAAACCTCAAAAATATATATGTAGTGAGAAAAATAATGTTTAATATATCTCAATTTTTTCACAAATTAAAATCATAAATTTAATTTCTCCCTTTATATCAAACATTGAAACTAAAAAATAATTAACCCAAATATTTAAAAAAACTTTATATGAATTTAGCTTTATAAAAAAATCAACCCAATACATTTATAACAACTACTTAATATCACACTTTTATATCCACATTAATATTACTAAATATAAAACTAATAAAAATTATATTGAGATCAATAACTTTTGATCTAAGTTTAATCTAACCTTTAATTTTCTCATAACTTGAAATTATACTCGAACTTAATTACTTTCATAAATTTCAAACAATAGAACCAAAAAATTAATTAACAAAAATCTATTCGAAAATGAATTTATGGGAGTGTAATAATTAACCTACCCTTCCCTTCTGTTAAAATTTATGTTTTAATGTTGCATCGAATCCACTAAACCTTGTTTAAATGAACACACGACATACGAATGTTCAACGTCGGAAGTCCAATGGTTTGGAGGGCATCGTCGCAAGACCGATGGTTTGGAGTTTGTCGCAATAGCAATGCTTTGGATATTTTTGTCGCAATACTGACGTTAGTAGCATTTTCGTTGCAATACCGACGTTGGCAGAAGTTTCATCGCAAGACTGGTGCTTTGGAGATTTTCGTCGCAATACCAACATTGGCAACGTTTTCATCTCAGGCCATCGAAAGGCTGGCGGTTTGGAGCGTTTCATTGCAATACCGACGGTTGGACCCTCTGTTGTTATTCTGACATTGGGAGAATTTTCGTTGTAATTCCGATGTTTAGAGAGGTTCCTCGCAAGTCTGACGTTTGCGCTGATGCTTTTTAGCGGGATTAAAAAAACTTGAGAAAAACTTGGGAACTTTCTGACAATACGTCAAAACTATCGAAACTAAAGTGTAAAAAAATTGACCATATGTACTAGTGCTATTACATGTTTCTTCTTGATATGTCCTTCTATCTTGAGAGTTTGAGGAATGGTAATCCCCGCCAATGCATTACAGGATATGGTCGGAGTCATTTCTTCTTTTTCTAGGGTTGGTCCTTGGTGTATATCCTCTTCTCTTCAAGTTTCTTGTTCATTTTCTACATCCTCTTCACAATCTATGTCAAATAATTTCTTCTTAGCACACTTATGGCCTTTAGTGTATTTTCTATCACAACTGTAGCAAAGGCCTTTTTCTCTTTTTTCTTCCAATGTTTGTGGTGTCAACCTTGTAGGTTGTGGAAGTCTAGAAGTAGCAACACTTCCATCTCTATAGATGTGAGTGGTAGGCCTCCTTGTCGCCATAATTTTACTTTCAATTTTTCTTGCCAACCTGAATGCATTCTCCAATGAATTGGGTTCCCAAAGGTGAACCTCATGTTGGATGTTATCCTTTAAAGTCCCTATGAAGACATTAATCTTGTGCCCCTCTAGAATATTAGTTACCCTTATATTCAATTTTTAGAAGTCCTCAATGTGCTCCACTATTGAACCCTTTTGTTTGATATTTATCAATTGGATAAAGAAGGTGTTTCTCTTTGTATCCTCATAATGTGCTATCATTTTCTTCGTAAAAATTGACCAAGTGAAAATTGTTTTACGAGAGCAAAGCCATTGATACCATACAAATGTATTTTGTTCTAAATATAAAGTTATAATTCTTACCTTTTGTGTGTTTTGCACATAATGGAGATCAAAATATTGCTCCATTTTTAGTATTCATGTTACGAGATCCTTGCCATCAAACTTCCTCATATCGATCTTTGGAATATGGTGGGTATTCAATCCAACATTAGAGTTTATGAAATCACGATTAAGATTTATTTTGTTCTCATCATGAGTTTCCTCTACTAACTTTTCGCCATTAGGAATAATTTCTTGTATCAAATTTTTCAAACCTTCCATCAAACCTTCCATGTCTGCTTTTAGATCATTCTTCATGTCTTGCATGTTGCCTTTCATTTTTTCATCGATGTCATCCATCTTAGCTTCCATGCCATCCATATTAGCTTCCATGCCATCCCTTTCATTCTTCAAGCCATCCATATTAGCTTCCACACATTTCTTCAAATCATCCATCTTAGCTTCTATGCCTTTCTTCAAACCATCCATATTAGCTTCCATTTCATTTTTTGTTACTCCTTGCGAGAGAAAAATTTGTTGCACTTGCTCTTGTAATTTTGATATATCATGTTGCAATTATTCCTATTCATGAGTCATAGTAGAGCCTTATTATGGATTAATAGGTGTTGAATTATTTTTAGGGGCAATTTTAGAACCCAATTCTGATATCTATGCTTCAATATGCCCTTGGAATCACTTCAAATTGATTTTTCAAACAAGAACTATGCAATTTTAAAACAAAATACACACCTTTTTCTTGTGTTTTACGAGTTCGATATTGAATCTGATGTATCTATGTAATTTAAAATGCTAAGGATTTTATATTCAGTACTTTAGTATCCCTTTAAATCTTCTTTCCAATGCCACAGGTCTGACCTGATTTGGATTCTTCAAGACAAAGTTATGCCCAATCTCCCACAATGACCTAATTATAGACTAGTTCAGTAGAGTGAACTTGTACGGCATGCCACGTGTCAAATTTTTTCTCCTTAGGCTCTGAAATTGATACACGAGAAACTATAGTCTGTGTGATTTCGGCCACATTTCACAGAATTCCAATCCGATGCTCAGAGAGAGAGTTATGACGATTTTCCCAAGGTCACCTCTTTGAGATGAAATTCGGTAGCCTGCAAAAACTCTAACATCTGAGATCATATCTCCGAAAATATTGCAAACCAAAATCTAAAATTTTTACACGATGTTCCTCAGGATGTGTTTGCAAATGGTTTTTTTTTAGCTTCTTAGTTATCGTAGAAAAAAAGTTATAGCGAAAATTCCACGATGACTTGTTTGAAGCAGCGAAACCGTAGAATCGAAAGCTCTGATACCAAATTTTATGAACCAGCTCCAAAAATAGAAGAAAAGAGAGATCAATGCCTTACAAATAAGCCATTTCAAGGGGGAAACCTCATTTACATTACATAAATGAATAATTCTTGGATGATTCAAATGAAAAAACCTCCTTTCTATATATAAGAGTCCATGGGGTCACAATATAATCCTAGCCGACCTAACAATAATAATGTAAGGGCACAAAAATAACAATAGTGGGCTTTTATGGGGAACAATAATAGAAATATGGGGACTACAGGGGTACAACAATAAAAATAAGGGAGCTACACTAACAACAATAAGGGACTATAATATTAATATAGGGACCTAACACAATCCTTATGTAGCAGGGAAAAATTTATGTACCAAATTCCCAAGAGATAAAAAGGATGGCGCTCGATGAGATGCTTATTGTATCATATGTTAGACATCCATGGTAATAAAGGTTATATCATCTATCAAAAATAAATATTTTTGGCTAGGTTTGTAAAGTTTAGTAGATGATTATAACTATAAGAAGACCCAGAGATTCATAGCACTATAACTACTAAGCACAATGATGGTGACCCTAAAACAACTTGCCTTGCATACCATGGTTTTTACTGTGTTCAATGAAGAGCTTGTCTTATGATACCAATAATTCTCGTGAAAATAAATTTGGACATAAACAATCAAATAAGATGATGCAAGTTCTATTATTGTGCTCTACTTATTGAAAATTAAATTTAAACATAAGCAATCTAAGAAAGACAAATTTTATACTTAAAATGAATATCAATATAAACCAAAAACATTATGTAAATTCTATATAAAATAAAATATATAATAAACATTATATAAATATTTATGAAGTGTTAAATGTATATGCTTATTTTCATATGTTATTCTTAATTTATTTAGTTGAAAAGGAAATATTATTTTTTCCCCTCCTTTAAAATGGTTTAATTGTTATAAATTCTATGCCAATCATTTTGATTCAATACACTTATTTGTTATGAAGCTTGTAAGTATTTTCTTATTATAATAATAATGTTTAAAAAAAATATCCATGTCGAGAAACCCCTTCATGTATAAAAATATATTTCTAGCTATTGTGATTGTATTTACTAATAAGATTAATAGTTATAGTGCAACATGGTCCTTGCCTCTACCACTAATTAATTGATTAAGGCAGTGTAGAGTTTGTGTTTTGTCATTATTTGAGAATTCCCTATTTCCACAATATATTGTTATTCCTACCTCCACACACACTTCCTATGCACCTCCACATCCCTCACAATGAAAGCTACCTTTGCACTATATACTCTTCACTTCTTTGACTTTTTCTATTGGTGGTTTTGGTTCAATGGGTTAAACCTTTATGAAATATTTTAGCATTCTATCGTTTAATGAATTTTCTATACAATAGTCAATATTTCATTTTTTATAGATTTACTTTTATGGATATTTCATTGTGCAAAGCTTACAATGAAAGCTTTCAATCTGCAGAAAAAGTTTCCTCCACACCTCTGCACTCCGCATTGGGTGAACCAATGAGGCTGCAATATTATTTGAGTTAAACCAATATGAATATGAGTTAAACCAATGCAGAGTGCAGAGGTGTGGAGGAAGCTTCCTCCGCATAATGAAAGCTTTCTTAATCTACATAGAATTTTTCTTAGAAATAATTTGAGGTTGCATCGAATATGGGAAATTCTCACAAAATTGCTACACATTTTTTATTGGAAGAGTAATCTTAATCTCGAGAATAATTTCATTTTGCATATTGGTTGGGCATGGTTATATAATATTTTCAAATTTTCCTTCTATACTTCACATAAAGCAGAATAATATTTCATTTTTCAATCTGAGCATACAAACACTATATGAACTTCCTCCTCGCCTTTTGATACATTGTGTTGAGTGCAGAGGTGAAAAGTAAGAAACTAGGGGGTGGGGGGAGGGGATGAATAATCCAAATGAACCTCTGAACTCTTCCCAATGTATTAATGTTTCCTATAAATAGTGATAATTATTTTACACAGATAATTGAGAAAATGGATTAATATAATTTTTATTTACACAAATTTACAAAAATATGCATAATCTTTAACAATATCAACAATCAAAGGTAGAAAGGAAGCTCAAGAAATCAATTTGAATTACAAATGGAGCCTTTGTTAGTGGAAAATATTTGGTACTATTCTATAGATTCCATAAAAATCTCTTCACCGAGAAGCTTACACTGGATTGAATGTTAAGTGGCGAGAATGTGAATTATTTTCTGATTAGATAAGGTTTTCAAATTACTCTTTAAACCTTGCAAATTATGGGACCTCTGCAGTTCCAACTCACTCCAGTGAAATATTTTTGAAATTTAAGTTGGTCCTGTTGCACACATTTTGTCAAAATTCCAAGGAAGAAGTTGTACCATATTTTTTAAAGGACCAAGATCATTAGCCATCAGCTTTTTGAGTCACTGTAAACCCATTCTGCAAAATTTGTAATGTAAATGATGCTAGTAAGAATGTGTATGTATGTAACAACCTAGGTAAGCCTATTATTTTATCGGAAGATTTCATCGAAGGAGGTTTTTGTTCTCACAAATTCATTTGTTCTTCTAAACATGGATGATCGACAAATTTTTTACCTCTAGCCTCACCCCAAATCTAGGGTGGAATTTATTGTCAAAATATTAGGCAAGTCCTAGTGTCTTACTCGAGTCTTTTGTAAAAGTGATTTGGGAAAAAATTAAGCTATTTGGATAAATAATTTTATTCCAATTCACTTGGTCAATTATATCATACAGTGTCGCAGAATTGGGTGTGTATTTTGAGGGTATATAATGAATGGGTATTCCCCCTTTGAGTGTTGAATTTGTAAAATATTATGTAAAAGATATTTTAGTGCATGGTACCTCATACTTAGACACCATCGAAAAAATATTTGAGGGTGGAAAAATAATTAATCCCCTCAAGTGTCAATGAATTATTTTTTTTGGAAAAAACAAAAGTAATCCTAAGCCAAAAAATTAACTATTTATAGTAAAAAAATTAAATGCTATAGAAATTAAATTAGCCAAGTGGAAAAATTTGTGGGTCTTCAAGAAATTAATTTTTTGAGGTCCACTACCAAGGGACTATTGGAAATTTCAAGAAAAATTGGATCCTTTGGCCTTGGTGGTTGAGTCAAAGTCAACGTTTTGAGGAAATTAGCTGAAAATAAATATTTTTGTGGTAATAAAAAATGGGTTTAATCATAAATTCGAAAATTACTCAAAAAGAAGTATTTTCGACAATGGAGATTAAATTTTTATCAAGGATCGATCAACAATTGAGATTATATTGATGGGGATCAATCCAACTAGCCATTATTTCCCACCTAGAGGATTTTTCTATAAATTAGAGGTCATTTGTGTCTCAAGCCAACTTATCTTTGGATAATGCAACTTTGTAAAAATAGATGTAAAGCTATTGTCCTATCGGGAACATTTTTATTATCATAATAAAAGACTTTGGGGTGTAGTTCATGGTGTATTTGACTCGTTGATTTCTGGTACGTGTTGCATGCAGGCATTCCTATATTGTGCTTTAATTTTTTTTTTGAATCATTATTTTATTGTAGATGATAGTAACATTCTATTGGTTAGTTTTGGGCGTATCTTAGGTGATCAAATTCATTGTATGTTCTAATGGTTTATTCTTGAGAGGATATATAGTGTTTGTAGGTTACCTAGCCCGTAGGCCCCAAGTTCACAAAATATGGGCACATGTTAACTATGTTTGGATCCTAAATATTTTATACTATACCCCTCTTCTATATACCCTTTATTATCCTCGACCCTCCTCCCTTATCCTTGGTCTTCCTCATTCAAGCATGTCATAGGGTCCTAAACTTCTTGTTTTGCCTTCCTCTCTCTCGGTTATCCTAACTGTGGCATCTAGGGCCTTATCCCTTAATCCACTTGGCCTTCAACGCTTTCCTTGCCTCATCGTAGGCCTATCTAGGCCTTTTTTGGTTGCCCATGATCTCTCTTTTCCCTAGAAACCCTAGTGTCTATAATTCTGACCTCTATCCCTTGCTCCTCGGCTATTTTTTTGACCTCATTCATCTCTGATTTGGTCACTCGTATTTCTGGAGTGAATATTAGTGTTTTTGTAGGCATATTTGTGTTGGAATTATTAATGTGTGTGTTGCCCTTGATGGAAACCCAATTGTAACAAAACAAGTATATGGTAACCAGATGATTTCATAGATCAGTTCAGAGGTGACATAATGATGGGACAGAGGTTTGCAGATTAGAATCAAAAGTTTGATGAAGATGAATATTTGAAGAAATATACACAGGTTTGTCAAGACCAAGTCGCGTATGCACGTGGGTACAAAGAAGCAAAGTCACATACATCATGGAACATTAATTTATTAATACCAAGGGTATTTACCATGGTATTAGCCCACAATATTGAGTGATTAATGATTATTTGATCTTTTCCAAGATTACCACCGACACTAGTGTGGTTTTGGCTCACGGCATTGGCCAAGGCTCTAACTATATAAGGAGGTGAAGATCAAAGTGCTAGGTGTGCATGAGTGAGGGTAATGAATGAATATTTTCAATATGTAGTATATTTGTATGGTATGGGCTATAGTTGATTGATAGATATGAAATAATGATGCACCTGTGAATACAATAATGGATCATGATCATTAGACATAAAATGACTATGTATTTGCATGATATGTTTATGAGTTGTTTAATTTTGTGATTTGACGCATGTTTGTTGTAGTGAAGGGTATGATCTGAGTAAGTTTGAAGTTCTGAAGTATTGCACCGTCTTAAATTATTTACAAATTTGTACGCGAGTTTGATACATGGAAGGCACATATACACATGGGTTTTGTTTTGTAGAGTCGCATATATATATATATATATATATATATATATATATATATTTAGTAATATGTTGAGATTTGTACGCGAGTTGGGTTCAGGATAAGCGCGTACATACAAGGATAATTCTTATGGAAGGTGCATATGTAAGCTAGGGTTTTTCTGAAGAATGTTGAAGAAACTTTCTGATCAATTTTTCTATATTTCTGTTGTCTGTCAATGATGTCTTCATATAGATCTGGGTTTTTTGAGTATTGATATGTTTCTAGTTGATTTTGATTAAAGATCAATGATTAGTTGGTTGATTGATGATTTAGTGAATGATTTGGTACCATTAGGGAAATTTTGAGGTCTAAATGGGCCTCCTAAGAAAAATGTACAATCAAAATATACTTTATAAGAACCAATAGGATTCAAGATGATGATGTAAACCATGGGGGATGATTCACCATTTTTTAAGTAAAAGGGTACAAATATTAAAAAATAATAAAATAGTAAAACTACTTTTTCAACTCGTATTTTCAACTTATCTCCCAAAGTTTTAACTCAAATTTCGAGTGGGAGTACTCGTTGGATGCAAAATTAAATTCCTCATCAAAGGAGTACCCATGTTGCATACTTTTGATGGATCCTACTACAAGAAAAATAGGAAATACATGAAAAACATGATTGCAATCACATTTTTCATGTAATCCTTATTTTTCGTGTAGCAAGATCCATCAAAAGTATGCAACATGGGTACTCCTTGGATGAGGAATTAAATTTTGCATCAAATGAGTACTCCTGCTCAAAATTTGAGTAAACGATTTGGGAGATAAGATGAAAATACGAGTTGAAAATGTAGTTTTTTCTTTTTTCCCTCTAAAATTTGATGATGTAATCAAATATTATTTTATTATTTCCCCTAGAGGCCCATTTTAGACCTCAAAATTTCCCTAATGATTTATATGTTTGAGTTTGATGTATGGTATTAGACTTAAATGAGCGTAGTGGGTCCAATTTGAAAATATGATGAAAAGAGGCCTACAAGTTGTGATGTATTGAAGCTGGTGGATCTAGTGTGAAAATTTATGAAATGTGGTCAGTGATGGTGCTAAGGGTTGGAGCCTTTGGTAAGGAAGTCGAAGCTTCCTGCTAGTATTAGTTGGTGATCAGATCAATGGGGTTGAAGCTCCCTTCCAGTGGTTGTTGGTAAACGAGATCAAGGGGTCGGAGCTCCCTTCCAGTTGGAGCTGGAGAATGACTGAAGGTTGTAGCCTTCTACAGTGGGTGCCTGTGTGCTGGTATGAGTCTTCGGTAGTAAAATAATGTAAGAATTGTTTTATATAATAAATATTGAAGATAGAGACGACAACAATGGTGTTTTTATCCCACATTAGGTTTCCACCTGAAATCTTTGTGTTCATGTTTGTTTCTTATGTGTGATGGTTTAATCTATTCTTAATACACATGTTTACTGATTATTAATTCCTGATGAATCAATGATGCACTGGTTTAAGTCACGTAATTGAATATCTATATGAATTATAATTTTACCGGGCATACATTTGTTTCTTTAATAACAGTCGTGTACATATCCTAGTTGGCTTAAGTAAGTCACATACAACATTCAGTAAAGAAAAATAAAAGTATGTGTGAGATTTAAATACTGATTCACCCCCACCCTCGCCCTGCCCCCCCTCTCAGTATTTTTCCCAAAAATTGGTATCAGAGCAGGTCCTTCTAGAGAGGCTTGATCGCTTGAAGGAGATTCGTTGCAATGGGAAGTCATGAAGGGGTATTTTTGATCAGGCCACCACTATTCAATGGAAGTGATCTAATGTTTTGGAAGATATGAACAAAATATTACCTACAAATTCTTGGAGAAGATGTATGGGGAATCGTGGATGGAGGTTATCAATATCTAGAAATTGTTCCTACATATGTAGCAAGAAAGAAGAGATATGAAACCAACGCAAAAGTTATCAATTCCTTATTGGGAAGTGTTGAGCCTCAAAATTGTGCTTTCTTTCATTCCACTTTACCTCATTTCATCATTCTTTTATCACTTCATAAGCCTAAAATCAATGAAGAATGATTAGGATTGCTTAAAGGTTACATGCAATTGATTAACATATTGTATTTTCATGATTTTTGCTATTTTAACAATTTTCTGCAAAATAGCTACAAAATGCAGACATTCCGTAGCTGACCGGCGATTCTGCAGCTGTTTTACAGTTTGAGTATGTTCCAGGTGGCCTCTCAAGAAAAACCGCATATGGGCATATTCCACGTCATGTCTACATGGTTTGTTGCTCACCATGAAGGAAGAAACGAATTATGTGTATGGTTTTGACATGTGGGAACATATTTAAGGAAGCAGACTTCTATTAGGACTGTCTCAGTCCAGATGTCCTTTTCTTTGTCACACAGCCACTTCAAGAGTCCTAATGCGATTCTGATAAGGAAAGACAATGATCCTGAATTATTGCAAGTCTTGTTATGTGCATTTGTTATATAAACACTTGGGAAACCAAGAGCTAGGCTAGAGACTTCATTCCAGATTTTTCTTAGACTCTGTGTTACATTTCTGAAAACGCAGAGTGTTATGTTCAAGTTCTTTCAGCTTTAATGAAGCAGACAAAGTTATTTTGAAGGCGTTGATTTAGTTTGGAGTTGGATGCCGTCAAGTGGTAGAGGGCCCCTGCCTCTTGCACGGATATATTTTGCGTTAATTAGATAAGTTTTTCTAGCTGCCTTTACACTTTGCATTTGAATTAATACTTGTTTTTGTTAGCTACTGTAGTCGTTCTCATTCTAACTCTTCCACCAGAAGATATTCTTCCAAAATACCTCTAATGATGAATGGGAATTGACTGTGATATTTTAGGAGTTTAATTGTGTTTTTCATTTCGAACTGTGTGTTTTATGTCAATTTGCATTAGATAGTACAGCCAGACTTGTTTTCGTAATATGCAAATAGATTAGTTGCATTGTAGTTTAATACTCCGGAGATCAAAAAGCGCTTTAGTTCATTGTACTTCAAAGTTAGGATTATGGCATTTTAGTTTAATTATGTTCACCATCTTTCCAGTTTGAATAATTGCATTTCAGCCCAGTTATGGTCACTGTGTTTTCAGTTTGATTAATTGAACTTTAGCTTAACTCTGTCATTTGTATTTCAAAATAGATTAATTGCATTCTTGTTCATGTTTTTCTTAATGTATAGCCAAGTTTCACTAATTAGTTGAATGATAGTTCTGTTCTACTAGACTAAGGCTTCCATTATTTACAAAAACCACTCCTGTTATTAAACTCTTCCAGCATATCACTATGCAGACAGGAATTGGTAATATCATTTCATGGCTTTGATTATTCTGCAGATTCTTTTAATTGTGCAACTAGCCTTTTCCTCAAAATTATCTCAAAAGACTTTAACTTTCAAATAAGGCTTAGTAATGACAATTTAGGTTGCAGAATAGATTAGTTTCAGGATCCTTGGTTAATTTAGAGCAGAATTATTCACTGTGTTGCAGAACTAACTTTTCCAAATATGTTCAAACAAATATCTAGTCATGGATAAGATATGTTTTGTGATATGGTAAATTGTTGATTAGGAAAACCTCACTGCACTAAATTTATCCTTTTCTTGAAGTATTCCAACATGCCTCTAACAAATAAATTGGACTAAATTTGTGTTGTGAGTTACTGCCTAGTTTTGCATACCACACATGATTTAGAATTATTTCTAGTGTGACCAACAATTGCTTTTCATCAACAATTAGTTCCTTCCCTTTTCAAACATAAAACACCAAAAGACCAAAAACATCATAAATCATCACAAAAGACCAAAAACATCAAAAAACACTAAACACAACGAAGTAGGAAGAGGTTACTTAGGCACATATGGTGCACCACACTTCAGCAGTTTACTGACCCTGGTTGACAATTAAATGAGCTCAATTTAGGAGACTAGATTGAGACACAACATTTTGGCGCCGTTGCCGGGGAAGTGTAACTAGGTATCCTGATTTCCTACATCCACAAAAACAAAAAAAAAAAACTTCAATCACCTACCACACCCACTATATCATGTGGTGCAGTAAGAGCCACACATCCACATCATGAATTCATATTTGCAGGTAGAAGAAGAGGTGACAAAGGAGGTTGAAGAAATGGATGGAGATGATGACAATGAGGAAGATCCTTTTGGATTTCCCATTCAAGAAACCGATATCAACATTCAAATGAAGAACATCCATCCATCTGTACTTCCTAACTTCAAAGGTATGAGATCAGAAGACCCGGAAACCTTTCTTTTTGAATTTTAAATAATTTGTAGATCTTATGGCTACTCATTGCACATGCAAAAATTGAATTTGTTTCCGGTAACATTGAAGGATAGAGCTCTTAGATGGTTCATGACTTTAGGAAAAAATTCTATAGGGACATGGGATGATATGAAAAGAGTATTTTTGGAAAAATATAAAGGTTATTGCATGCACCATGACCTTAGAAATGAAGTCTTTAAGATGAACCAAAAAGAGGATGAAAGCCTAGAAGATTTAGTGGAGATATTTACTTATAATATCAAAAGATCTAAATTGCATAATTTAGGATTAGATGCATTAAAAACTCTTCTACTAAATGCTATAAAGGATGAATGGATTGATGTTCTTAATCTTGTGGGAAAAGGAGATGTTTATCGATTGTCATTTCAAGAAATTTGTGAACTACGCAAGAACATATCAAGAGGAAAAAAAAAGTGTGTAAGATCCCCTCAAGATCCATTTATGGCAAGAGTAAGTAAGTCAGCTTCAAGATTGGTAAGTCAAACTGAACCTAACAATCTGCTAAACATTCTTGGTAATTTAAATGAACAAACTCACATGCTAAGAATGCAAAACAAGCAAAAAGATTCTTCATTTATATTTTGCTCTAGATGTAGAAAGAAACATGCTTTGCATGAATGTCCACTTGATAACATTAAAATGTGTAAAATTTGTGCAGGATCACATACTACTGAAGATTGCCCATCATTACCAGGGTTGAAGGCAATTTACCAAAAGGATAATGGAGCAAATCAAGCACAAGAGAAACTTTGTTATGTAGCTCCAAAAGGACTATGGCAGCCTCATCAACCCAATATGATGCAATATCCTTATGCATAGTATCAAGGTTATGCACAACAATCTCAAGGTAATTGGAAAACACCCTTGCCTTGGCAATCTTGGCCATCTCAATCCCAACCTCAAAACCAACTTTGGAAACCTTGGCCATCTCAATCCCAACCTCAAAACCAACCTTGGACACCTTGGCCATCTCAATCCCAACCTCAAAACCAATATTGGCAACAAAGTTGGCAAAGGCCCTATAAAGGAAATCCACCATATCCTCAATCTTTCCCTTTCTATCCTCAATACCATCATCAATGTTATCCATACCATTTACCTCCACTACAACATCAATATCACCCTCATTTTACCTCAATTCAACCTTTTCCATTACCATCCACACAAACATCCCAAAGATTCCCCACTCCACTACCTCCACAACCATTTCATATCCCCAACAATAAAACACCTCAATCAACTTACAAATCTGAGGTATTGCAAAATGATTCACCAGCTGTCATTGAAGAACAAAAACCAGCAGAAGAAGACTCAAATAAGGTCCAAGAATCAGGGATGTCTATTGATAAAGAGGAGATATTGGAACCAGAGATTGAAAAGTCTCATGCATGCCTATCACTAGATTCTATGAATGAAGATCACATCTCTGATTTCATGATAGAGGAAAGACAAGGAAGACAAGATTACATTGAATCTTGGTTCAATTCAGTCATTGGATTCCAATGCTCAATTATGCAATATCTTCTGACATCATCTGAATCAAGACAGTTGGCATCTCATATACAGGTACATATCAAAGAGTGTCTTTCAAACCTGCATATGAGTTTATCTATCATCTTGTTACAGACATGGTTCCATTGGAAGTACTCATATACTTGAACAAGATTTTCTTTTTCAAGTAGAGTAGGACATAAAAAAAAAAATAGAAAAAAAAGGAAAAAAAGAAAAAAAGAGTAAAGAGAAAAATAAGTCCTATTGTGAAAACCAGCTTGCTGGCGCAATTGGACATGAGCTTTGTTTGAAAACCAGGCAACTGGCGGGCAAAGTTCACAATAATTTCTGCAATTTCATGATGGTTTCAATCTTTCATGGTTCTTCAAATCATTCTTGGTTCTATGCTCGAGTTGGATGATGTGGAATTCCTTAAGGTCCACCTTTCAACAGATCTTGTCCCATCGACCTCAACACTTTATCTGGGATCAAGATTAGAGATTATTTGAAGTGCCTTGGAGCTTGCATTCATCAATGGCAAGCCTCCTCATTGATAACAATGGGAATACAACAATGTCTCTTGATTGTCAAATCTTGCAGGCGACTCGACTTCGACACATTCATTCGTCCCTGTCAAGATGCACCGAGGTACCTTGACACTCATTTACATTATCGGTGAGTTTTCTCGCATTGGTTAACGATTTTCATTATTGATCGGTAATCCAATGATTTCTTCCCATGCTCGACTTCGACACATTTATTCGCATGGTAAGAATTGTACCATGAATGTTGGCTTTGATGAAGACTAATGGTTTTATGGAATCAACGACAAATTGCAGCAGTGAATTTTATTAGTTTCTTGTAGCAGCATGTTCATATTTTTGTCAATTCAATAACAGCTGCGGAAAGTGGCAGTTTCTGCAGCTATTACTGTAGCAGCCTGTTCTTGTTTTTTTTGCAACTTTTTCCAGAAGGCATTTTTGGTGCAATTTTTGCAAGAGATTGGAGCAGAAATAAAAAATTCTGAGCTTCTGGGTTTTCTCAAAATATGATAAATTGAGTAAGAAGAGGACAGAATTTGAAAAAAAGCAATTTTTAAGGGCATTTCAGAAGGGTTTTTCAGGCAGATTCTCACTTTTCAGCATTTTGGACAGATTAGGACAGATTTGAGTGTTTTTGCACAGCAACACCTTTTCTTCATCAAAATGAAATTCTGGAAGCATGTGGCAGTAGAGAAGGTAAAAATACACAGTTTCCCATTGGAATCACTCAATTTGGCCTTAAAATGAGTCTGTGGCGTACTTTTTTGTTGCAAAATTGGGCAAAATGAAGGGTGAAACAGGGCAGAAATTGATTTTGTCATAACTTTCAAACCGTGCATCCGTTGGTCCTAAAATTTTTATGGTAAATGCATTGAGGTAGGGTGAATAAACACAGAAAATTTCAGAAAATTTCAGTGTGTATTTTTCAAGAAATTGGCCACTTTCACCTACAGCCATTTCTCATTTTTCGGGAGATCCGTGCAACCAATGGCTGAGATTTTTCAGTGGAAGATGCATAATAATATTGGTGACAACCTCAGAACATTTCAGGGAAGTCTGATGTACCATTTGAGAGAAATTCCAAAATTCATTTCATTCTATAATCCACTCCATCTCACTCCATTTTCACTCCATCTCATGCCATTTCCATTTCACTTCACAAGTCCTATTCCACTTTCACTCCATCTCACGCCATTTTCATTCCATTTCACAAGTCATACTCCACTTTCACTCCATTACATTCTACATCCATCTTCCATATTCATACTTCATTTCTTCTTACAAATTGCATGTTGCAGCCACATCTTGTTCAACAGTTCTGACATAATTGTACAGCCTACAAAGAGATGATGATTACAGGAAATTGAAGGATTCTGTTTTGAAGATCAACATGCTCAAAGAGGACCAAAGGAACAACATCAAGCACAGCAATTAACAAGGTCAAAATTCTGAGGTAAATTGTGAAAATTATTTTAATAGCAAAAAGTCAAAACATGAAATAGATACAATGTGTATAATCATATGTTTCCTAAACAACCTATCATTCGAATTGATTATCCATATCCCTTATCCAATATTCCATATCTCACCACAAGGTCATCATAAATTCTCCATCAGATCCATAGCCACTTCATTCTCCCTTATAGCTTAATTACCTCCATCCATTCACTTCCATTACACTTTGTAGCCAATCCATCTCTAAGTGCAGAAAGGTAATTATAAGGGTGAAGCATCATTCTTCAACTAATCCATCTTCAGACACATAGATACAGTTTCAAAATAAAGCATCATACTCTGTAGTCAATCTAGCTTCAAGCATAGAAAAGTAATTCTGAAAGGAAGATAATCTGCACAAAGGAGGAATGTGGCTAATTGTCAGGACAGAATCAGTTGAAGTCAAGTATTTGGAAGGATATCCATAATTCAAGGAGCTACTACAATAAAAAGGGAGGCTAAAATTTATAGAGAAATTTGATGGCTTCCATAAGAAGATTACAAAATCTTTTGCCAGGACTTTTGATGGAGCAGAAGAAGAAAAACTGACATGGTTATTGAAAATAAACTTGACACTCCACTACAAGAGGAAGATGAAGAACTAATTTCTGAAATGTTAACAGAAATTAGAAAATAGATTAGGGCCAAAAGAAGAAGAAAGATAAAGTTGGATGTTTTAACAGAGGTTTCAAAGCATATGGAATAAGTTTTGATGAAATTGCATGAGGACATGCAATAGTCTTGCAGTGGGGGTATGTTGAGCCTCAAAATTGTGCTTTCTTTCATTCCACTTTACCTCATTTCATCATTCTTTTATCACTTCATAAGCCTAAAATCAATGAAGAATGATTAGAATTGCTTAAAGGTTACATGCAATTGATTAACATATTGTATTTTCATGATTTTTGCTATTTTAACAATTTTTTGCAAAATAGCTACAGAATGCAGACATTCCGTAGCTGACCGGCGATTCTGCAGCTGTTTTACAGTTTGAGTATGTTCCAGGTGGCCTCTCAAGAAAAACCGCATAGGGGCATATTCCACGTCATGTCTACATGGTTTGTTGCTCACCATGAAGGAAGAAACGAATTCTGTGTATGGTTTTGACATGTGGGAACATATTTAAGGAAGCAGACTTCTATTAGGATTGTCTCAGTCCAGATGTCCTTTTCTTTGTCACACAGCCACTTCAAGAGTCCTAATGCGATTCTGATAAGGAAAGACAATGATCCTGAATTATTGCAAGTCTTGTTATGTGCATTTGTTATATAAACACTTGGGAAACCAAGAGCTAGGCTAGAGACTTCATTCCAGATTTTTCTTAGACTCTGTGTTACATTTCTGAAAACGCAGAGTGTTATGTTCAAGTTCTTTCAGCTTTAATGAAGCAGACAAAGTTATTTTGAAGGCGTTGATTTAGTTTGGAGTTGGATGCCGTCAAGTGGTAGAGGGCCCCGGCCTCTTGCACGGATTTATTTTGCGTTAATTAGATAAGTTTTTCTAGCTGCCTTTACACTTTGCATTTGAATTAATACTTGTTTTTGTTAGCTACTGTAGTCGTTCTCATTATAACTCTTCCACCAGAAGATATTCTTCCAAAATACCTCTAATGATGAATGGGAATTGACTGTGATATTTTAGGAGTTTAATTGTGTTTTCATTTCGAACTGTGTGTTTTATGTCAATTTGCATTAGATAGTACAGCCAGACTTGTTTTCGTAATATGCAAATAGATTAGTTGCATTGTAGTTTAATACTCCTGAGATCAAAAAGCGCTTTAGTTCATTGTACTTCAAAGTTAGGATTATGGCATTTTAGTTTAATTTTGTTCACCATCTTTCCAGTCTGAATAATTGCATTTCAGCCCAGTTATGGTCACTGTGTTTTCAGTTTGATTAATTGAACTTTAGCTTAACTCTGTCATTTGTATTTCAAAATAGATTAATTGCATTCTTGTTCATGTTTTTCTTAATGTATAGCCAAGTTTCACTAATTAGTTGAATGATAGTTCTGTTCTACTAGACTAAGGCTTCCATTATTTACAAAAACCACTCCTGTTATTAAACTCTTCCAACATATCACTATGCAGACAGGAATTGGTAATATCATTTCATGGCTTTGAATATTCTGCAGATTCTTCTAATTGTGCAACTAGCCTTTTCCTCAAAATTATCTCAAAAGACTTTAAGTTTCAAATAAGGCTTAGTAATGACAATTTAGGTTGCAGAATAGATTAGTTTCAGGATCCTTGGTTAATTTAGAGCAGAATTATTCACCTAAGTCACAGAATCAACTTTTCCAAATATATTCAAACAAATATCTAATGCGGACAAGATCCTGCTTTGTGATATGGTAAATTGTCATTTAGGAAAACCTCAATGCATCAAGTTATCCTTTCTTGAAGTATTCCAACACAATCTCTAACAAATGAATTGGACTAAATTTGTGTTGTGAGTTACTGCCTAGTTTTGCATACCACACATGATTTAGAATTGTTTCTAGTGTGACCAACAATTGCTTTTCATCAACAATTAGTTCCTTCCCTTTTCAAACATAAAACCATAAAACCAAAAACATCAGAAAACACTAAACACAACGAAGTAGGAAGAGGTTACTTAGGCACATATAGTGCACCACACTTCAGCAGTTTACTGACCCTGGTTGACAATTAAATGAGCTCAATTTAGGAGACTAGATTGAGACACAACATGAAGCTTGATATAATCATAACTTTTCAAAGTCATGCAGCTTAATTTAGCAAAGGAAACACGTGACAAGATCATCTAGAGCTATGAAGGTGATGACAAGGTAAAAAGTCCTAAACTTAAAACTCATAGAATTAAATATGAAACTCTCAAAATGCATTATGACGAATGTATTGCAAGTTTAATTCTAATAATAGATGATATTGTGAATCCTATGAGAAATATGGGTGAAGATATAGAATATTCAACTTTAGTAGAGAAAATCTTGAGATTTCTAACTCCAAAATTCAAGTCAAAAGCATCTGCCATTGAATAAAAGCAGGATCTACAGAGCCTTACTGTCGTACAACTCCACGGAATTCTAATAGCCTTTGAAATGAGACAAGGAGGTCCTTCAAATATCATAGAAGTTGCATTTAAGGTTTCTACAAAAGGAAAAGAAAAGGAAGTTCTCAAGGAATCAATTTATATATTAGAAGAATATGAGGAAAATTTTGTGAGGAAAATTCAACCAGGTACTGGAAGGTTCAACAGTAAGCTTTCCTTCAAGTTTTTTTCTTGTGCTAAAGTTGGTCATTATGCTCCCAAGTGTCCTTAAGAATAAAATTATGAAAAAAAGAAACAATTTGAAAATAGGAGAAGCATTTATACAAATGAAGATAGTGATGGTTTATCAATTGTAGAAGAGGGAGAGTCTGACCAATATCTGCAAGTACTTATGGCATTTAGTATTAATGAATTTGATAACATTTTCCTAGAAGAGAAGAATAATTTGATTGAAGAATATCCTAGATCAAGGCATAAAGGATGGTTTCATGGATGTTTGTTCTCTTGTAACTCTTTTGGAGATAAGGCCAATGATTACAAGTTAAGTATGTTGAATGGAACCAAGAGATTGGATAAGTTCCATCACATAGTAGGCAATTTCAAGAAAATCTAGAGAAAGAAGAAACACTGGTCAGAAACGTAGGGAATTTTAACCTTACTGCAGTCATTTGTTTCTAAAGTTGATCTCTCGTAGTGACTGCAGGAGTGATGTGAGACACATTATCAGGGATGATTAATGTATTATCACAGGGGGAGAAATATATGGTGATTCCCATGGTTTGTTTGGTAATTCTGATTGTTTATATTTCTGATAGTGCATCTGATGTGTCAACAGAAGAGAGGTATAATTATCTATACAAGCTCATGGGGAGCTGAAGATGTGAAATTTTTAGTATTTCACTTTCGATATGCGTGTTTCATGAACTAGATTCGCGTATATACTTGGGTTCCTTTACGGAAAATCATGTATGGTTTTTCTCTGATAGAAAAATAGTGGGACAAACTCAAGAAACAATTCTGACATGCCACTGACAGTTATGATTTAATTTTCTTGGTATGATGTTGATGGTTACAGTATACTGATATGGTATTGAGTTATAATTTTCACATTGATGGTTATCTGATTTGTGAATATGCTTTGATGAATGAGTTGTTGTGGTCACACTTGATAGTGAACAAGTAGCACAGGTTTAGGGGGGAGCATTAGCATTGCTGTGTATAATGCATTGTTGAAATGATATTTATAATGGTTGTTGAGTTATGAGGTCTGTTCGTCTTGGTTATAAAAGTCATATATGTAAATTGATGTAAAGGTCATGTAAAGGCCTATGATGTAATATTCTGTCATGTATCGAATTTTTAGGTTATGTCAAATATGTAATCCCACTTGGTTGAGTGGTGTCAAATATGTAATCCCACTTGGTTGGGTGGTTGAGTCAAATATGTAACCTTGCTTGGTTGGGTGATTGATGTAAGTATGAGTCCTTAGTGATAGGAAAGGTCATACTCAGTTGAGGTATAGATTCATGTACTTCATTGAAAATGTTTTTTGAAGATTCAACATGTGCTCAGAGGGAGCATAGTTAGTATAATATAGATGAGATCTACAAAGCTCTTGCATCTACAAGGAAAGAGAAAACCTTGTTGCAGCATTGGTCCACCCTTTTCCCTTGATTTCAAAGGGGGAGAGTAACTTGGTGTTTGAATAATGCTTATATTGATGTGTCTAACAGGTATCTCTAGGTTGTGGTGATCAAACACCAACATGGTTAACATCAAGTCCAAAGGGGGAGATTGTTGGCACTATTAATGTATGTATTGTCCTTGCTGGCAACCCACTTATAACAAAACAAGTATATGGTAACCAAATGAGTTCACATATCAGTTTAGAGGTGACAGAGTGATGGGACAGAGGTTTGTAGATCAAAATCAAAATTTTGATGAATATGAATATTTGAAGAAATATACAGGGTTCATCAAGACCAAGTCGTGTATACACGTGGGTACGAAGAAGCAAAGTCACGTACATGATGACGCACTAATTTATTAATACCAAGGGTCTTTACCATGGTATTAACCCACAATATTGAGCGTGGTAATGGATATTTGATCCCATCCAAGATTACCATCGACACTGTTAGGTCTCCGTAGTTTTCAAGATTGGAAAGTACAAACGCTGCAGAGCCTACATCAAAACTGCTTTGGAATCTGAGGACCTAGCCATCCTAGATTCAGAGAGGGATCTCTCTATACATGAGTTCAAAGGTATGATCTTTAATTTTTATGATATGATATTAGGTTAGTTATGAAGAACATAGTTTTTGTTTGTTTTGTTTGGTTGGGAAAGGATATAATGAAGATGAAGGAAGCCTATATGAAGGGTGAAGGTGTGAGTAGGTGAAGGAATGGTTCAGCTGATAAGATAGGCAATGAGCAGCATAAATCCATTGGGCTATGGAGTCATAAGAGGATTTAATTGCACAACAAGGTTCAAGAGTGGTCCATGGGGCAAGTCATCTATGTCAAAGGATCTCTTTAAGTTTATTTTATGGGATGAAACAATAAGGAATGAAGTGAAAGAAATAAAACACATGAAGAAACAAAGAGCAACCTAAGATCAAGTAAGTACTTTGAAACTATCCTACTTTTGGCATGCACTTAAGGAAAGACAAAAAGTAATCTAAGATCAGGTAAGTGCTTTTAAACTAGCATGCTTTTGATGTACTTTAAGAGAAAACATTAAAAAACGTAGAATAGATTAAGATCAAGTAAAGACTTTTAACTTAGCTTGCTTTCAACATATTCAAAGGGAAAACATTCATGATAACACAAAAAGGTAGTCTAAGATCAGGTAAGTACTTTGAAACTAACCTGCTTTCAACATACTCTTAAGGGAACTTTTCAAAGCAACTGTTGGAGATAAACAAGAGGACAGGGCTAACCATAAACTTCTCTAGCTCAATCTTTAATTAGCAAACTTTTCAAGAACATTCAATGATAAAATCTCAAGTTGTACTCAGGAAACATGGGATTACCACCACTTCACTAGTTATACTCTACTGAATTACCTTCAAATTAACAATCAGCAGAAAACATAAAGGATAAAGATTTTCAGTGAGATTTAGGGTACTTCAGAAGTAAATCCTTATCTATATTTTCTGTTATTTATCAGAGAAAAGTGGACAGAATGGAAACAAACAAAAAATAACAATTTACAGTGAGAAACACATCACCATTGACATAGAACAGGATCCCATAAATCAACTATTTGTATTTGATGTTCAAACCAGTTACAATCTTCAAGTACAATAGGCCTCTACAACTTCAAACTTCTCATCTCAGCTTATGTGTTTTCAATTACAAACAGAGCTACAACAGCTTCAAAAGCTATTTACATGCAACAAATATCCAGAGACCAACCTTTAAATTGTCTTCTACAAAAGTATTTATAGAAGAAAGAGGAGGTGGAGTGTTAGAAGAGTTCATTTGTTCAATTAATATAGAGTAATGATGTATTGACCTTTGGGAGGCCTAAGGGAGAATATTTCGAGTGCTCATCTCTGTTTAAATGATTTTGAAATAAATTTCATCAACCTTAGTTACTATTGTTGACTTTGGGGGCTTTAGTAGGCTGATCATAAATCCCGAGCTGTCTTTGGAAAAATATCTCTGACTATGAATTCATTGTGTATTATTTTTGCGAAAATAATTCTGCAGGTGGAAATTTAGTAGCTAGGGATTCAATTAGCCCCACTGATGTGGCGCTGAGGTGTCCTTTATTTTTTTGTCTTCTTTCATTTCCTTAATAACACTGATTTACTTTAATATTGTGTTTATGCTTGATTAGGTTCTCTGTTTAGCTTTAATGCCTTTAGACCATTTTCAAATTTTTCTGACTATGCCTATCTGTTTTATCTATGTTTAACACCTTTAATCCTTTGATTATACTCTGATTCTTAAATTAATTGATGCTCACTGTGTTTTCGTTTGTTGGTAGGTGCGCAGAGGTTTTGCTTGACTGGAGGGTTCTTAGTGCAGGCTGATGGTAATGATCCATCGATAAATGTGGAGATAAATTCCCTCCTTTGGATAACCCTTTTTCGACAAATAGGCCTAGGATCATCATCCCTGGCCTTCGTGCTATGTCACTTTGGCACCTTAGCGGCCATGAAACCTGCAACAAAAAGTATAAACCATATTATATAAGCTTGGAGGAATGAGGATAACTGCGAAAGAGGTTGATGAGGGCGAGGAGTAGTGAGGGGAAGAGGCCTTTGTAGCAGTGGAAAGGCAGAAACCATGGCAGAAATAACCTATTCAGGGTTAATTTTGAATATGGGGGCGAAGATGAGGAGGAGCAGTTTTTGGAAAACCACTAGTAGTTATCGCACGACCTTCGGGCGGCAAGTGGTTTTCCCCGGAGGCAATGTGATTCCATTGATCACTCACCATGTGGATCTTTTGATACCACCAGTATCACAAAATTTTGAAGCATTATACCTCGGGTGTAAGAATTTTGCGATATGCCTCATCAACCGTTGGATCGGAGGCTCCAGATCCAATGGTGCAGAATGAGCGCGATAGGTGGTGAGATGCGGGGTTGAAAGGTAATTAGGGTCCATGATGACATATGCAAATATGTCGTTTAGTGGGTTAGTTCTATAGCAGGAGGTTTATGTCGGGTTATGCTTGGGTCGTTGATCAAATTTTATCAACGGTCGAGATTGAGTCTTATGCATAGAAAAGGGAATGATGCTTTGAAGAAAGGGGAGGCCCAATGACTGTTGATCTGTCTGGATTAACGGTCCAAGATGAAAAGTGGGATTTTCAAATGATGAAAGGAAAATAAGAAAGAAAAAGGGATCGGGGAGGAAGGAGAGGGCTTAGCGCTGAGTGCGAAAATGGGGCATATGGAGAGATGAGTGACCAAGAGCGATGGTGAAGGGGTTTAGTTTTTAAAGCACTTGGTTATAGCACTGAGATTCTATGGAGATCAGAGGCTAAGGGCTAAGCTGAAAAGCGCTTAAGCCCTGTTTGTTTGAAGAATGGATTTTTAGCCTAAAAAGTTGGGTTTTTAGGCTTTTTAGGGGTTCTGAGGAAAAGGGGGGTTTCAAAACTGATAAAGGAAATTTATTAGTTTTGAAGCGAAAAATGAAGGATAAAATTGGATTTTTCAGAGGTAAATGGAGGATAAAAAAGGGTCAAAATGAGTGAATAAAATGATGAAAGAGGGGTTGCTTAGGGAACAATTTTGCAGGGGGCAGCAGGTTTAACTTGGTTTTCTTTAAATGAAACAGCAGTGAAGATTACTTGCAAAGTTAAAACCACACAAGAAGACTTCAAGAATGAGAATTTTTTCATGAAAACAATCTCTTGAAGGCTTAGGACTTATTTTTAGCCATCATTTGCTTAGTAAAAAATTTACTGATGGCTAATAGACACTATTATGGTTTTGGCTCACGGTATTGGCTAAGGCTCTAACAATATAAGGAGGTGAATATCAAAGTGCTAAGTCTGCATGAATGAGGTAATGAGTGAATAATTAAATCTGTGGTATATTTGTATGGTATGGGCTATATTTTATTGACACATTTGAAATAATGATGTACCCGTGAATACAATAATGTATCAGGATCATTAGAATTGAAATGATTAGGTATTTGCATGATATGTTTATGAGTTTTTTAGATATATGGTATAACACATATTTATTGTAGTGAATGGTATGATATGAGTAAGTTTGAAGATCTGAAGTATTCCACATTCTTAAATTATTTACAGATCTATACGTGAGTTTGACACATGGAAGGCGTATATACACAAAAGTTTTGTTCTGCAAAGTTGCGTATATATTTAGTAATATGTTGATATATCTATGTAATTTGGGTTCTAGATAAGCGTTTACATACATGGATAACTTGTATGGAAGGCACATATGTAATCCAGGGTTTTTTTGAAGAATGCTGAAGAAAATGTTTGATCAGTTTTGATGTGTTTTTGTTGTCTATCAATGATGTCTTCATATAGATTTGTGTTGTTTGAGTATTGATAATGATACTATTTGATTGTTATTAAAGATCAGTGATTGATTGGTTAATTGATGATTCAGTGAATGATTTGGTACAATTATATGTTTCATTTTGATGTATGGTATTCGGCTTAAATGAGTGTAGTGGGTCCAGTTTGAAAATTTGACGAAAATAGGCCTACAAGTTGGGATGTATTGAAGTGGTGGATCCAGTGGGAAAATTTATGAAACATGGTCCATGGTGGTGATGAGGTTTGGAGCCTTCAGTAAGGAAGTCGAAGCTTCCTACTAGTCTTAGCTGGTGATTGGATCAAGGGGGTTGAAGTTCCCTTCCAGTGTTTTCTGGTAAACAAGATCAGGGGTTGGATCTACCTTCCAATTGTAACTGGAAAACGAGTGAAGTTTGTAGCCTTTTGTAGGTGGGTTCCTGCATGCCGATATGAGCCTACGCCAGTACAAGAATGTAAGTAGTTTTCTATATAGTAAATATTGAATACAGAGATGACATCAACGATGGTTTTCTCCCACATTAGGTTTCCACCTTAAATCCAGGTGTTCATGTATGTTTCTTATGTGTGATAGTTTACTCTATTCTTACTACACATTTTCACTGTTTATTAATTTCTGATGAATCAATGATGCACTGGTTTAAATCAAGTAATTCAAGATATATCTAAATTATAATTTTACTGGGCATACACTAGTTTATTTAATAGTAGTCACGTACATAATTCATAAAAGAAAAAAGAAATTATGTGTGAGCTTTAAATATTGATTCACCCCCCCCCTCCCCCCCCTGCCCCACCCTCTTAGTATTTTTCCCAACTATTTGAGCATAACTTTGGTGCCAAATCATTGGAATTAATTTTTGGAAATTTGGAAAAGTTCTTCAAGGTCTAGAAGCCAAGGGTTTAATCTCCAAACCCTTATTATTTCACTCTTTTACTAAAACTTGTATATCTATCTCATAACAATGATATAACATTCATAAGAGTTCCATAAAGCCAACTCATGATTTTCCTAACATACTAAGGAATTAATTGTAGGAGTAGCGAATTCATCATTAAATTCATTCTATGTTAGGTCCCTATATTACTAGTGTAGTCCCTTATTGTTGTTAGTGTAGCCGCCTTATGGTTATTGTTGTACCCCTGTAACCCCCATATTTTTATTATTGTACCCTTACATTATTATTGTTAGGTTGGCTAGAATTATATTGTGATCCCATGTACTCCTATATATATAAAGGAGGTTTTTTCATTTGTGTCATCCAAGAATTGTTCATTTACGTAATGTGAAGGAGGTTCCCCCCTAGAAGTGGCTTATTTATAAGGTGTTGATCTCTCTTCTCTTCTATTTTTGAAGGTGTTTTCATAACATTTTGTACCACAACTTTGGATTTTAGGGGTTTGCTGCTCTAATCAGGTCATTATGGAATTTTCACCATAACTATTTTTCTACAAAGGTTCAGAAGTTGAAATATTTACCACTCGAAGCAAAAATCCTGAGGAACTTCGTGTAGATATTTCAGATCTTGGTTCGAAATATTTTTGGAGATATAATTCGTGGAAGGTATGGATTTTGTAGGCTCCTGAATTTCATCTAAAAGATGTGACCTTGGGGAAATCGCCATGATTCTCTCTCTGACCATCGATTGGAATTTTTTAAAAATTGGCTGAAATTACACAGACTATAGTTTCCTGTGTACCAATTTCAGATCCGAAGGAGGAAACAGTGACACGTGGCACGCCATATAAGTTCGCTCTACTGAACCAGTGCATAATTAGGTCATTGTGGGATATTGGGCATAACTTTGCCTTGAAGCATCCAATTTAGGTCAGACCTATGGAATTCGAAAGAAGATTCAGAGGGCTAATAAATGAGTAAATTTCAGATATTGAAGATGTGAAATCACAGAGATAATTCAGTTCCAATATCGAGCTCCTCAAAAGAAGAAAAAGGTGTGTATTGTTTTCAAATTCCATAAGTCTTGCTTGAAAAAATCAGTTGGAAATGATTCCAAGGGTATATTGAAGCATAAATATCAGTATTGGGTTCTAAAATTCCCCCTAAAAAGAATTCAATACCCATTAAGCCCTCAGAATACTCTACTATTACTCATGAAGATGAAGAAGTGCAACATGATGTATCAAAATTACAAGAGCAAGTGCACTAAATTTCGCTCTCGCAAAGAGAAATAAAAAAAGAAATGGAAGTTTTGAAGAAAGGCGTGGAAGTGAAGACGGATGGTTTTAAGAAGGGAGTGGAAGCCAATATAGATGGTTTGAAGAAAGGCATGGACGCTAGTATGGAGGGTTTGAAGAAAGGCGTGGAAGCTAAGATGGATGGTCTGAAGAATGACATGGAAGACTTGGAATAAAAAATGAAAGAAAACATGGAAGACATGAAGAATTATCTAAAAGCAGACATGGAAGGTTTAAAGGAAGGTTTGAAAAAGTTGATACAAGACATGATTCCTAATGGTGAAAAGATAGTAGAGTAAACTCATGATGAGAAGAAAATAAATGTTAATCGTGATTTCATGAACTCTAATTTTGGATCGAAGACCCACCATATTCCAAAGATAAATATGAGGAATTTTGATGGCAAGGATCCCGTAACATTGATACTATAGATGGAGCAATAATTTGATCTCAATAATGTGCAAAATACACAAAAGATACACCTTGAAACTTTATATTTATAACAAAATACATTTTCATGGTATCAATGGCTTTTCTCCCAAAAAAAAATGGTCAGTTGTTCAATTTTCACAGAGGAAATGATAACACATTATGACAATACAAATAACAACACCTTCTTTATCCAATTGATAAATCTAAAACAAAAGGGTTCAATGGTGGAGCACATTGAGGACTTCCAAAAATTGAATATAAAGGTAGTTGGTATTCCATAGGAACACATGATTGATGTATTCATAGGGACTTTAAAGGATAAAATCCAACATGAGGTTCGCCATTGGGAACCTGATTCATTGGAGAAGGCATTCATGTTGGCAAGAAAAATTGAATGTAAAATTATGGCGACAAGGAAGCCTACCACTCACAGCTATAAATATGGAAGTGTTGCTACTCCTAAATTCCACAACCTAGAAGGTTGACACCACAAAAATTGGAAGAAAAAAGAGAAAAAGGGCTTTGCTACAGTTGTGATAAAAAATACACTAAATGTCATAAGTGTGTTGAGAAGAAATTATTTTACATAGATTTTTAAGAGGAGGAAGAAAATGAACAAGAAACTTCAAAAGAAGAGGATATACACCAAGAAGTTACCCTAGAGAAAGAAGAAATGAGTCTGACCATATCGTATAAAGCATTGGCAGGAATTACCACTCCTCAAACTCTCAATATAGAAGGACATATCAAGAAGAAAAAGGTAATAGTATTGATTCGGGTAGTACCCATAATTTTATTCATTGTAAGGTAGCCAAGGAATTTAATTGCTTCCTATACCCAACACTAGAGTGTGAAGTGATGGTTGTAAATGTAGGAACTATAAATTGCTCTAGAAAACGCCATAATATCAAGCTAACCATGGGGGAATATGTATTGAATAGCCCATTTCTTTCCATTCCAATGGGAGGTGTTGATGTTGTACTAGGAGTACAATGGTTACAATATTTGGGGATGGCAGCTTTTAATTTTCAAGAAATTTTCTTGAATTTTTTTATAAGAAGAAATAATTATAAATTCACAGAGGCCGCAGGAGAAAGTGTTGGAGTTCAATTTCAACAAAGGTGCTTCAGCAGCAATTCCGGAGGCGTATTGCCACTATGCGACGTACTTCAACATCAACCGTCCATTTACCAGAGCCAAAATTCTGACCATTCCAGCAGTGTTTGGAGAAATTCCAAGACTCCATCGTCATCATGACGGTACAACCATTTGATTCAAGAAGTTCCAAATCAGCCTGGCAAGGGAAAGCTTAGCGGTCTGTGGAGAAAATTGAAGGTATGATTGCAAGAAGAAATAGCTAGCATTGTCAATTTCTAGTCAAAGTCCTTCATCAAGAGAATTAAAAGGTCAAGAAGGGATGTGATGCTATATCATGCTTCTCGTGGATGCTGGTAGAGCTTTCAATAAGCTCACTATTAAAGATAAATTTCACATTCCCGTGATTGAAGAATTATTAGATGAATTACATGGAAAAATTTATTTTACCAAGTTGGATCTTCGTTCAGCATATCATCAAATTAGAATGAAGACTGAAGATATTTCAAAAACAACATTTAAAACTCATGAGGGTCATTATGAATTTTTGGTCATGCCTTTTGGCCTTACCAATTCACCTTCTACATTTCAAGGGTTGATGAATTCCATTTTCAAACCCTTAGAAAATTTGTGTTATTATTTTTTGATGATATACTAATCTACAACAGGTCTTGGAAGGATCATGTTCAACATGTTGACAAGGTGCTCAAACTATTGGAGGAGAAACAATTAAATGAAAAAAACTCCAAATTTTTCTTTGGTGTACAAGAGGTGGAATATCTGGGTCATATTGTATCTCACGAGGGTGTTAAGGTAGACCCTAACAAAATTAAATCCATTAAGGAATGGAAAGTCCCCACAACCATAAAGAAGTTGTGAGGATTTATCGGGTTAATAGTGTATTATCACAAGTTTGTTAAGAATTATGGGAGCATAGAAGCACCTCTAACAACATTATTGAATAAAGATTCATTTTCATGGACTCCTGAAGAAACTAAGGCCTTTGAACATCTTAAAGAGGCAATGTGCCGAGCACTGTTATTAGCTACACTAGACTTCACAAAAACCTTTATTGTGGAATGTGATACCTCAGGAAATGGAATTGGTGTTTTTTTAATGTAATAAGGAACACCCATGGATTTTCAAATTCATCCAATCAAAGGAAAGTATTTACAGAAAGCTATTTATGAGAAGGAAATGTTGGCAATACTACATGCACTAAAGCATCCAGATCTACTCAAGCATTGAGGACAACACTTTTTGAATGAGAGGGGCATGTTAGGTCCCTATATTACTAGTGTAGTCCCTTATTTTTGTTAGTGTAGCCCCCTTATGGCTATTGTTGTACCCCTGTAACCCCATATTATTATTATTGTGCCCTTACATTATTATTGTTAGGTCAACTAGGATTATATTGTGACCCCATGGAATCCTATATATAGAAAGGATGTTTTTTCATTTGTATCATCCAAGAATTGTTCAGTCATGTAATGTAAAGCAAGTTTCCCCCTTGAAGTGGCTTATTTCCAAGGCATTGATCTCTCTTCTCTTCTATTTTTGAAGCTGGTTTCATAACATTATATTTTTATTTTCTCACTGTCATAAGTGAAACCATATCTAATATATCATTCCTAAACACTTTTAAGAGGCATAAAATTAAATGGTAAGATATCTAGCGCATTTTCATATCATGTAAGCAACTTGGGCATTAACTGTTTGGCATAACTCTTTAATTTTTCATGACCAATATCTCTACATAATAAGTGTGATCATATCTAGTATCATATTGAAAAATAAATCATAAAAATGTTGGCTAGCTTATATTTTCACTTGGAAAGTATTTGGAAGTGATTTTATTTACTGTTGCCCTAAATCTATCTTAACATTGGACTACAAGTTACATAAGTGGTTTTTATTGTTTCATGCTCTAATAAGTTCATCGTGGAGAAGATTTATTTCATTATTGTGAAGAGAAATATTTTTAGGGATAAGAGCACTAACTAACTTGTTTGTTGTGAGTTTCCTAAGGCTTCAAATATTACACTAAGATCACTTTCTAAAATCTCTTGACAACTAAATCTCATAATCTCATAATCTTGTTATATGGTTACTCAATATAATAATTATGGGCATTGAAAATTATAATTGAGCATCTTTTGATTATTGGAATTGAGTAATATTGACATAAGACCGTTAATAATATTTTTATAAAATTATCATGGAACATTTCAAATTCTCTCAAGAAATTTTCATTGACATTCCACATTAAATCATTGAAGTGGTTAAGTGCTATATATTTCTATCATTGACATTGACATTGACTAAGCATCTTGTGGAGGATTGAAGGACATATATTTTTTAGCATTGGAACTTAATAATTTGACACATTATTTTTGTTAAGATTGTCCCTCCATTTAATATTAAGTACTCTTGTCATAAAGGCTAATCATAACTAAATTATTTAAGCATTAAGAAATATTAACCTAAGAAACACTCATAATATTTGCATTGCATTCTAAGTATAGTTGCACTAATAACGTACCTCCAAGCATAAACTTGGTTGATAGATATTTAGGACCACCCTTTATCAATTTAGATTGAGGGATTTAATACCTTTATAGTGGTTAACATGGTGACCTTGTAATTGTCAAAGCCACAATATTTGCAGCACTGGAGGCATCTTGTGGTTGGAACACAGGGGGAGGTATCATTAATCAAACCTTTTATTTCTTCTCGTTGGCTTCCATCCCGCAACCTAATATAAAGGCTATTTCCAAAACAGTTAAGAGGAAGGCCCTGCTTATAATAGGCATATAAATAAAAGTAACCAAGATTCTTGCATCACACCTAGGTCTTCTGAATTGCATAGCATATAGGTTAGTGAAGCATTAAAGCATCAATTGTCCATTTGGTTACATGGAATTTATTTGATAATAAGAAAGAGGTTGAATCCATAAGGCACTGGTCTCACATTTGAATCAAATCAAATCATTAAGTCTTGCTAAAAATAACCAAGTAGCTTTGCCACTCAATCATGTGTCCTAGACCAATTAGTTGCCAACTTGTCCTTCATCTTCACATTTCCATTGGGACTACCCCCCATATTCTGTTGTTGGGAGACAACTAGAACATAAGGTCACGGATCATAGTGAAAACCCCCAAGCTGAGTCATTGTTGTAATGCCTTTACAATCTGAGCAAGAATTTGTTTTTGCGTCATTTCTAGGGATAAATTTATTTTCTTCTCAACATTTAAACAACATTTTTCCTACTCTTCCAGCCATTCTTCATTATCCCATCGAGCAACGCAACATTTTCTGACACCTTTATTTCATCATTATTCATCTCTTCATCACCGTATCCTTTTCCTCTCACTAATCCTTTCATAATTTTTTTTGCACCTTTAGCAACTCGACATTTCATTTGGTTTCTTGTTTGGGTGGCGAATCCACTTATTCATTCATTCAAAAGAGATTACTCTAGAAGGAATCCTAGTAGCTTATTTAACCCCACTCCCAATCCTAAAAATGTTCTAAGAGTTCGGTTAAAAAAATTACACTCTAGAGAGCACTTAATATTTCTTGGACAGGAAGCCCTCCCTGATATCCATTTTCTTTTCATTAATCCTATAAATAAAGATTTCATGGTTGATTACGAAAAGCCCTGAAATTTTAACAACGTTCAAGGATATCCTCAAAATCTTCCAGATGAATCTCCTATGAACAAACTCCCAAACTCCCAAGGGAATAATGCCATCAATGTTGAAGCTCACATAAAGAAGTTCAACACCTTTGTGCAAATATTGGTTCACGCTACTGCATACAGTGATGAGGATGTTAGAATGAAAATTTTTATTCTTTCATTAGAGGATAATGTGCTTGACTAGGTTCATAACAAAGCAGATAATGATTTTAAATCTTTAAGAGCCCTCAATGATGCATTTAAAGATAAATTTTGGGATAAAAGAGAAGAAAATTATTTGGTCAAAGAACTCAATACTATTAAGAAAAGGGAAAATGAAATAGTTGATGAATTCAATCAAATATTTAATGGTCTTCTAAAGGATATGACTCAAGACTATAAACCTCCTAACAAGACGGTGTTAGAACAATATCTTGAAGCCTTCAATGTTGATACACAATATGAATTAGACGTGCCAAGCCTGCTACCTTATTCGTTTCCCAAATTACAACTGAAGAATTATACAAGGATAAGAACGCTTTAAGTAAGTGAAATATCCCATGTTTTTAAAGCGGTCCAGTCAATTCTAAAGGGAAAGAAATTAAGGAAGAAGAGCATGAAACAGTTAAATAATTGACTCAAATAATTAAGTAAATGGAAATTGAGCATGCTAGAATGATAAGTGATATGTAGAATAAGCTAATTCAGATGAAAATAAATCAAATGCACAATATGCATCACAAAAATAAAAATAATAACAGGGGAAAGAATAATCCATGGACAAGAAGGAATCATCCAAATGATCAATGCCTACAATCGGGTTACTTAATTTCTCTTTAAAAATACCAACAAACCCTTAAACATTATATTTTCAACCTAGAAATCGTTTGGTTATTTCAGGATTGTCCACACTGTATGTGAAAAGAATAATGTTTGTGTAATCTAATCTATCTAGTCCTATTGAGAGTGAAAATGCAAGAAAAAACTAGGATTTCCTAAAAGAACAAATTTAATTAGAACTTCATGAATTCAAACAATCGAAAGCTCATATAAGATAATCAAATAATTAAACCTTCTACAAAAGAATTTGCTAAATACAAGCTATTTCCTAGGAAACTGCAGCTTCAAGAAAGAAACAACACACTAGACTAGAAAGAAATATTGTTGAAATAAATATCAAATCTTGCACTCAAATATTCTTCATCAACCATAATAAATGACAAGATAAATAATGCCTTTAGAAAATCAAATTCAGAAATATGATTCAAATAACATTTTCTCAAACTATTGTAACAACTATCGTTGTAATGAACAATTTAGTTACAACTATCATTGTAATGAAAAATTAAGTAACAACTATCGTTGTAATGAACAATTCAGTAACAATGGTAAATTCTAGAAAGTAATCAGAGAATTGAAGAACAATAATTAAAAATCTAAAATGTAAATTTAATAATACAAGAGGGAAGTATTAATTCCAGGATTGGGCCCACGATCACCAGAATTCAACCTCCTTAGAACGAAATCAATGCAAGAATTAAAGCTAAACCATGGAAGTCTTTGTTATATTAATAAACCAAAATATTAAAAAGTATGCCTGTAAAAACTCAACGCATAGTTATGAGAATGATAGTAAAAGCCTTTTTTTTTACCAAGGCTTTGTTCCTCACTATTATAATTACAACTAATTCTACAATTAAAAATAAAGGAGTGATCCTAAGAATATAAATATTCTCAGGATGCTCAATTTGAGTTACAAAATATCTTATGTTCCCTCAAAATAGATGGCAAAAATATCGTTCACTGCTGGTCCTTCCATGATGATTGTTACTCTTGCTTATCCAAGTCACAACTAACCCGAACAACTCTGTGCAACGCGTTCTTATCTAGCTTTCCCACGAAATAACATCCACTTATCAAAATCCCTGTCAATTATCATTTTAAATTTAAGTATAACACATATTTTTATAGTTAAATCGATTAGTTTGGAGAATAAAATGATGAAATTCTTGATTAACTTCTTTCTAAAGTTCACAACACACAAATCACCATATTATATACATAAAAGACTCAAAAAAACAATGAAAGGATAAGGAAAAAGGGTAAGAAAATGTGTCAATTCTGAAGCCCAACATCTCCCCTATCTTACCTCTTTGCATGACCTCATGCAAAAAAATGATTGACATGAAGAGGAGTTAAAGAGTAAGATGGGTAAGAATCGTCTTCATAGTGTCGGAAACCATTCCTTCTTCGGATTTCCTAGAGAGCGACGTACTTACCTGCTTCAATTAATTCATACTAAACCTTATAATCAGTTTGAGGGCACCAGATTATTGGGAACCTGTATCGACACCCTATCCATTTAGGGCCCTCTTCTAATACCATGCGGGAATAATCCTCTGCCCTATCCATTGTAGCTTGAAATTTTCGGTAATTGAAGGGCTACATGTTTTTTATTTCTCCAGTTGAGGCCTTCCACCTTTTTTTGGCTCCTTGTAGAGCCTTATACTCGATATCCAACTTATATTCTTACCCATACTGCACTATGTCAATATGAATTGGTGCTAAATCTTTAACAACACCAGACTGCTCCATAAATATCTTGTGGTGGATGAGTGTGCATAGAGGACTTCATGGTTCTCCTTTGACCCATAGGTCGAGGCCAAGTTCTCACCTTTGGAACACATTATGAGATTTTCCCCATATGATATTATTCTTAGAAAATGATATGAAAGCTTGAAATTGAATATCCCCTATGAAAAGGGTAGGGTTTTCATCTCTTTGCTCCTCAAGAAAGAAATTATGCATGTATATCTCACATAGGAAATATCAAGTGTTATCATATTTTTTATGAAAATAATTAATAAAATATAAAATATTACTAAATTCATAAGATTTCCCAGCCCAGACGGCATAGACCTTGGGCAATAAATATTTCTCTAGTAAAAATAAAGCGTAGTTCCTCACTAGGGACCTGCATGACAAGGCATATGAGCATAAAGAACAAACTTCCTTTATTTTATATATAGCTTTTCAAGTTGTTTTTCTAGAGACTTAGCCTTCCCCTTTGTTGCTCACAATTTGGAATACGTTTCATCTTCTGTGACAGATAATGCTTTGAAATTTTGCAATAACTCATAATTTTCTTTCTAGGGGACTACTTCCTTTTGATATCGTCTTATGGTTTATTTTTGTTCCTCCATTTTCCTATTCAAGACTTGGATTTTTGCTTCTAACATCAGAGTATTGTATGGAGGCATGGGATGAGTATGTGTTCCTTTTAGTAGAACTTTGAATTTATGTTTGAGTCATACTTGCAACAATTGAAATTTTTGACTCAGTCTGAGTCCCTCCAGTAGAAGAAACAACAAAATTTCCACTTTTAGTTTGGGTCTCATTTTCTTGAACTTCCTTGTTCCTTTATTTCATTTTCTCAGACTGCCTCTGAATTTTACTTTTTCGTAGCCATCATTTGAGATGTCGGACCCTTCTCTATAATTTCCTATTTTATATCTTTAATAGCTCCATCTCTTTACTATCCTTGTCTTCTTGTTTTTGGCTTAATCCATTATTACTCTTCTGTATAAAATTTCTGGCTAAGGTAAATGGGGAGAGGGAAAAAAAACAATGGATGTTGGATTTTTAGTCCCTAGTTCCTCAGCAGGCTCAATTATATCATCAGTTATGGATTTGTAATATTCCAAAATGGGAATTCTCAACAATGCACGCATGAAAAACGAATTTTCAGAAATAAATTCTATAAAAAAATGAAATAAACACTTGGATCCCTTAGATCTGACAATATACCATCTAAATCCAATAATATATTAGAAACAAATCAAACTAGGTGAGGTAAACAAGCCTCCCACACCTAGTATAGCTCAAAAATGCTGAAACCCCAAAAATACTACAACATGAAATTACTGCATAAAGAGACAACACAGTCTAATGAGGGTTTATACACAAAAATATAAGATACAAATAGATCTGATATTATATTAAACAATATGGCTCAAGAACTGAGATCTAGTCTCCTTCATACAAATTCTAGAGAACCCGGGAAGGGTTTCTAGGAATCCACCCAAATACAAATGGTGATATTTAGCTCTAAGACTGAATAATCACTGCAAAATGAAGCACAGGAGTATAGAAGGTTGAAATAATATAGATTTTATGCAGATTTTATCAAATCTTTTCCTTTATGAAAGGATCAACCCTTCAATGACATGGAAACTCCAAAAAAGAACCACAAGATCCCCTGCTGAAGCTGCCCTCTAAAATAACGCAATTCCAGAATGAAATTATGCTGTAAGTGATGAAAATATATTGGCCTACTACCAAATATCTAAAATGAGCTCAAGAACCCTTAAAAATGATCTCCCACAAGAAGGAATCCTTCCTCCTATCCAAAATCAACTCAGAAAGTGGTTTTCTCAACCCTCCATTGCAACACCCTACAACTGAACACAATATCCTGCAAAAACTGCACTGTAGCTGAAGAATGAACCTTGGCCCCAATGCTAGATGTGTGTAATGATAGATCAGGTCTCTCCTAAGAGCTTCTTAAAGGGAAGATATGGAATTCCTAAACAATAATACCTTAGTGCTAAACAACACCAACAATATTAGCTAAACATCTAAAGAGAGAAAAGTCTAAGAAGACACATAAAAATATCATTCATAAGCTAACCCCATGTGGCTTCCATCCTCTTCCTTATAAACTATGTGAGCCTTCTCACCTTGGGTCCCACTCATTAGGGTTTTCACCATCACACAATCAATCTCCCTCCAAAACTACGCTATACCTCCATCAAAGCCACTCCTCCATAACAACACTGTTTGATTTGGTCAAGGTTGACCTCTTCAACCTGCTTCAGCCCTTTTCACACCTAAGGGTTTTCAATCCAGCTCTCACATAGTTGTCTAAACTGATCCTCATTCATATTGAACTGTTTTTATTGATGATCCACTCCTACCACATTTATGTTGTTGACTTGGTCAAACTTAAATTTGTCCACATGCAAATTTTCCTTTTCACACATGAGAGTGCTAGATCTAGTTATTATTATGATCCCTTTTCAAATTAAGAGGTATTTTATGCTTATTCAAGATAAGTATGGGTCTCTTTCCCCATTTATTCATCTACTAGGTGCTAAAAGCAAAAATCAATATTCCTATTAGTTGCATGCTAATTTAGGAATATTACAGTCCTCCCCTCCCAAATGTTGCTTGTCCTCAAGCAACTGTAAGGATAGAACTGAAGAGCCTCCTCTCCTCCTCTTTTAGCATTTGTATATGATAAACTCCTCCAATGTACAAGATGCAGTATCATCAATACATTCCCAAGTTGCCCCTCCCAAGTATGTAAGCTAGCTTTTGGTGAGCATCCCAAATAGCTATCATCATGTAAAAGTAAGACATCTATGGATGCAACAATGGAATGTATAAAGGCCTTATTGAAGCATGATATATGATATATATTTGGGTTTATCATCCCCATATGAATCTCCCATCCCCAAGCTATCATCCATACAAGATGAGTCACCTCCCAACAAGGCAGCTCCTGAAAATTCTCCTCCACCTTGGGTTCCTGCAATGTAGGTGGGCTGAATAACTGAACATGGTAGAAAAAATGGCCTACCCCATGCTGTCTTCCTATCCACTCATGATAAGTGTAGAGTATCAGTTGATATTGGGCGGTAATAAGGTTTCCCTCAAGTAGCAAGAAGAAGATTTGATCTTCAAAGATCCTCTCTCTAATGTCATGAATCATGCTGGCCCAAACCATTCCAAAAATGAATGGCACATCATCACCATATGGCATCCAAATCAGAAAATTTATGAAGGTTATGTGTAATTTTGGATGATACCAATGGTTTCTCAAGTGGATACAGCGCAGTCTTTCCCACTGCTATTTTAGAACATCATGTGGCAAGTTGTCCTCCAACAAGTTACTAGTTGTGCATGTTTGCTCATCTACTATGTGGTAGTAAGCAGCAATATATATCAGATGAGCATAATAAAAATAAAAAAACACTTGCCCAAAGTCATGTAGATAATGGTTATCATAATAAGTGTAGGTCCTTGAACGAACATGAAACCCATAAATAATTTTTCCCTCTTGTGGAGCAATGCACTGTTCATAGATGGTGAGAAGATGCAAATACTCAATGAAATAATCAGTAAGTACAGAAATGTATTTCTTACCATGCATAATGAGTAGGTTGAAAGTGAGGTCCATGGATGAGTCCTCCCATGAGAGTATCCTCATAGAAGTCTCCAAAAGGAAGGGTTGCATTCTCCCCTTGGAACACTCCATCAATAGAAACACACTCCCAAGTGACAACGTTGTTGGCCTTAGTGATAAGGCTCTTGTTACACCATGACTTCTTCCTTTGACATTCCACATGCCAAAGATATCCACCATCATGCTACTATGTTGAGTAATATTCTCCCTATGTGGAAGCCCCTCCTTATCCTCAAATTCTGAAAGGTAGCCTCTTTGCACTTCGAATGTGCCATCCCTTTCTCCGGAAATATCATGACAAGTATGGGAAAAATTCTGCCCATACGCTCCCAAGAGTAACCATAGCAATAGTGACTCTTGCTGCCCCCTCACACCTCTATCATACAAATCATGAAGTGAAAATATGTTGATTTTCATGAAAGAGATCATATCAACATAATGCACCCAAAATATTTGCTGCCATATGATGCAAGTGCCCTGCCAAGTTTCCTCCACCCACATACCCTTTGGAAAAGGATATATCTCATGATGGCCAAACTCTTTCAAGAGTAGCCACCACAGCCATGCCTCCTGCTGCCCAGTGTCATAAATATGCAAGTGGCTCACCAACCTCTTGCTCTCCACCCACTCCCATTCATCCACATGTGAATGTCTCCTACCATGTTCCACCTTGGTACTCCTCCAATGAAGACTACCATATTCCCAAATCAGATTTATGCTTTTGCATTTCATGGGATGTTGAAATGAAACTCCTTGGAGATCTCCTAGAGAAGAATCCACACCAATGATCATACTAAATCCATAAGGACCCAATTATGTTGGAGGCAAAACCTCCTCATAGGTCTGCACAATGCTCATCCCAATAGATCCATCACAAGGATGAAAGACAAGATGTCTCTCATGGATCATCTTCTCACCCCATGTCATACAAGTCTAATGGTCATCAAAATGCTCCAATGATAGTTGGGCCCTCAACTATTCACTATTGCCTAATGACAGCGTTGTCAACCTTCTCCTCAAAGGTGTATTTTCTGTCTCATGCTCCAAGTCAAGGATGAACATAGAGCTCTGCATAGGTTTGTTTAGGAAAAAGTTCATCCTATCCTCCAAAAACCCACACTCCAACCCCAAGTGTTGTGTACAAATCAAGAATGGCACATTAGGATGATTTTTCATCCCTTCCTTGAACAAGTCAAGGTTTCACAGTGCAGTGCAATCCTGCTGCTCCAAATCAACAATATGTGTTGATCCTAGATCATGCAAAGGCAGATTTCCACAACCCTCTATAAGATTTTCTGAAATAACATAAAGTGGAAATTCATGCATACCTTGATGAAGCTTGGGAACATATTGTATGGCTGCAAGCGTTCCTCCTTCCAATGTGTTGGCTTCCTTATCTGTTGAGGATGATGGATGCTCCTCCCTAGTTGCACCAGCGCTGGTACAAATCTCCTCAAGTGGTGGTGAAGGCTCCTCCCCTTATGATTTCTTCTCATCAAATATTTTGATCACCCTTTGAGTGAAATATGCAAAATTAGACACTCTTGCATGACTCACATGGCTGAACCACCAAATTATTTCCTTACCATCAAGGTGTAGCACTAAGATCTCAACTGCCTCTCTCTCTATCACTGGATGTAGTAGGAAGAATGCATATAGCTTCATCACGCAAGCATTTGTTATACATGCGGATGATCCATCAAAAGTAGAAAATAGAAATCTATTGCCCCTCATCATCCTATTGTTGTAGGGCCTCCTTTCTTCTTCCAACTGAATAAACTGAGGAAGATCTAGAGTCTCCTTGAAAGCTTTAGGTTGAGACTTATACCCTGAAATTTATCCACTTAGGATCTCATGTTTGAAGTGCCCTCCATCTCCATGCCTCTTGTCTTCTTCCTCAAAAGGGAAAGGAAAGGTGTAATGCATTGGAGCTTTCAGAATTTTTTTTTCTTTCCTTTGAGAATAGGAAGTACATGGCCCTTCCTCTTCTTGAAACCCTCTAGAAGTTTCACTGCTTCTCTTATCTTCTTTCTATTTAACCTCCTTGGAGAGGTTCTTCATAGATCTGAAAAATGATGAGACAAAGCTTATTATCTCCATCATTTTGATCTCTCTCTTCTTCTTCTTATTCTTTTTATAGCATAATGGCTGAGTTTCCACAAGCTGAGCCAATATTATGCTCCGATACCACTGTAATATTCCAAAATGGGAATGCTCAACAATGCATGCATGAAAAACACATTTTCAGAAATAAATGCTATAAAAAAATGAAATAAACACTTGGATCCCTTAGATCTGACAATATACCATCTAGATACAAGAATAGATTAGAAAAAAATCAAACTAGGTGAGGTAAACAAGCCTCCCACACCTAGTGTAGCTCAAAAATGCTGAAACCCCAAAACTACTGCAACGTGAAATTACTGCATAAAGAGACAACACATTATAATGAGGGTTTATACACAAAAATAGTAGAGAAAAATAGATCTGATATTATATTAAACAATATGGCTCAAGAACTGAGATCTAGTCTCCTTCATACAAATTCTAGAGAACCCGGGAAGGGTTTCTACGAAACCACCCAAACACAAATGGTGATATTTAGCGCTAAGACTGAATAATAACTGAAAATTGAAGCATAGGAGTATGAAATAATAAATATCTTATGCAGATCTGATCAAAGGCCCTCCTTTAGGAAAGGATCAACCCTTCAATGACAGGGAAACTCCCAAAAAGAACCACAAGATCCCCTGCTAAAGCTGCCCTCCAAAATAACGAAATTCCAGAATGAAATTATGGTATAAGTGATGGAAATATATTGGCCTAATGCCAAAGATCTGAAATGAGCTCAAGATCCCTCCAAACTGACCTCCCACAAGAAGGAATCATTCCTCCTATGCAAAATTAACTCAGAAAGTGGGTTTCTCAACCCTCCACTGCAATACCATGCAACTCAACACAATATCCTGTAGAAACTGTGCTATAGCTGAAGACTGAAGCTTGGCCCCAATGCCAGATGTGTGGAATGATAGATCAGGTCTCTCCCAAGAGCTGCTCAAAGGGAAGAGATGGAATTCCTAAACATGAATACCTTAGTGCTAAACAACACCAGCAATCTTAGCTAAACAGTTGAAGAGAGAAAAGTCTAAGCAGACACATCAAAATATCATCCATAATCTAACCTCATATGGTTACCATCCTCTTCCTTATAAACTATGTGATCCTTCTCAGCTTGGGTCCCACTTATTTGGGTTTCCACCATCACACAATCAATCTCCCTCCAAAACTGCGCTATACCTCCATCAAAGCCACTCCTCCATAAAAATGCTGTTTGATTTGGTCAAGGTTGACCTCTTCAACCTGCTTCAGCCCTTTTCACACCTAAGGGTCTTCAATCCAGCTCTCATATATTTGTCTAAACTGATCCTCATTCATATTGAGCTGTTTTTATTGATGATCCACTCCTCCCACATTTATGTTGTTGACTTGGTCAAACTTGACTTTGTCCACATGCAAATGTTCATTTTCAGACATGAGAGTGCTAGATCTAGTTATTATTATGATCCCTTTTCACATTAAGAGGGATTTTATGCTTATTCAAGATAAGCATGGGCTTCTTTCCCCATTTATTCATCTACTAGGTGCTAAAAGTAGAAATCAATATTCCTATTAGCTACATGCTAATTTAGGAATATTATAGGAGTTAACAAGGTTTCTACCATATTGGGGTGCCTTTGGAGAATCAACATTGGTTTCTTGCTCCATAGTTTCCCGAGGAGACTATACTTCTTCAGAAGGGGATAGTTCTTGGATGGTTGCAACAGAGTCAACCGAGTGTTATCGAACTCTTATGAAGGCTCTAAAATAATAATAACAACATAATCCGAAGGAGAGGCTGGAGATATGGGTGATGCCACCTATTTAGTAGAATCCTTTGAACCACCTCCAGTAGATTCAAAGCCCATTGAATTAAAAAAAAATTCAGCCTCTCTAGAACTTGGGTTGCCTCCATTTCATGTTCTTGAGGAGGGTCCTCATGATTTTTAGGCTTACTTCTCTCCAACAACTGTTTTGAAATGTTAGGTCCCTATGTTACTATTATAGTCCCTTATTGTTGTTAGTGTAACCCCCTTATTGTTATTTTTGTACCCATGTAACCCCAATTTTGTTATTATTGTTCCCTTACATTATTATTGTTAGGTCAGCTAGGATTATATTGTGAACCCATGGACTCCAATATATAGAAGGAGGTTTTGGTAATTTGTATCAACCAAGAATTGTTCATTTATGTAATGTATTGGAGGTTCCCCCCTCAAAGTGGCTAATTTCTAAGGTGTTTATCTCTCTTTTATTCTATTTTTGGAGCTAGTTTCATAACAATTGGTATCAGAGCTTTGGATTCTAGGGTTTTGCTGCTCCAAACAGGACATCATGGAATTTTCGCTATAAATATTTTTATACGAAGAGTCAGAAGCTGAAATTTTTATAGAGTTAAGCCGAAATCCCAAGGAACGTTTTGTAAAACTTTTAGATCTTGGTTCGCAATATTTTTGGAGATATGATCTGTGGAAGTTAGGTTTGTTTTAGGCTCTCGAATTTCACCTAAAATAGTGCATCATGGCATATGCGCTATAATTGTTTTTCTACGAAGGTTCAAAAGCTGATATTTTTACAGAGCGAAGCCAAAATTTGGAGGAACTTCCTGTAAAAATTTCAAATATTCATTCACAATATTTTCGGAGATATGATCTGTGGAAGTTAGGGTGTTTTTAGGCTCCCAAATTTCATCTCAAAGAGGTGATCATGGGAAAATCATAATAACTCTCTATCTTAGCGTCAGATTGGAATTTTGTAAAAATTTGTCACAATTACACGGACTTTAGTTTCCTTTGTATCAATTTCAGATCCGAAGTAGGAAACGGTGACATGTGGCACGCGGTACAATTTTTCTCTACTGAACTAGTCCATAATTAGATCATTGTGGGAGATTGGGCATAAATTTTCCTTGAAGAATCCAAATTAGGTCAGACCTGTGGCATTCGAAAGAAGATTTAGAGTGCTACTATAGGGCCGAGTTTCAGATATTGAAAATCTGATATCACAGAGATAATTCAATTTCAATATCGAGCTCCTCAAAATCAAGAAAAATGTGTTTTTTTTTTCCAAATTGCATAATTATAATTTGAAGAATCAATTTGAACTGATTCCAAGGGCCTATTGTAGAATAGATATCAGTATTGGGGTTCTAAAATTCCCCCTAAAAAGAACTCAACACCAATTAAGCCTTCAAAAGGCTCTACTATGGCTCATGAATATGAAGAAATGCAACATGACATATCAAAATTAGAAGAGCAAGTGCGCCAAATTTCACTCTCGCAAAGAGAAACAAAAAATGAAATGGATGTTTTGAAGAAAAGTGTGGAAGCTATGATGGATGGTTTGAAGAATGGTATGGAAGAAAAAATGGAAGGTTTGAAGGAAGACAAGGAAGGTTTGAAGGAAGGTTTGTCAAAGTTGATCCAAGAAATGATTCCTAATGTCGAAAAGATAGTAGAGGAAACTCATGATGAGAACAAAATAAATGTTAATTGTGGTTTCATAAACTCTAATTTTGGATTGAAGAACCACCATATTCCAAAGATGGATATGAGGAAGTTTGATGACAAGGATCCCATAACATGGATACTATAGGATCTATCTCTGCCTCACTAGGATCTTTCCATTTCAATTAAACTTTCCAAGTTCCCTCAAGTTGCCTCTGATTATGTCCAAGTAGGTTAGGAGTTAAATGACCTCTAACCTGATCTATAGACAGAATTGGATGGTTTTCCTCTTTTCACTTTCAATCCCTAATGTTCCACGCCACACAATCAATTTAGGATCCAATGCTTTAGATGACTAGCCCAACTAAAATCTTGCACATTGAACAGCAAGTAAACCCTTTCCTGACTCCATTGCCCAATGGCCTTGATGTTCTCTGAGTTATCTTCCTTAGCCTAAAATCCTCTCTTCTCATTGCCTTGTCTTATATTGAACCCTTCATTCCCGATTCCCAACAACCAAACTCAAACAATCAAACAAACAAACTCTGAGCCTTATAACTAGCTTAACATCTTAACATTTGAGCTTTCAAAGACATAAACATTTGCTTATATAGAGAGATCCCTCTCTTGACCAAGGAGGGCTAGATCCTGAGGTCTGAAAGTGGTTTGATGTTGTCTCATCTTTTGGTATTTCTAACCTTGCCAAAACATGGGAACCCCAACATAATGGCGACTCCACTGGGGAACTTGAGTGCATTACACCTTAAAAATTCTTAGGCATTCAAAAAACCTACAATCTCTGGTTAGGTTGGCAGTTAAACATTCCTATTCACAGATCAACCTCTATACCATTGTTGTGTTTTCCCCATACTCTTGGACAGAATCTGGAAAGGGCCAGGTAGCCTCCAGATCTCACACTCTTTCAGAGGTGACAAATCTGGTAAAAGCCCTCCCAGTCAATCTCTGGTTAGAGTTTGTTGTATTTGTAAAGATATCCTTGAAAGGGGACATCTCATAAGCACTATGGTGGACAGTGTACCCTCCAAAAACATTCTAAACCTTCCACCTGGCGACTCCATAATTCCTAAACGTTTTAAAGACTACACTGGTGATCAGTAGGCCTACTGATTATCTTAGTTCACATTATACTCCACTGGGAGACCAAAGCCATTACAACATCAACCACAGTAGAAGTAACAAGTAGGGTTAAGTTGCTTGGTTAGAAAACAACATTCTGGCTTCAAGAACCATTCACACAAGAGCTTATCCTAACCCAAACCCACTGGAAATAGTTGACAATCCTTAGAGAATCCTCAAGGGAGCTCCTACACCTAAAAGACCAACTATTTTCGGCCACATCCATAGAGCTAACTCTGCACCAGAAGATCTTACAGCTCTATCACACTTTCACCTTGACCTAGACCTACCTAATATATTACCTAGAACTAGGTCATTCATTATTTTAGACCAGCCAGACCCTGAGCTTCCTGGTTCACCACCCCAAAGTGGTAGACACCTTGGGAATAGACATACCCCTCCTTCTACACCTCCTGATATACATTTCATACAAAACTTGGGGCTCAGTCACCCTAGATCTGCTCATCAATCTTCTGCTGGACATAATATCCCTATCATCCATATACCTGCTGCGCAAGTCAACCCTTTACATCTTCAAAACATCATCATGGAAGCCTGGTATGCACCTCTGGTTTTACCTTAGCCTCTAGTTCCCTTACCTAATGACTATCAATCAAAGATCCCACACTTCACTGCAAAAGAGTCTACCATAGCACAATATCATGTAGATAGGATGGAAGATTCTTTTGACTACATGGAGATAGATGATGATACAGTCAAAATGAGAATCTTTGCCCAGAGCTTAGGGGGTGATGTGAAGAAATGGCTTAAAGGCATACCTCCGGGTAGCATTAGTGACCTTCCAGCTCTATATCATACCTTCATAAACAAATGGGAAGTTAAGTCCAACCCTTGCCAACTCCTAGCAGAATATATGAGCCTTAAAAGAAACGTAGGGGAGAGTGTCCACAATTACACAACAAGATTTAACAGCATTTACAATGCTCTCCCTCCACATATGAAACCTCCCCAAGGTATGGCTCTAGCGAAATACCCCGAAGGCTTTGATGCTGACATGGCCTATCAGCTTAGGGATAAAGAGTACAACACATTGGAAGACATGCAGAAAGGAACAATGAATATAGAGGCAAATCTGATTGAGAAAAGAGCGAGATTAAGAGCTAAGAAAAGGGTAACATACAGAGATGACAATGTAGCTTCCACATCTGATCCAAATCATGACCATCTATCTAAAAAAGTGGAGAAGCTATACCAAATGATGGAAACAATGGTTTTCACAGTTAGTAACCAAAATAGAAATCAAAACCATAACCAGAACCAAAACTTTAGAAGAAACAATGCCACTCCCAACAGACAAAGAGAATCAGATCAGCAAGTTATTCCCCCATTCCAAGAGAATTTTCTTGATGAAGATGAGGGAATCATAGAACAGTCTGACGGAAACACAATTATGTTTGAAACAGAAGATTCAATCCATAACTGTTACACGGAAGAAGATCGGGCCTCACCCTCTAGTTGGGATGAGGAATGGTTAGAAACTGAGGATTACAGGTTGGGATTTGAAAATGCCATGATGCAGGTCAGAGAGCAATATGAACTTAGAAGTAAAAAGAGCCAAGAAAATTCCAAACCAAAAGCTTATGAGGTCACCATCAAGAAAAGACCTGAGAAAACTTCTAAAGCAACTGTTGAAAGTAACAAATCAGCAGCTGAGAGTTCTGGAAAGAACAAAGAAAAGGACAACCAAAACACCGATACACAAGGTAAACTAGCTAGCAACACTAGCACTGCAGTTAGTTCTCCTGATAAAACTGTCACAAACACTGTACATAATGAGAATCAACACACTGATTCAGCCACTAAAGAAATGGCTAACAAAACAGAGTTAAACATTCCAAAGAGTCAGTCCACTTTCAATTTGGAGAGTGAGATTGCAAAAATTAAAATCTCTGTCCCAGTCTCTGAGCTGGCCACTCAGGATGTATATAAAGGCCAAATTTTGAAAGCATTAAATTTAGGTGAGAACAGTGACACTGTAAATCTGAGTGATGATCAACCTGCCCTTCTATTTGGTCCAAAGATAGAAGGAAAGTTTCAGGAAGGGGTAGTGCCCCCTTTTTATATCAGTCTTAATGTCCATGATAAGATTCTCCACAATGCAATGCATGATTCTGGGGCATCACACAACCTGATGCCTAAAGTAGTGATGGAAAGATTAGGCCTAGAGATAAATCGTCCCTATAAAGACCTATATTCATTTGACTCTAGTAGAGTAAAGTGTCTTGGCCTGATCAAATATTTATGTGTGAGCCTTACTTAGATTCCTGCCAAGTGTATGGTCATGGATGTTGTGGTGGCAGATGTGCCACCCAAATATGGCATGTTATTATCAAGATCATGGGGAGCCAAGCTGCAAGGAACAATGCAGATGGATGGGGCTTATGCCACAATCCCAATCTTTGGCCAACTTAGAAGACTGTACAGGGAAGCACAAATGAAATTCCTGGTTAGTAGCCCTGAAAAGCCTGAAAATTCTCCTATATACTCTGTACATACAGACCTGGATTCCTTTATCTTCTGCAATGATGAATCTTTGGGAGGACCAGAATCTGAAAACATAGATACAAAAAAAGGTACACATGATGAAATAGAGCCAATGGATTTTAACATAATGGCTACCCTAGACTCAGAGGATGAAGACATAGAAAAATTTGAGAAGTGCACTGAAACAACAACACAAAATGAACCAGAAACAGAATGCAATCAGCCAACTAGTCACCTCTCTGACTTCCACACCCATAACGAAAAACTAAACAACCCACAGCCTAGTGTAGACCCTATAATGCGAAATAATGGTGAACCCAGCTGTAGGGAAAGAAACGATAACAAAAACGAGATTGAAACCCTCTGGGAATTGAGTTTCGATGGGTCCTGCACAGGAAGAACTGCCAGAGTGGGGGTTTGGCTACGTAACACAGAGAGTGACTATGCGGAAGGCCATGCCTGCAATCTGCATTTCAAATGTACCAATAATATTGCAGAGTATGAGGCCCTTATCCTGGGTTTAAATCTATTGAAGAAAATAGGAGCCTGTAGAATAGCTGTGCAGGGAGACTCTGAATTGGTTATCAAACAGGTGAACGGTGAACACAAAGCCAAACACCCTAGGTTGAGAGCATATAGGAATGATGCTGTGGATATATTGAAAACATTTGTTGAATACGAATTAGTGTTTGTTCCTAGAAATCAGAACGCCATTGCAAATGGATTAGTTTGCCTAGCCAGTTCATACCCTAGGACTCCAAGCAACCAACAGACCATCATTCATACCAAGTTCGGACACGCAGTGTTGGATAACGAGAAATATTGGCAGGTTTTCGAGGGAGATAAACAAATCGAAGATTTTTTGATGGGCAGGGACGAGTTTGAGTTTTCGGATTCAGACTCTACATCTAGTGATAGCTGCCTAAGTGGGGAACCCTTGGACGAGGAAGAAATTACACCCCACGATGTAGAAATAAACGCTTTAAATGAAGAAACTGGAAATTCAACCACGGAGTGTGAAAACGCAGACAGCGAAGAAGTAGAGGTGCTGTGGGCCAAAGATAAGAACATACCTCGAGGTCTGGCACCGTTAGAAGACCTTTTTGACTTCGATGATGTGGCAAAAAATACCACCATAGAGCACGCGGACTCGGACGTTGAAGAATGCAACATAGGCACAAAAGATAATCTCAAAATAATTAAATTGGCTAAGTCTTTACCCATGGAGATGAAATAGAAATACATTGACCTTTTTAAGGTATTTATTGACGTGTTTTCTTGGGGCTACGAAGACTTAAAGGCTTATGACACGAACATCATACAGCACAAAATACCTTTAAAAGAAAATCAGAAACCCTTCAGGAAGAAACTTCATAGGATAAACCCAAAACAATTGCCTGCAGTTGAAAAGGAGATTAAAAAGATGTATGAGGCAGGCATAATAGTTCCCGTAAGGTTCTCTGAGTGGGTTTCGAATTTAGTGGCTGTGAGAAAGAAAACTGGGGAGATTAGATTATGTATTGACTTCAGAAATCTTAATAAAGCCTCACTCAAAGACAACTACCCTTTACCAAAAATGGAACACATTCTACAGCGAGTAGTAGGCTCAAAAAGGATTTCTTTGTTGGTTGGTTTCTCAGGTTACAACCAAGTCTTAGTAATCCCAGAAGACCAACTCAAGATAGCCTTTACCACTCCATGGGGCACCTTTATGTATATAAAAATGCCCTTTGGACTAATGAACACTGGTGCAACCTTCCAGAGGGCAATGGATATAGCTTTTTCAGATGAGATAGGACACTTCATTGTTATTTACTTAGATGACATAATAGTCTATTCTAAGACTAAAGAAGAACACCTAAAACATCTGAGAAAAGTGTTTGAAAAATGCAGAAGGTTTGGTCTGTCATTGAATCCCAAAAATATTGTATTTGGGCTGCAAGAAGGAAAGCTTCTTGGCCACATTATATCTGAAAATGGAATCAGGGTAGACCCACAAAGAGTTGAGGGAATACTACAAATCACACACCCGAGAAACATCAAGGAGTTACAGTCCTTCATTGGGAAGATCAACTTCCTCAGGAGATTTATTCCCAACCTAGATGAACACCTTAGGAAAATGACTAATATGCTGAAGAAAGGTGTAGGAGTTAAATGGACTGTTGGAGCCAAACAATCTTTTGAATCAGTAAAACTTGCACTCACCCAACCTCCTATTCTGATTAGCCCAGATTTCTCAAAATATTTCCTGATATTTTCATTTTCTTCTGAGCATATAGTGGCTACAGTCTTAATGCAAAAAAACACAGAGGGAATGGAACAGCCAATTTCCTTTTTCAGCAAAGCACTAAGGGATGCACCTTTGAAATACAACATAATGGAAAAACAAGCCTATGCTCTAATTAAGGCCTTGAAAGACTTCACGGTGTACATATTGCATTCTCACACCATAGCTTATGTGCCCAACATCATAGTCAAAGATATACTGTCCCAAGACCCAGATGGGAAGAGGGGAAAATGGATTGATGTGATTTTAGAATATGACCTTCAGATAAAACCCACCAAACTGATTAAAGGTAAGGGCTTAGCTCGACTAATGGCTGAATCAAACTTACAAGCCTTAGATGTTAACATGGTAAATACCTTGGATGAGCAACAAGAATCGCCTAATCCCACTGTTGAGGAAAAGTTTCAGAGCTCTCTTTGGTATTCTGACATTCTGTATGTGCTTACACACCTCAATGCCCCTCCTGAACTATCAAATACCAAGGCCAGATTATTAAATCTAAAAGCCAGGAGTTATTGCATATTGAATAACTGCTTATACTAGAAGAACCCAAATGGCCTATTGCTTAAATGTTTGCCTGAAAACGAGGCAGAAAGGATTAAACAAGAATTCCATGCAGGAGAGCGTGGAGGCCACCTGAGCTAGAAAGCCACTGCAAACAAAATACTCAGAGCTGGCTACTATTGGCCTACACTCTTCAACGATGTCCATAAGATGATCATTTCCTGCCACAAATTCCAGATCTTTGAAGGCAAAAGAAAACTCCTCCCTTTACCCCTACAACCCTCACTGTTGAAGGTCCCTTTCTGCAATGGGGCCTAGATTTCATAGGGGAAATTCACCCTGCTTCTTCTGCACAACACAAATAGATCCTAATAGCCATAGACTACTTCACTAAGTGGATAGAGGCCATACCTACTAGGAATGCCACAGATTCAGTCATCATTAGTTTCCTAGAAGGTCATATCCTCTCTCGATTTGGCTGCCCAAGGAAAATAATCACTGACAATGCTACTGCTTTCGGATCCAAGAAAATGGTTGATTTTTGTCACAAGTATCAAATAGCACTTGGTCATTCAACTGCCTATTACCCTCAGGGTAATGGATTAGCTGAATCATCAAACAAGAGCCTGGTGATCATCATAAAAAAGCTACTGGAAGAGAACAAAAATTCATGGCATAACAAGTTAGTACATTCCTTTTGGGCTGACCGGCTTACAACAAAGAAATCCATTGGCATGTCACCTTTTCAGCTTGTCTATGGTGTAGAAGTAGTGTTTCCTACCAGCCTTGGGGTACCAGTGATTAAGCTGGTCCAAGAGATTCAAACAGAAGAAGACAGTATGGTGAGAAGAATAAAACAAATAATTCATCTCCAACAAATAAGGGAAGAGGTCTACAACAGAGCAGTGAAAGTTCAGGAGAATATAAAGAAATTGTTCGACAAAAGAACTAAAGCTGTTGATTTCAAAATTGGGGATAAAGTTCTAAAGTGGGACTCAAGAAGAGAGGATAAAGGAAAGCACAGCAATTTTGACAGCTTGTGGCAAGGTCCATACATCATCCAGGCCACTGTGGGTCCAAATGCCTTCTTCCTACAAGAATTAGATGGTACAGAGCTGTTTGGGGGTCCTGTCAATGGCAGGATGCTCAAACACTACTTCTATTGATTTACAATTTCCAGTTTCCATTACCATTGTACATACCATTGCAGTTTTTTATTTTCAAGAAAAAAGAGAAAATGTTTCAAAAAACAAAGGAAAAAGAGAGGTTCAGACATGCTTAAAACATGAAGCTCTGATGTGAAAAATATTGGCTCTAATAAGCTCAAAACTTGAGCCAAAGAAAGTAAAACAGCTGGTCCTAACATGCCCAAAATCTGGACCAGAAAAGAAGAAAGAAGTATCAGCTCTAACACGCCCAAAACCAGAGCTGAAATGAAGAAAAGAAGTGACTCTAACATGCTCAAAACTTGAGTCACAAAAAGAAAAGAAGGATACTTCAAGTTTCAGATTTCAAGCCTTCACAGTTTTGTTTTCAGTTTTCTGCAATTTTTTGTCCATGTGCAACTATCTTTATGCCTTGGATCCACAACAAGTCAGACAGTCTAATCCTGGCTTGACTTTTTTTCAATTTCTATCGTAGAATATAGAGAAGAAATTTGTTGGACAGTTTAATCCCAGCAGATATTATATTAGGTAGAGAAACATGTGAGACCAACAGTTTAATCTGGTCTCATGGAGTAATAAGGGTAGAAATAGAGTAGGTTTATTTTCTTGTTTGTAAAAGAATAAAATGATGTAAAGGGTCTTCTAGCTCAAATGCACCCTAGAAGAAGAAAAAATGCTAGGATTGTAGTGTGGGTAGGTAGATTGATTGGGAAAGTTTTTCTGCTAAATTGATGTCTTCACAATTGTGGCAGCTGGAAATCAAATAAGAAGGTGGCTTAAAGCAGCAGGCATCTGGTCTACACCAAAGATCATTTTCTGAATTATTGACTCCTTCAAGAAGAAGCCATCCCCATGTGGAGCCACTGTTAGCCCCCCTATAAATTTTTGACAAAGCAAAGTAGTGGGCTAAATTGTTTTTTGAGCCTTCAAGGAATGCATCTCCCCTAAAGACACATCATCCTTGAAGTCTCCTATGCCTTTGCCTTTGATAAATTTCCCTCTGCTGACTCCCTTTATAAGGTCTCATTGTTTGCAGAAATTGTGCTCCAAAAGTTCTATATTTATCCCCTATATCCCTGCAAAGTGTCCCTTTCACCTCTTATTCCCTTTGTCAAAATCCCCTTAATCTCCCAAAATCCCCTTGAAAACCCACCTTCACCCTTTCCCTAGCCAAATTCTCACCTTTGTTCCCTATCGCTACCCTCCTTTGGCTTTAAAATGCACTGAAATGGGTTAAAAAACCCACTTTAAACATTATAATAGGGCTAGCACCTTTCGACCAGCCCCCTCGGATTTTCTTCCACCTTATGACCTGGGTGCCGAAACCAAACGCTAACCAAAAAGGTGCCTATCTCAATTGGTATCAGGGGCAACATCGAACGTTGGTATTCGTAGATTGGACGATCCGTGTTAGATCTACAGCGCCCGTGATCTGCCCCGTTCATCGCCCCGATCATGCCATCGCCGTCCATTCAACGCAGATCAACGGTCCGCAGTATATCTGTATCGGTGGTCCCTGCCACAAACACTGTTCACAAACCCGGTGGTATCTATCGCACCGCTTTTGGGCGGTAGGCGGTATTTTCCCATTGCCCAACGATTCCACTCAGCATTCGACACGTGGCTCCTGTACGATTCCAAAACCGCTTGCTCATCACACGTTATCTTTCGGTACAAGACGCGGAGCGATATCGCTGTCAGCCGTCAGATCTGTCCTTGCCCATCCAACGGTCATCGTTCCACGAAGTTGCGCGAGGTTTAACCCGAGGAAACCATACCCCTGGCCCACTGTCCATCGCCCTCCGATAAATTTTTCACCGTTGATCTCCGCCGAGATCGGACGGTCCAGATTAAATCACATGACCGCCATTGACCCAGGCCCGCCATGTCATTCGTCCACGTATCTTCATTGTTTTTCTCACTCGTCCCCTTTATAATCCATTCAAAGATTAAAATTTTAATGTTTTTTACGTTAAACGTCTGCCTTGACACCTTCCACTATTTTTCGCCAACCTTCACCAGAGCATTTCTCCACCATTCCTCTGCATTTTTCGCCATTTCTCCGCAGTCGTCCACATCATCCCACCCCCGTACATGTTTTTCGTAATAGGTTTTCGTGTTTTGCAGGGTTACCAACAGTAAATGGCCGCCATGATTTAGGGTTTCTGTCACAGCGATAGAAAACGCAGGGAAGAGCGTGCACAGAGATCGTATTATGGAGAAAAGCCTGGAGAGTGCTATGACATAACTACCATTAAAGAAACAGGGTTTAGATTCTGCAAAACCTCTTCGGCGCCATTAAAGCGCAGATTCTGCATACAGAGATTCGAATTAAGCAGCAGAGAGCTTAAGGCATGCAAATGAAGATATTTAAGCCTTATGTTCAGAGTTTTAAAGGTAAAGCATCAGATTGAAGACCCATGGATCATGCAGAAGGTACAGCACGCAGAAATCAATGCATATCAGGGTTTCTACAGCAGCAGAATGTTTTTCCTCCATAAAGGAAAAAGTGCCCATGCGTTCTTTATTCTATGCCGTGTCCTCGAAGATTTGCTTCCCTGACAACAGTCCGGATACTATCAGAAGCATTTGTTTCACAGTATGGAGACGCTAGCATCGATGTTTGACCTTTGTTTAAGTCACCAGAAGTATCACAGAGTCCTGCAGGCCAGTGTACATCAGGGTCAATATCATAGTAATTGGAAGCCTGAAGAAGATCATTCGTTCACCCAAAAGAGTGCCAGAGATAAATGCACAGAATTTATACAGAGGGGGCTTCGGCCTTCTACCTCGTCTGAAGTTTTTAATGCTGCATTTAGTTCTTCACCTACCTTCTCTGCTCCTTTGGAGTTATAAATTCATGAAGAAACTCATTGTAAAGGTTGTTGATCAGTTATCAGAAGATTACAAGTAGTTTCTTTTGAGACACAGTCTCTGTGTAAAGTTGTAAGATACGCTGAAGGAGGATGTATTCAGGCTGAATGTTCAAACTGTGGGCAATGTTGTACATGACTGGTTTTGTTTTTTAATATGACAAGCACATTTCTTTGGATCCTGATCTAAAGCAGTGGTGATGTTTTTCTATCTCTGTGTTTTATTTCATTTCATTACACTTCTTCTGGCTTGCATCAGAAATCTGGCATAGGATTTGCCCTTGTTAGGCACCCTATGTTTCTGCTCTCCTTGCCTTTATGTTTTCTACTAAATGTGTTATCTAAAGATGGATTTCAATTAATTTAACCAGTGTAGTGGTCTGATATATTGCTAGCTGATGTATGAATTAATGGAATCTGTCTTTAGATGCTCTTGTTTAGATTTAATTAAATAAGTTGAGAACACTGGGGGGTTTAGAACTCTGTCTCTGCCTCACTAGGATCTTTCCATTTCAATTAAACTTTCCAAGTTCCCTCAAGTTGCCTCTAATTATGTCCAAGAAGGTTTGGAGTTAAATGACCTCTGACCTTATCTATAGACATAATTGGATGGTTTTCCTCTTTTCACTTTCAATCCTTAATGTTCCATGCCACACAATCATTTTAGGATCCAATGTTTTAGATGACTAGCCCAACTAAAAGCTTGCACATTGAACAGCAAGTAAACCCTTTCCTGACTCCATTGCCCAATGGCCTTGATGTTCTCTGAGTTATCTTCCTTAGCCTAAAATCCTCTCTGCTCATTTCCTTGTCTTATATTGAACCCTTCATTCTTGATTCCCAACAACCAAACTCAAACAATCAAACAAACAAACTCCGAGCCTTATAACTAGCCTAACATCTTAACATTTGAGCTTTCAAAGACATAAACATTTTCTTATATAGAGAGATCCCTCTCTGGACCCAGGAGGGCTAGATCCTGAGGTCTGAAAGTGGTTTGATGTTGTCTCATCTTTTGGTATTTCCAACCTTGCCAAAACATGGGAACCCCAACACAGTGTGTATCATACTCTGAGTCCGAACTGTGTAGTTAAAATTCATTTCTGAATTGCATGAAGTCTTCTATTTGTTTATCATTTTCAAACACCTGCCAATACTTTTCATTATCAAGTATAGCTGATCTAAATTTTATCTCAGTTGTGCAGTCTTTGGTTTCATATGGCATCAAGCATATCCTAGCTGCAAAGGCTAAATTGTGGGCTGCAATGTTTTTCTTTCTTGGTACAAAAATCAATTTGTACTCGTCAAAGGTTTTCAAGAGGTCCATGACATCATTTCGGTAGGCTCTAAGTCTGGGATGATTTGCGCTATACTCCCCATTGACTTGCCTAATGACTAACTCTGAATCCCCATACACATTGATTCTTGTGGCTCCTAACTTTTTCAACAGATGTAAGCCTAAGAGAAGGGATTTATATTCTGCTATGTTATTGGAACACTGAAAGTTTAACTTACAGGAAATGCTTTCTGTGTGGTTATTTTCAGCGTTGGAAATCCAGACACATGCACCAACATTGGTTCTAGTGTAGGATCCATCAAAATACATACTCCATAGAGTATTGTTGTCAGTTTCATCCTGGTTAACGTCCTCTTTAACTACTGCGCTTTCTAGATTTTCATGATTAGCAGCACTTAATTGAATTTTTTTTTACTCTTCAGGTTTTTCGTTAAGTGGAGGCACATTTTCTTGAGTGTCAAGGTTTAAAAGCAACGGATGCACGACTTGTAGTTCAAGACCTTTGTTCAGTTTGCTAATGTTTAACGGTTCATCAAACTTCTTTGACAGCTCTGTGGTATTTTCTTCCTCTTCCCTATTAGTCATTAACTCTATTAAAGTTACTTGTTCATCTAATTTTTCTTCGTTAAAAATGATAAATGAATCAAGGCCGGTATCTACAGAGTATAGAGGGGAGTTTTGCGGTCTGTCTTGACTTGTAACTGTGTATTTCATATGAGACTCCCTGTAAAGTCTTCTATTATGATGAAAAATAGGGATAGTCGCATAAGTCATGTCCATTTGCATAGTCTCCTGTAACTTAGCCCCCCAAGACCTTGATAATAACATTCCATACTTGGGGGGAACATCAGCCACAACAATATCCATAACTAGGCATTTCGCTGGAATCTGGGCTAAGTTAACACAGAGGTCTTTGATCAATCCTAAACATCTTACTCTGCTGGAATCAAAGGAATACAGGTCTTTATACGGTTTGGTAATTTCCAAACCAAGGCTCTCCATCACAGCTTTAGGCATTAAATTATGAGAAGCCCTGAAATCATGCATAACATTGTGCAAAATTTTGTCATGAACGTTTAAACTTAGATAAAAGGGAGGAACAGGTCCCTCTTGATATTTACCTTCAATCTTAGGACCAAAAATCAACTCTGGCTGGTCATTATTAATATTGACTGTATCGTTACTCTCTTCTATATTTAAAGCCTTCAAAATTTGGGTTCTAAATAAATGTTGGGTAGCTAACTCAGTCAGGGGAACAAAGATCTTGATTTTGAAATTTCCTGCTCTAGGCTGAAAGGAATTTGACTCTTTAAAGCACTTGTCTCAGCTTTATTAGCTGTCCCTTTATCAGCAACATCATCTTGCTGATTTGTTCTATTTACACTTGACACAATTATTTTCATAGGAGTACTAGCTGAAGTGTTAGTACTACTAGGGTCTGCACTCTGTTTTTCATTATTTTGAGTGTCTTTCTCTTTACCTTTATCATAATTTATAGCCACTATTTAATCCTTTTTTTTGACAATTTTAGGCTTGGTTGTAGTGCTATTTTGTGAAGATTTGTCAAAGGTTTTGTTGTTGGGGGTCTGTTGACTGGTTTTGCTTCTAAAGTCATATTCGTTTTGAGACTCTATGATGACATTTTCCATGTCTTGATAAAAAAATTTATCATTATCTCTTTTGTCATCATAAGGTGTGTATAGACCTTGTTTCCTATCATAATGAATCTCAAAGTCATCATATTCTACCCCAAACATATTAACATCATCTCCCTCTGTTATCTCATATGTTTCCTCAACCTCACTTACATAATTTTGATGAAAGGGAGGAGTGATTTTTTGATCATCTTCCCTAGGTCTATTCTGAGGTTGGTTCCTTCTAAAATTCTGATTCTGGTTCTGATTCCTATTTTGAGGAGCATTTTGGTTTAGGCTTGTTTGTGCTCTCTTAATTATGCTCATTTCTTTCATCATTTCTTCCATCATTTTCTCCATTTTTGAGTTGGAGGTAGAGGGTGCATATTCCTCTCTAAAGGACACTCTCTTTTCATTTTTCATTCTTGCTCTCTTCTCCATTAAGTTGACTTCCACAAAAAGAGCACCTCTTTGCATATCTTCAAGAGTTGCAAAGTCTCTCTTTCTCAGCTGATAGGTTATGTCAGAGTCAAATCCTTCAGGAAACTTGTTTAAAGCTGAGCCTTGTGGAGGTTTTAGTTCCGAGGAAAGTGCATTATACACACTATTGAATCTAGTGCAATAAGCTTGCACACTTTCCCCAGTGTTTCTATGGAGGTTCTTGTAGTCAGAAAGGACTTTGAGAGGGTTCTTCTTTACTTCGCATTTGTTTAAGAATGTTTGATGGAAGGCTTGGAGATCATTAATACTATGGGGGGCTAAACATTTGAACCACTTTCTCACTTCTCCCCCTAAGCTTTGAGCAAATAACCTAAGCTTGACAGAATCATCATCAATTTCATTTCTGTCAAAATAGTCATTCATCTTATCCACATGTTGTGATGCAGTTGTAGCATTGTTGGCATCATATAGTGGAATTTTGGACTGATAGTCATGTGGAAGATTGACTAATGGTACAGGAAGGACTAGGGGAGCATACCATGCTGCCATGATAGGTGGTGGGGGAGGATTTACAAGGAGTGGATTAACAACAGGAACAGTGGGCTGAAGTGGAGTGGTTTGAACAGTGGATGTAGGGTGAGCAGAAGTGGATGGACCAGGAATAGACTGTTGAGCTGATCTTGGATGAGAGACACCAAAGTTGTGAAGGAAATGTAAATCAGGAGGTGTTGTTTCTCTACTACCAAGAGGTTCACTTGTTTCAGGAGATGATAGTGAAGAATCGTAATCTAACTGATCTAAATCACCAAGAGACCTAGTTCTAAAAGGATTCACTAAGTCAACTTGTGATTGTTGCAGAGTTGAAATATTTTCAGGGACTGAACTAGCTCTCAAGGGTGGCCTGAAAACAGTTGACAATTTAATCTTAGGAGACTTCCTAAGGATACCTTCTGGGTCATCAACTACTTTAGGTGGGTCTGGGTCAAGATAGGCTCTAGTGTGAATCTTTCTGGGAGCCACTATGCTATGTTATTAGACCCAAATAAACAAGAAAATTTCAACCAGGTATGACAGTATTTGAGAGGCCAACTAATATATTTACACAAATATTAATCCTAAAGTCCCCTAACTGAGTTTGAATGATGTTATAATGATGAGGGTTCTTCCCAGTGGAGTCTTAAGGTCTGCTAAGGATTGTGGAGTCGCCAAGTGGAATTTTTTAGCTCCTAAGGAGGTAAAAGGTTTTATGGTCCACCACCATGTTTATTGGATACCAATCCGAAATATTTTTAGGTTTTTCTAAGTTATTTTTCAGTTGTATGGTTTTTAAGAATATCCTAACTTGTTTCAAAACTTAGTTATGGTTATGAGACAAAGACAGTTTACTCTTACGAGTAAGCCAGCTAATCTTTCAAGGTTAGATAAAGCCTTAAGAGAATCCTAGGTTTTACCTAGCTTGTCACTAATTCAAACAAGTTTTACCATGATTACTACTCTTTGGTAGTGCTTGAAAAGGCTGATTTTAACTCACAAGGTTTTATCAAAATAGAATATGATTCTGGGTTCGCTCTAACTAGAGTCGCTGCAATGGGTTAGAATCCGTACCTGCGTATCGTGAGACTAAAACTGCAGAAGCAACATCGTTTCAACCAACTTTGGGATTCTAGGATCTAGCCCTCCTGAATCTGGAGAGGGATCTCTCCAATATGTACAAAGATGGATTTGTATTTGAAATTTGGGGTTATGATATTAGGCTAGTTATGAAGGCCAAGGGTTCGTTTTTTTTTTGGGTGGTTGAGCATGATTACTGTTTGAGGTGGAAAATTCTGAGTGCAAAAATTTTCAAAGGTGAGAAGTTGCAAGCAATCAGAGTAAGCTTCGACCAAAAAGATAGAGAATTGCAGGTTTTATTCCATTGGGCTATGGAGTCATAATAGTATTTAATTGGAACAGCAAGAGGCAAGAGTGGTCCATGGGGCAAGTCATCTATGTCTAAGGATCTCTTTGAATTTTGATTTATGGAATGAAATGATACAATAAGAAGGAGAGATAAACAGATCCAGAACAAGAGCAGCCCAGGATCTGATAAGTATTTTTAAACTAGTCAGCCTTTGACATGGACTCAAGAAAAACATAAAAGTAAGCTAGGATCTGGTAAGTAATTTTAAACTAGCTAGCCTTTGATACACTTTCAATAGAACATGTTTTAAAACAAAGGGGAACTTGGAAGCAACATTTGGAGTAGAAACTAGCGGGCCGGGCTCACCACAAATCCTCTCCTAACTCTGCTTTACTTAGTTACTTTCAAGACAAACACAAAGATAACATAGAATGGCCTAAGATCTGGTAAGTACTTTTAAACTAGCCAACTTTTAACACATTCCAAGGGAAACATCCAGATAGTTTTGGGGAAAAAACTGGGACCAGGGCTCACCATATCTTCCTCAGTTCATATTCACAAAACATATATTGAAAATAACATTTAATAATAAAATTCAGCTAAGACAATAAGACGAGGGAACGCCAACATTCCTATTATTGAATTGAATTAAATCATTCCTTAATAACACATTTTAGAAGAAAACATTCAGATAAAGATTTTCAGTCAGAGAAGGTTACTGATGTACAGTAGGTCCTAATTCTATGCATGTTGTTCTTTATAAGAGAATATGAAACACAATGAAAACAAAAACAAAATAACAAGTAACAATTAGAGAAACATCACTGTCAACATAGACCAGGATCCCATTAATCAGCTTGTATTGATGCTCCAAACCAGTTACAGCTTTAAGCCCAGTGCTTTAGGTTAGAAACCCTCTACACATATCATCCTAACCTATCTATCACCAGCAGAGCTCCAAGAGCCAGTGAATACTATGTACAATCATAAATTTTAAGCTCAAGTGTATATCAAAGTTCTACAACTAACCCCTCACTCATCTTCTGCAGAAGTATATATAGAAGAATGAGGAGGTGAGATCTGATAAAAGATCTCAATTACAATTAATACAGTCTTCATGATTTCTGGGCCTTTGAGGGGCTCAATGAAGAAACTTACATACATATCCTCTATATTAAATGTTTTTACATAAATATTAAGCTCTGTGGGAGCTTTTGTTGACCTTTGAGGCTCTATGTGATGTCGAGGTTACTTTGCAGATATTATTTGCATTAATATTCCTTGCAGAAGTAACTCTTTGGCTGTGCTGAGGTGAATATTTTTATTTTATCAGCAACTTCGGCCTCTAATTGAATGCTTTGAGGCACAGGTGGCATCGTGGTAGCTAGAGGGATCAATTTTCTTCAATTTGTGGCAGTGGAGGTTTTCCTGTCAATAAAACACTTCAGATCTTCTTTAACCTGTGTTTTAAATTGGGGATTAGGCTTTTGATCAACATTCTTAGCTGTGATCCCCGCAAAATTTGTCCTTTAATCCTCTGCCCTGATAAATTCGGTCTTGTCACTGATACTCTCTGACTGCGCCCGATTCATGGTTTTTTCCGATGTACAGAGTTGCGCAGGGGCGATATGGCATCAATGCCTGAAGGGACACTGATGAAATGTGTTGTCAACACCCTGTGATGATTTTCTTTGGTGAATCAAAGGCGAGATGATCTTCATCCTCCGCCTTCAAATTTTTCTCGAAAAAGGTGATAAAACCTCGAACCCTGCAAAATAAAAACAAATTATTATAAAATCCATGCATTTATAGGTTTATTGCTGCGGAGGCATGTGGAGGAAGCGTGGTCATTGGATGGCATCATCCAACAGTCAAGATTGATCGGAGAAGGAGGAATAAAGATCAAATCAGAACCATCGATCTATGCGAGATCAACGGTCAAGAGCGAGGGGGAAAGTAAAAATGGAGAATCGTTGACTGGGCGATGGAATATGGACCGTCGATCTGTAGATCAGATCGACAGCAGAGATTAACTGGATGGCGCGCTGGGACCACGTTAAGCATCAGGCATCTTCGGCGAGCGATAGCCGTTGGATGGTCCGCCCCAGATCGGACGACGCACGGCAATATCGTTGGGCGTCCACGTCCGAACAATAACGCGCGATGGACGACGGTTTTATGAACAGTGCCCAGGACACACGTCAAACAGCGTATGGAATCACTAGTGTTTGGGAAAAAACCACCTTCGCCCAAAGGCGGTGCGATAGATACCATGCAGTTTTTGGACGGGGTGAGTGGAATGTGGGGACCACCGGGAGATGGACTCCGCACCGTCGATTTGCAAATCAGATCGACGGTGGAGATTAATTTGAAATTCGGACCGATGGAAACTTTATAATATAATAAAAATCGAAATTTTAATGTGCAAAAAAAAACACAACCCTTAATCTTATGGGCGAAAAGGGCTAATATATTTAAAATGGTTCTGCCGCCCGATTGCGGGGCCGAGGGTCATACGACCAGGATTTATGCTAGGAGGGGGCTAAGACCCATATATGTACAAAATGTGGTTTTTTATGGTTTTCCAATGGTTTTCAAGGGAAATTGAGGATTCCGATAAGGCTTAAAAGTGGGTTTTAAACCTTATAAAAATGGATTTTCATGAATGTGAAGTGAAGGGAACCCATGAAAAATAGAGGAATTTTATGGAGAAATAGAGGCAAATGAAGGTTAGTTTTGGAAGGGAGGAGGGGAAAGGCCTTTGCAAAGAGTAACTGCTTGGAAATCAAGAGATATCCAGTTCTAAAGGGAAATGTTAGTTGAAGTTTTGGACAGAGGAAAGGCATGAGGCCTTCAAGAGTCTTCAAGAGCCAACACTTTTTAGTAATAAATTTTTTTCCTTGAAGGCTCAAAAAGTCTTAGCCACCTTTGATATAACAAATTTTATAGGTGGCTCTAACATATTCATCCGTTTCGTTCGTGTCATCAACCTATTACCGATGATGATCCTGCATCGGCTGTAAATAAGTAGAGATTCCGTAGGATGGAAAAAAAGAAAGGAGGCCATGGTTGATGAAATGGCATCCTTGCATAAAAATGAGGCATGGGATTTGGTGGAGTTGCCGGCTAGAAGGAAGCTCATCGGGAGAAAATGGGTGCTTAAGAAGAAGATGAATGTAGAAGGAAAGGTGGAGAAATACAAAGCTCGGTTGGTAGCAAAAGGTTATTCCCAGGTGCCGAGAATTGATTTTGGTGATATTTTTTCTCCTATTGCCAAAGTTACTTCTATTAGATTACTTTTATCTGTTGCTACTGCATTTGATTTTGAGATAGAACAGATGGATGTGAAGACAACATTTCTTCACGAGGATCTAGAAGAGGAGATCTACATGAAGAAACCTCAAGGCTTTATGGTGAAGGGTAAGAAAGAACTGGTATGCAGGTTGAAGAAGTCTCTGTATGGGTTAAAACAGTCACCAAGGATGTGGTATCAGAAATTCGATACCTATATACGGGGACTTGGCTTCACCAGAAGCAAAGAGGATCATTTTGTTTATTTTAAATTAATTGGAGACCGTGTTATTTATTTGGTCTTGTATGTGGATGATATGTTGTTGATTGAAAATGATAAAGAAATTATCCAAGATTTGAAGACCCAGTTGTTCTCCAAATTCGATATGAAGGATCTTGGTGCTGCAAAATATATTTTGGGCATGGAAATTAAGAGAGATCGGGAAAAGAGGATGCTCTGGTTAAACCAGAGAAAATATGTCGAGACTATATTGCAGAGGTTCAATATGCAGGATAGTAAACCAGTGAATGTTCTTATTCTTGTAGGTGCAAAGCTGTCTGCTAAACAATGTCCCAAGACACAAGAAGAAGAGAAGGATATGTCCTTAATTTCTGGTGGGCGGTCCGTGCCCATGGTTTTGTGCATGGTTTTGCACATGGTTTTGGGGTACGATGGTTTTCGGCCCCTGGTATTTTTTGTATATCTAGTCAAGGGAACTACGGTTATGTTCTAATCCAGGGTTAATGGATTAAGGTTTATGTATGCTTCGGCATGTATATATGTGTGTTGTAACACTAAAAGGATTATAATGAAAAATCACGCTGGTCGTCCCGATTTGGGATCCAGGGGAAAATCTCTATGTTTATCCGTTTTATGGTTTATGCTCTCGCTATTGTTTATTTTCTGTTATAAGATTCATGTGTAGATAATTTCTGTTCAGGGTAAAAACCTACACTCCCAAACACTATTTCTGACAATGGAGTCATACTCCTCCACCATGGAATCTACCCATGTGGGCTCTTGCACTGATTTTTCAAAAGAAGATGGCTCTGTCACGATACACTTTCTCATAAGAGCCATGTATCTAGTAAATCGGTCAGGTCACTGTCTCGATATGTTCTGTGATTTAGGAACTCCTACATTCTGCGCCGCATCAAGCTTCAGTCTCTCAGCTTCTGTGGTACGCTTTCTGCCTTGTCTGATGTTTGGTTCTGCATGAGTGGACTCCTCCACTCCATGAATCTCCTCATATGGCTAATCCACATCTAGAGGCTCATCTTTGGGAACAAGAATTTCCTCCTCCACATGCAAGTGTAGCTCCCTTTCAAGCGACAACTTCATGGCTTTCACCTCATTGAATTTTATATCTCGTCACACAACAGTCATCCGGCTTTCTGGAAAATACACACGATAATTATGGGGTGTTTCTGTGTACCTCACAAATATCCCAACTTCTGCAGTCGGCTCCAGCTTCTTCCTGGCATCCTTTGTCACATGAATGTAAACAGGTGAGCCAAAAATCTTCAAATGAGAAGTATCAAGCTTCTTACCAGTAAAAGCTTCTTTAGGTGTACTCATGCCAAGTACTATATGAGGACAACGATTTTGCACATAAACCGCAGTGTTGCATGCTTCCGCCCACAAGTGCATTGGTAGGCCCTGGTCATGTAGCATCACTCATGCAGCACCCACGATCGTTCTATTCTTTCTCTCCGTGACCCCATTTTGCTGTGGTTTATGAGGTGCTATGAGTTCTCTTCGAATTCCTTCTTTGCTATAGAAGTCTTTGAATTTGCCCAAGATGTATTCACCACCATTATCACTCCATAGAACTTTGACTTGCTTCCCCGACTCCTTCTCCACCAATGCCTTGAACTCACAGAACTTTGAAAACGTTTCACTCTTCTTCTGCATGAAGAAGATCCAACATCTACGAAAATAGTCATCAACAAATATAACATAATACCTGTGTTTTACTCTTGAAGCAACCGAGAAAGGTCCACACACGTCTGTGTGAATTCTCTCCAGGATCACCGAAGCACAGTTCTCCTTCTCACGAAAGGTGTTCTTCACAAACTTACCCATAATACATCCCTTACACTGATCTGACTACGCAAGAGTACCCTTGGGAAGTCCAGTAGAAATCTACTACAAAATCTTCAAAGCGCCATGGTGAAGATGGCCCAATCTCCTATGTCATAATTCGCCCTCATCCCGGCTCACCACTTCTTCTTCTTTTCCCACCATTGCAGCACAGCCATCTACCTCCAGCTTTTAGAGATTCTTAATTTGAACCCCGATCTTCTTGGTTTGACCCATTTTTTTATTTCGAAGGAAGGTTTTTCCCTCACTGAAAACAACATCATAACCCTTGTCTTCCTGCGTTGCGACTGAGACCATGTTCTTCTTTAGACCTGGAACATGTATAACATTCTTCAAAAAGAATGGATTATTGGACTCCCTCTCAAAGGTAATGGTCCCAATGCCAGTCGCATTGTACTGACCATCGTCGTCCATCTCTATATGCATCTGGAGGTCCTTCTCCTCCAAGTCACTAAACAACTCTTTGTCTCCTGTCATATGGAAAGACGCACCACTATCAAGATACCACACCGATCCCATACAGCTTGAAACCAAGCATGTGATCAAAGAGAAATCAAGTTCAAATTGCAAGGCTAAGACCTCTCCAGCTGCAGATCCATCAACCTTCTTGTTCTTCTTCTTCTGTGGACAGTTAGTGGCGAAATGTCCATGTTCGTGGCAGTGAAAACACTTCACTTTGGACAAATCCTGCGTCTTTCCTTTAGCATCGAATTTTGAAGGATGTTTCTTCCCCTTCCCTTTCCTTGCTTTGGCATCCAAAGCAAAATTCTCTTCATCTTCATTCTTCGATGAAGATCCATCCTTGGTACCCTGCCTTATCTCCCCCTGCATAGGATCCAACCAAAGTCGCTCCCATCCCAGCAGTTTCTCTCGTCCATTGACAGAGTCTTCATAGCTATGCCAACTCTTCAGAAGCCTAAGGAGAGCCAAGCTCACCAAGTCTTCTTCATCAACAGTAACCCCAACACTTCCCAGTTCATCCTTGTAGTGGACAAACTTCGTGAGGTATTTTGGAATACTGTCGCCTTTCTCCTTTTTTATTTTTCTGAGCTTGTCTTTAAGCGCCAACTTCCTCTGGTCACTTCTGCTTTGGAACAAGTCTGTCAAAGCCTTCCACATTAAGAATGGAGTGGCTTCCCCATGAAGGCTGGACACAATATGGTCCTTCACACCTTCCAACAAAATCCTTCTCGTCTTTGTTGTCTTCTTTTTCCATGCGTCAAGTAATGCAGCAATGCTAGATCCCAGCTTAGGAACATCACTATCGATGAACTCTTTCAGTCCATTATCCTCCAGCACTGCCTCCATCCTGTCCTTCCAGGCTATATAATTCGAGCTCCCATCAAGGGCATACTCCAATCTCAACCCATTGAACGACATTTCAATGTATACTCGACTTCTGCACCAAGAATCTTCTGTAGCAAATTCGAATTGTCCACCAGCACAAACTCACTTTACAATTGCAATCTTCAATCAACAATGCTTCGATACCATGTAGAAATTATATGCACTAAGCGTGCATATGTCCTAGATCCACCTGATCTCACACTATTTAACTTTATGCAAGATATTGAATCATTCCACTTGTTAATCTTTTGTGGAAAATTAATTGCACACACATGTAAAGCATAAATAAAAATAATCGCACATAACACAGTTGTTTTTAACCAGGAAAGTTTGAAGCTGAAAACCCAAACTATATATTATGTATCATGGAATCATATGACAATCCTCATACAAAGCTTATCAAGCTCTCAGTACAGTACAATCCTCATACACTAATCAGGAACAATCTTGCAAATCCGTGCACCGATCTTTGCCCTCCTGCTAGCCTGCCTCCACTGTGCAATCTCTGTTGAAGAATAGCTCTGAATGAATTTGAATTAATCTTTCCTTGACTGCGCAATCCTCATTGGAAACTCCAATGTGTGTGTGATGCAATCAATGCATCACTGTAGTCACAACAGATAGTCTATCTTTCCCTTTCATCTATCTCTCCACTGGGTCTCCACTGAAACTGCCATGCACTGTAGTTAACTGTTGTATTGTTCAGTTGATTAATGAGTTATTATTTGTGAATTAATTAACTAATTAATTCACTCCACTGTCACTAGTGTATCAATCAGTTAGACTAGATACAACTAGCTCAACTAAGTCTAACTGAGTTAAACTGAATACAACTCCATAACTACTTCTTCCAACTTTGTCATAACTCTGCCACTTGAGTTCTAACTAAGTCCTCCATGCATTAGCTCCAGTAAACCCTTGGGAATTGCGTAATTTCCTTAGTCCACTGATGTGCCACATCTGTGCACTGAAACAAAGTGCTCAAAGAGAATAAGTTGTTGTTTAGAGTCTGATTATTACTAAGAGCTAATAATAATCGACATGCATCTATTTTTAGATCAGTGATCTATAAATAGACTTCGCCCAATATTCTAAAAACAGAATTTCATCTATTTTTCCAACTTGATCAACCATACATAAATAGCATCCTGCAACTTCTGAAATATGATCATCATGTCTAAAAATAGACATAGTCTAAAAATAGACTTGCGCCAAAAATAGCCTGCGGGCTCACTTAGTGAAGGTGACTCTTTTCACTAAGCCCATCATTTTGTTGAATCTCAACAGGATTTGGAAAACCAGGGATATGAGACCAATTCATAGGAGCATACCTGGCATTTTTTCTTGCAATGGAACTCATCTTGAAACTTCATCTAGCAATTGATCTTCTAGCAGTGGAGTCACCTTTCAATTTGATTATTTGATGCGTGGAGTCGTCAAGGTAGTTCTGCAGCCTCGAACAGATTCTGAGCTCCTGCTACCTTCAAGATTTCAGCTTCATAATTTTCGAGAGATTTATATCTTCAGTATCCCAACAGACGCACCAAAATGTTATCACCAAAATAGGACCCTAATAGGCTGTTGATTAGACTACCTTAGTGTAACTATTTCAAACCAATATTTTAGCTGAGGCTTAGCCTCCTTAGCTTGAGAGGGCTCTCTCAAGGGTTAATGATATAAGTTATAGATAGATGGCTAACTCTGTGGTTTGTGATTTTGTATGTTTATAGGTTGAAATATGAAGGCTTGCTACCATTGGGCTATGGAGTCAACAAGTTAGTAGATTCAGTGGCAAGGTTTCTAGACATGGAAGCTGAGGCAAATGGGGTTTTCAAACAAATATAATTCACTCAAGAAAATAGTTCAACACAGTAATTCCATTACTAAAGGAAGTCAAAGCATAGGGTTATGAATTCTGAGTTATAGCAATGAAACTTGTTGTTAGTGGTTCAAAGACAGTTTACTCACAAAATGCAGAAAAAACACAGTCATATCATTTCTAAAGGAAGTCAGAGCACATGGTTGTGAATTATGAGTAATAGCAATGAGATCTACTGCTAAACACAACAATTCCATTACTAAAGGAAGTCAGAGCATATGGTTGTGAATTCTGAGTAATAGTAATGAAATTTACTGCTAGTGTTTCAAAGGTAGTTTACTCACAATATACAGAAAAATCACAGCCATCTCATTACTAAAGGAAGTCAAAGCATAAGATTATGAATTCTGAGTAATATAAATAAGATCTACTGCAAATGATTTAAAGTAACATATAAATCAAGAAAACATTAACCCCATGAGAACTCAGATCTGTTCAGGAAAACCTCTCTGCATTACTGATTATAGTTCATAGCATAAAGTAGCAGCTAGGCCAAAAAGTCTTCCACCTCCTGCTAATTCGACCGCTTGCTTCATATATAGCTTTTACAATATTGGATTATATGATCCATCATCAAGAGAATTTGAATTTCTATTATTGACACCTATTCTACTTCTAAAACAGAGTATTAATTACAACTCATAGCTAACTGTCTCTTTAGGAGTCCTAATACAAATAGGAGTGAAACTCCTTATCATGTCTAACACAACCTTGTCTAAACCTTTAATGCTTCCTTTGACAGCTACAACCTCATGAGCTCAAATTTGGTGATGCCTCTAGCCTTGTTATGAACCCTTTTGTTCCATGACCTAACTGCCCTAAAAACCAGGGAATATGTTTTCTGCAATTAAGCCTTTATCTTCATTGATGATCTTCGAACATTTTTTCTGGAAATATTGACTATTTCAGATAGGTAACATGTGCTATCATCTCCTTGTAACCTTACCCTTCCACTTGTACAGAAGTAAACCTTTCACAAAGCATAAAAAAATTGGATGTGGCTGCGCTACGAAAATAGCAACTGTTTTCGTAGCGCAGAATTTGTATCATTGAAAAACATCTATTTAACAGCCTCTTTCTTCTGCTTTAAAACCTGAGCTTTCATTTGTGACTCTTTTCCATCCACCAGCAGCAACAAAATTTGAAAAATCACTGTTGAAAATGCCCAAAAACTCACCTACAGCAGTTTTGTAGCGCGCTACGAAACTGCTATGTATGCCATTTTTACACAGTTTTTTCAAAATTCTGAGTTTTAAAGATATTTGCACTTCTTCAATGATGTCCATAGACTTTAACAAACAAAACAAGTTGGTTTTGAAATGTCTTTAAAAAGTAATTCCCTTCTCAATAACAAAACTGTTTTAAAGATTTGTTACTTGTTGCTCTGTTTTATCTTTGTTGTTGCTTACTTTCAGACTTTGTCAATTTAATTTCCAGGTCTTCAATCTACCTCTTTAGCTTCCTGTTAGTAGCCCTTAATTGAACATTCATCATTCTCACAAATCTATCCTTTTAGCTATATGAACCAAAATCATAACCTTCACAAAATTTAATCTTCATTTTCTATTTATGAATTGGTCATTTTACCTCACTGTTTTTACCTAAAAAATAGGTGTTGAGATACAACGTTTATCTCCTCATCCAAAATGTATTTTGAGAGACTGAAGGAGGCTTTTGGAAACCATGTTGTCTTGGATAAAAACCTCTCTTGGGTTTTTTCAATACCTCTCATACTGCCCAGAAACTGTCTTTGAACAAAATGTGTAAAACTGGAAAATTTTAATTTCTGAAAATATGGCTTCAAAGAAAGCCTTGTATCTCCCAACTGGTAACACTTGTGAAACAAGTGAGATAAGTTATTGTAGTTGGAGATTTTATGAAGATAAACCTCTTTCAGAATTCCGAAAGACATTTGCATGTGGCCAGAAACTGATCTTGAAAAAGACTGTTAAAACCAGAAAATAGAGTTTTTCTCTCACTGACTTTCAGCAGTTTCGTAGTGCAAGTTGAATCATCAATTTCTCCCACCTCATAATTAATTTGAAGAAACTGAAAGAGGTTTTTGTAGTTCAGTATGTTAGGAAGAAAAACGTCTTTAAATTGTCAAAAATGAGTTTTCAGTTGCTCAGGAACCCCTCTGGAATTTGACTACTAAAAACAGAAAAATATGGTTTTTGCCTCATAGTGCACTACGAAAATAGCAGCATTTTCGTAGCGCAAAACAAGTTTTTTACACTGTCTACGCTACGAAAACGTAGTTTCGTGGCTAATTCCAAAAAAAATTCAAATGGTAAAAACTTGACTTTCTAAACATGGTATGAGACACTCAAGGTATGAAATAAAGTTGTTGAACTTTATTTTGTAAATGAAAATGAGACTCTAACCCTATCATTTAACCCCTAAAAACTTAAAATGACTTAACACCTATGTAAAACCATGACTAGGAACAAAGCAAACTGTCCAAGTTTGAAATTTTTTTTATAGTGATAACACCTACCCTCAATGATTATGATCAAAGAGGATATATCATAATTTAATGTATTGTAAGATTGATGTAGGTGACCACTCCGCTTCATCTCCAACCCATCACAATGTAAAGCATCTCAATCAAATGTTTTTATTATTTTGACCTCATGCTTTAGGGGGCAATTTGTTATAGGTCAACTTGGGTATCATTCCCAATGACTTGGTTAACTAGGCATCATCTCCAGAACCAATGACTAAGGGTCTATCATCCCCTATCATTTCAAGTTGCTACATGCCCTAAGACAAAGAACAAGACAAAACACACATGAATTTATCAAGCAAAGGCTTCCAAGGTTTGAAGTTTATTATATAGCATATGAGAGCTCATCAACACTGCCTCTAAAGGGACTAAGTGCATTGCATATGCAGGTAGCCCCATGCAAGGCTACTCTGCAAAGCACTTCCCGACATTTACAGGTGTGTTGGTCACATTGGGAGCGAAATTCTCATTGTTCCGGAATCTCCACTTGGCCAGTGCCTTCTAGAAGAGTTCAGATGTGTCAAACTTCGAATCCAAGTGTCCATTTGACATCTACAAGATTGGGAACATGTCTTGCCTATTATTGGAAAGTCATTGATTGTAAAACAACCTTCAGCTCCTCTATAGATTGAGCACAGATCTGAGTGCTTCGTAAGGAAGAATTTGAGTAGAGAAATGCTGGTGGATTTTCAATTGAGAGTTAGATTTGTGTAACAGTTGTTGGAGAGATTTATATTGCACGATGAGGTTGAGGATTGTTGCTGGAGATGGTCACTTCAAATCAGTCACTAGGTTGTAACCTCTCCTTCTATCATTAATAAAGAGTACAACTTATTTTTCCCTATATGCATCTGTATTGGCTTTGATTTTCCATATTGCAAGATTTTAGTTGATGTATATGGTTTATGCTTTACTGATTTAGCAAACTAACTTGAATAGACATTTGTATTATTGCTATCTTCTATTGTTTAGTGTTCATTCTTATAGGAAATATTTTGCACAGCCGATTGGAATTTGAAGCTACAACGGAAGCGACAGAAGGAGCCATTTAGAAGCGCTTAGATCCCAAGTAAGCCTCTAATCCATTCGGTGTATTTGTTCTTAGTTAGGAAAAGTAGTCATATAGTTTTTAATCTGTTGTTCTAGACTAACACCTATCTAGAGAAGCGTGTTTTATCCGTAATTCACAATTTTGTCCAACAAAGATAATCAAAGTGTGATACATTTGGTTACAAATTTAATATACCATAGCAAGAACAAACATATTGATATAAAATACCATTTTGTAAGACAAGTTATCAATGGAGTTATTCAAAGTTTCTATAAAAAAAACATTCACAATAACAATGGTGTGGACAATATACACTAGTACACAAAAATTACAATTAAAACCTTGACAATTTGTCAAGGAAACTCCACGGGCAAGGCAAATAGGATTTTATTTTCCTCATCTCTCGGAACATTTATGATGGGAGCTCTGTTACAATAGTTTTGGTAACTATATTTTTTTGGTTCATAAAACCGAATAACCACAACAATATTGGCCCCAAGGTTTCTATGCAGCAGGCAGACAATGGAATCCACTCTCGTCGGTATACCAGAGCCTCCTCATTCCTCTGTCTTGTCGGTCTTGATATAAACAAGTTGCCTACATAAAACTTCTCGATGGATCCACCATACCTCTCCAAAGAGAAAAAGGGAATTCGATATGAAATCTTCAGATCCGATCTTCAGTCCACATTCCAGGTTGCGCCCATAGAGCACCTCTCGCGGAGTCTCTGTCACCACTACATTATTGATATGAATTCGGAGTCCTTAATAAGATTACAATAATCTGTTGCTGAGATGGGATACATAGTATGATTCACAAAATTTGAAAACAATAATACGCAATTTTTATGCCAATTTCTGAAATTATCCCACGAAGTCAAAATTTCTGAGAATTCATAAAGAATAAAAACCTAACCATCTATCATTGGCTTGTTTGTTACCACTTTGTGCTTCTCATGTTAATTCATCTCGATTACATTGTTGCTTGCATTTACTCTGGCAATAAAACATATGTGGTGTGCTCTTAATGATAAACCAGTAATTGATCAGGTATGTCTTTGCAAAGTATACTAGAATTTTTTACAACATAATGTATCCATTGAGTGATGTATAACTTTTTGTCCTCTCATTATCTGGGCCTGATATTTCTGATGCTGCTTTATCTTCATAAATTGCACATGCATAATAATTGTGGTACAGAGGTTTATATGGCATTTCTCACATCAAACCTTTGTCAATATGGACACAAGTTTTGGGGTGCAATTCCCTAAATTAATGTGTGGACCCTTTTTAGTTTATTGTTGTTATCTATGTGATGTCCATAATAATAGCAAGCGTTAACAGTACCACTGTAAGGAAGACCTTAAGCACCATGGAGACCCCTCATAACAGCCTACCTCAAAATGGATGGAACCATGAATAGGGAGGTTGCCTATAGCAGTATGTCTTACCAGTACAGGGCAAGCCTAGGCACCATGGAGACTGCTTGTTCATGGTTCCAACCATTTCGAAGCAAGAAATCATTAGGAGAGTGCATGTTGGATATTGGTTTGCCCCACTACATTGGGTTATCCCATGATCGAGATTTCGTTACACAAATATCATCACCCTATCAGTTTATGATAAATCCATCTAGCACCCTATTTTTTCCCACAGCTCCTGTTCTTTTGCCCTGGACTGCATTATTGATTAGAATTGACACATATCAAGAATGGGCTATGGCATGTAAGAAAGATCTACATGATCTTGTTACCATGCTCAGGTGATTTATCAGTCATGAAGGTATTGAACAGTGGGCTGAACAGATAATTTCAAAGAACTGCTAGGTTTGAACAGTACAGGATCCAAACACTGAATTCAGGTAAACCATCCCTGACGACTGATCAGAGTTTAGTTTCACATGATCAATTGGGTCTGACCTACAAACATCATTAAAGTTGCAAAGAATACCTATGAATGTCTACTTGGTGTTAGAAAACCGGGAAGAAATGCAGGCATCTGTTGACGGTCAACGAGCTACTTCCAAGTTCCAGCCCAGGATTGCATAATTTTCTGGTCCAAAAATAATAATATCCAACAAAACAAGTTGGTGGCCAACCCTCCAGTATATCAGGAAGACCAAAATGATGGCCTTTCGACTTATTTTATTTTCAAGGAACATATTAAATAAGTCGAGTTGTAGCCAAAGCTAACAATTGCTGTTTGAGAAGATTGTGATAGGACATTGAATGGTACTCTAACCTGGTCCCCAATTAAGAGGTTGGAAACGTCACAAAACCTCACCCTAAAGTTGCACTAGGGGCTCAATGTTTACAGCCTGCACTACTCGATAAATATCGGGATGGTATCTATGGCCAATGCTCTAAAAGTCACATTGCTGTTACTTGATTTTAGCACTAGAAGTAAATAGATGTAGGAAAAAGTGGATAAAAGACTAGGCTGGAGATTCAGCTCTTCATGTAAGTACATTGCAAAGTTATACAGCATGCAGTATCAAGCAAATTACAAATTGTAGCCTCACAAACTATACATTGACATGACAAGAACACATTATACTAGATCTATGCAGTGTGAGCTAATATTATCAACACCAACTAGAACTTTCAGAATATAACATAACTATCCTGAATCCTCCACAGGACAATTGGATATTTGAATTGCAAAAGCAAGCTCTGAATGAACCACGACGTAACTAGTCCACTTAGTTTTAATTCAAAATATATGGATTGACAAAACTTAAGGAACAATATTCAATGTCTTGATTTTGTCAATCCACTGTCCTAGAGAAGTTTCTGTGTTTCGAAACCCAAAGAAACCATACTCTTTGCTCTTATTCATGCTAAGAACAGATGCCAAGGGCCTATTTAGCATCAAATCTGCAAACCACCAGTTTCCAACTTCTTCAATCTTTGTTGGACGGAGCTTATTTTCTCTGACAATTGCATCCCAAATTGGACCTTTGTCTTTCATAGCCTCAGTCAGACTGAAACCTTCACCGTCAAAGGATAATGGCTCCAGATCAAATTTCTCTGCAATTATTCTCCAGAGTCGTTTCCATTTAAAAACATCTCCATTAGCACAATTAAATGCCTGGTTCTTGGTGTAAGGGTCTGTGGCAGCCCAAATTTCTTGCTCTGCAATCAAATCTGCATCAGCTGCATCCATGAACTGTTCCCATGTAATTTTGTTGCCGGGGTATTTGAAAAGCAGCCCCTCATGTTTGCAAATAGTAGCGTAAACACACAGTGTGCCTACAATATTCATCAAGCTCCAAGGCGAAAAACCAAATATGACTGTCGGACGGTGAATGGACCAAGTTAATCCTTCTTTCTTCCTCGCAAACTCAAAAACAACATCCTCCAGAGTGTAGTAAAAATTGGGCACATTTAGCCTAGGAAGCTCTTCATGAAAGGGTGGATCATGTGGCTGAAAATTGCGGTTCCTGGCCACTTTATCAAAAGGCCCTGAGTAGTGTTTCCCCCCAGTCTGAAGACATATGTGCTGTAAATTCTCAGAGTTAGGCAGAAGTGCATCCAACACATTACTCAGCATTCTTCCATTGTCCTCACAGTTCTGCTCCTCTGTCTCTCTGTTCACCCAAACAACCCAGAAGAGATGTGTGACATCCTTTAATGGTGAGATCTTTTCTAAAGTAAGCTCTCTATCTAAAACATCACATTGAATATATTCTACTGGATTATCTGGAGACCAATCTGGCTTAGGCCTCCTAGCAACGCCATAAACCTTCCATGGTCCACCAGGAGTGTCAGATAAAGGCAATATTTCTGCCAAGCTATTACCTACAATTCCTGTTACCCCTATAACTAGTGCCACTCCCTTCTGCTTCTCAGATTTCTCGCCGGAACTTTTACCATTGGTTTGAAATTTTCCCTGCATTTAAGAAGGTAAGAGTTACCGAGAAAACAATTGTAACAACGCAATATAATGAAGCAACAACAACAATATAAAATGCAGCAAAAGGGTCATCATTTAACTTTTTAACCCATCTAAACAGAGGTTTGTTAAGCACAAAGGTTGCTAAGCTCAATTATGCACATTCTGAATTCTAATATATACTACATGGGCCATTTGTGTGACCTCGATATATTCATTGATTGAACTTTTGCATCCTCAAAATGTATATCAAGGCAGGTTTAGATGGGTTTGTGCAACAAATATGTCTGTAATTATAATCTACCTTCAATGCACCCATACATCCAGAGAACATTGATGAATCCTCTACCCTTACCCTGTAGATCAAGTCAGTCTATGTGAAGTCGACATATGCATCCTGGACCTTTGTAACCTCGACATACATATAAAACTGGGTTTTACGGAATTTGCGCTGTTGTTCATATTCAACGCATCCACACACAAAAGTGTATTTTGTGTATTTGTGTTAATAGATACTATCCTACCCTATAGAGCACCTCGCTTTTAGTCCTGCGGCTGTGGTTCAATGGTTACATGTGAATGTTTGGTCTTTACAAATCTCATGGTCTAATTCCAGGTAAGAATATGTATGCCTGAGAGCTGCTCCAGACATGATTTTGCTGTAGTGTAACCATTGAATGTTTGATCTTTACAAATTTTATGGTCTAATTCTGAGCAAAAATATGTATGCCTGAACAACTCTCCTATTCTTACCATAATCTAATCCCTATTCTTACAATAATCTAATCCCTAAATTCTAAATAGATACAAACCCCAATTCCTAAATCCTAAACCAAGGGAGAAGCATAAACAATTACAAGAGAGAAGCATAGTTGAATTAGGCAAAAAAAATAAAAAATTGGGTGCAACAAACCTAAACCACAAATCCTAAATAATATCCTAAATAATTACCAGGGATCCTTAGTGATTTTCTTTGGGCTGTACCTGGCTGTGTCTTTTTAGTCGGAACCATATTTGGTGATCTCTTCATCCAGCATGAGAGAAACCAGAAGAATAAGAGTGGTGTTGCAAGTGTATGATCAAGTGGAAAATAAGAGGTATCGCGAGTGTATGAGATCTCTTACACATTTGCTGCACCAGTCTTGTTCTGCTGGTCTCCCTCATGATGGAAAATGGTTCACCTTATACTTGATGGACAGAAAAAGACTCACACACTTACAGCCAAAAGATTCATCAATGATATTTTCAAACTGCCAAAGGTGAAATTTCAGAAGCATATTATGCTTGCTTGTAGGACATTACCTACCAAAAAGTCATCATATTTGCACTCCATGTAATTTAATAATTAACGTATGACGCAGTACTCAGATACACAAAACAAAAATAAAGACTATTGTAATTCTGAGGGAGGGAATTTTTATGTTCAAAGTAACTACATCATAGGTCATTAGCTGAAATTGAACTTGAATCTGAATGGAGAAGATACCAAACATTCCTTCCAACCACTAGAGAAAAACCCAATTAGCAATCTGGAAAACTGTATTATACTGAACAAAGGAGACTATAGTCCTATGAGGACCAATAAATAGGCATAGAAATAGATGGGCAACTAAAACCTGAAGGACTTACCCCGCGAAGGCCAGGGGAACCTGTCCACCAGGAATACCAGCTCATCGTGATAAGATACACAATAATTCAGACACCAATCTGCGAAAACTGACAGCACTGCCCATTCAGTAATATATGCAACCTAAAATTTGCACAAACATTTCTAGAATCCATTAGTTCGTTAAATGTTGGCCGCCAAACTTAAAATGGCATCGTATTGGCCTGCAGCGCAGTGCTACAAGACCAATAGATTGCAGACAATTGCTGAAATTAAAACAATGATTTCCACGGATTTCTGTGACTCTTACCTAAAAACGAGCCAAAATTATCCGAGATACAATTACCAAATGAAATCAGCGTCGCTGTTGAGGAATCAAGGCAGTTGAGCAGGGACTCGGATTGGATTTCTGCAACAATTCTGAGATACGGCCGGAACAAAAAGGCAGTGGGGATATATGAGAGAAGCGAGGACTAATTATAAGCTTTGTATGCTTAAAGGAGGATGTCATAGGTGTTTAAATTACTATTGTTTTTATAAGCTAGGGAAACGATTTATTAAGATTTTCATAAATTACGCCAGTGATGAAGTTATGAAATTGAAGAAATTTATGTTGTTTATCTTGGCAGTGTCTTTAAATTACTATGGTTTTGATAAATTAGGAAGGGGATCTATTAAGATTTTCATAACTTTCCTATGATGAAGTTATCAACTCGTATAAATTTATGTTTTATCAGGTTGGTATTCGAATTATTATAGATTTGATAAGTTAGGTAAGCGTTTTATGATTTTTATAAGTTAATATAATTTTTTGAAATTTGGATTTATTAAAATTTGAGAGATCAAATGTAATTTCTCTTTTGAATATAAAATTTGAGAAAAAGTTTGTTGATTTCTATTCATATAGGAAGTCGATATTGATATATTAATTTATAAAAACATTATTTATATTTATATAAATATCACATATCTATATCTAAATGTTATTAAAACCGTGATAATACATGTAATTTTTTTATTTGTAAGTTAAAAAACTTTCTATTAATCACAATTGCAAAATTACATTCATAGTTGTCTTTCTATCTCCACGATCTCCCATAATACATGTAACTTTTTTATTTGTAAGTTAAAAAAACCTTCTATTAATCATAATTGCAAGATTACACTCATAGTTGTCTTTCTATCTCCACGATTTCCCATTAAGGAAACCAAACGATCATTGAAAACAAATGTTTTAGAGCTAGTGTCTTGTTCTGCTAATACTACCTAACCTTCTAAGTTGATAAAATTGCTTGGAACAAAAACTAAGATGCTCTATACATAATCTAAAACTACTAATATTATTTACTATGAGAGCTATGTTGCAAAAAGGAAACCAATTACACATAAAAAACGAAGAACCTCTTGAACTAATCTAAGAAGTAGAGACATCAATAAGGTCCGTCAAGGTGTCTGGCAAAGTCGGGCCTTTACCACGAGCCAAGTTGGCTTCTATGTGAGCCAATCGAAGAGCCATGTCCATGTGATTAGCCTGTAGATCATCCATTTGTAAAAGAATTTATCTCTTGGCTTCATTCCTCTGTTTGATTCACAATTATAATATGAGGGAGGGGGGGTGTGAATAAGTATAATTACAATTTTTACTTATTTAAGCATTCACACATTATAAAACATCAATCTCATAAATTGAAAAAGTAACACAAGATATAAATGGAAACACTTATGGGAGAAATCCAAAACGATTCTTTATATGAAAGATCTTGTAGGAACAAACCTACTATTACATAAATTTGTAGGCATCAACCTACATGAAACACAGTCCCCTCTACTACTTTGTAGGCACCAACCTATAGGAGACACCAATCCCCTTTGCTACAATATTTGTAGGCACCAACCTACATGAGACACCAATCCCCTCTACTACTTTATAGGCACCAACCTATAGGAGACACCAACCCCCTTTGCTACAATATTTGTTGGCACTAACCTACAATAGACACCAATCCCCATCGCTGCAAATATTCATAGGCACCAACCTATTTTACTAAGTCTGCTTGCTTCTTCACAATGTATGTTAGCTACTTATGCTTTCACCATGTCTTCTTATTGCTCCTACCTCCACAATGTCTGCTTGTTGATGTTGTTCTCACTAGGTCTAATTTTTGCTTATTTCTTCACCAAACATGTTCTTTGTTTCTACGTTCATCAAGTCTATTTGTTTCTTCTATATTCACAAATTCTATTTTCTCCTTCTTCCTTCACAAGGTCTGCTTCTCCCAAACCTTGTTGTTTTTTGCTTCTTTTGAATAACGAACTTGCACAACATGCCACATATCTAGTTTTGCAAATATGGTTATGGAATTTATAACATAGGTACCTAAAGATATTTTTTATGTCCCCTATGGATTTCACAATCTGAAACATCTTAAAAATAAATTTGTAGAAAAGACGTCAAACTGACTTGTTTGAAGCATGTTTAAGGAGCATTCATGAACATCAACCTCCTTAGATCATATTTTTGAAATTATAGAAAAACAAGGTATGACATTTCCACCATGAGTACCTTGGGATCTCTTCTCTATTACTTCCATATTTCATAGTCTAAAAAATCACAAAAAGTAAATTATAGTGAAAATACCAAGCCAACCTATTTGAAGCATGTTTGGTAGGAGCATTCATATACACTAAATTCATCAAATCATTTCTCTAAATTTACATAGAAACAAAGTTTGAATTTTTTTCACTAGTACCTTGAGATCTCTTTTCTATCTCCTCCACATTTCACAGTCTAAAACATCTTAGAAATAAATTTATAGAAAAAATATGAAGCTTACCTATTTGAAACAAATTCCAGGAGCATTCAGGAAGCCTAAATTCCTTAGATCATATCTCCAAAATTATAGAAAACCAAGGTCTAATATTTTAAACACAAGAATAGGAAGATATTCTATCTATATAATTCAAGTTTCATGGTCTAAAATGTCCCAGAATAAAAGCTACAACAAAAATTCCAAGTTGGCCTATTTGAAGCAGATTTCATGATCATTTAGGAAGTTTAACTTCTTTAGAGAATATGTTCAAAATTATATTGAACCCATATATGAAATTTGAATCATGGATACATGATGATCGTATATATGTATCCTCCAATTTTCATGGTGTAAAAAGTCACAAAAGAAAAGGTTATGAAAAAAATGTCAAGCTGACATGTTTGAAGGAAATTTCAGGAGCATTTAGGAAGTCTAACTTACTCAGAGCATATCTCCAAAATTATAGTGAACCAAGGTTTGAAATTTGAATCACAAGTACATGATAACATCATATAGATATATATCCTCCAAATTTCATGGTCTAAAACATTCCAGGATTTTCTTTTATAGAAAAAATGCCATGATGACTCGTTCACCCCATAAATCACGTTTTTTCTTCCACCTTTAATATCCAAGAATCACCCCAAAAATATTCCCCGGCTCCTCTTTTGCACCTCAAATTTATTCTTGCTCATATACTCATCAAATGAACTCATGTATCCTTTATTTATAGTATTTCTACATTCTCTTATGGGGCCATTTTGTAAAGCTGGTTGGGTTGGTCTGCTTGTACTTTGGTTGGGTCATCCTAATGAGATCCTTCATATATCCTCACTCCTATGGAGTTATAGAGAGTGGAATATACTATTGGAAGGGTCTCAAAAAATTATTTCCAACCATATATCCTATTCTCCAACTTGAACTATGGAATTGAGTAAAATTTCCTTCAAAGATCAGGTATCCAAGCTAGGCATTAAAATCCCATAAACAATATTCCCAACAATCTTCATTTTCCAACCTTTATATTGGAAATATTTAGTCTCCCACTATATTTGAAATCTATGACAACAATATTTCCAAACATATTTGATTTCGAATCTTTATCTTGGACATATGTAATGTCCCCCTATCTTTGACATCAATAATAATCATATTTCCAGCATCCTCTCAAGAAGAATCTTCCTAAGGAGAGCCTTAATGTGCCAATATAGTTTAATAGTGTAGATATATTGGTATTACAAGCCTCTGGTGTGGCCAATGTTGGAACCTAGTCAACTACAGAGGAAAAAATATTTACATCTGTGAATTCACCTCTATCAACAAGCACTTTCTTAGTAAATTGTTTAATTTCTTCTTGGTTTTTGGGAGGGCAAAAATGGAATCTTCAAGAAGCAATATGGGTTCAAATATGAGTGTGAGAGATGCCTTCCACACAACTCAAAAATTCCCTGCTATTATGGGTGTGCTAACTAGGCATGGTGAGGGAGGTGATAGATGAGACACCATGATGGTGAGAGTGCACGAGCAAGGATAAAACTAATTATAAATAGAAACAATACAAAATAAGCGTGAAAAGGAGGTCGAAGGAGAAGTGGAGGTATGAAAAGAGCTTAGAAAACCCCCCTACTAAAACAAACAAAAACACCAAACTCCCAAAGATAATAGACCAAAGAACTCACTGAAGGAAATTCAAGTCAAAATAAACACCATAAGCATGTAGAGAGATCAAACCACCACATCTAGAAATAAAACAATCATAGATTGAATTGAATGATCCCCGAGTCCAAGCGGTTTGAAATAGAGCCTACCTGTACATCATGTGAGGCTTTCTTACCCACTCTTGGCCAATAAAAGTGACCATGATTAAAAAGGAACCATGAACAAGATTTATAGCGCCGAGGGAGGCCAGGGCAAGGGGGGACATGGTCCTTCCCCCAATGGAGAATTTAAAGCTACTATAAATGTAATGGAAACACTCACCCCAAAAGATCAATTGTTATGGAAAAATATCAATCCCATGCAGTCTATGCTGTGAAATTCCATATACTGTGAAATACAAGTAGCCATAATAACTCCCTCTCTCTTGAGAATGTTTCGATCATTGGAACCTTTTACTAATAAGTGAGACATTAGGTGATATTAAGGAGAAGCAACAAGGGATATCATGTTGAGGAAAATTGGGGGTGGGTGGTGCCTATGTCTCCCCCCTCTATTGAGTAGGTTGATGAAGGGGGTAGCAAACCCCCCCTTCCTAGAGCAAAACATGTGTACCCCATATAGGAATGATACATATAATTGTGTGTGTGTGTGCTTTGACTTTTCTTGACATGTTTTATAATTTCTTTAATTTTTTTTTTTAATCTAATGTATATTATTATTTTTCTATTCAAAATTTTGTTTGTAATTTTATTAATAAAAATAAAATTACATTATAACAAATTCAATCAAATCGATTCATTATTTTTATTACTTTTAAATTGAGCTGACATTATGTTTTATTATTATTATTTGATCTAACACTTCATCTAACCTGCCACTACAATAGAGCTTAGCGTTAATGATTAAATTATGAAATTAAATGAAGTTATATTTTATTATGTTGAAGGTATTTGTAACACACCCCCTCCTAATCCTAAGCCCAAGCTAAGTTAGAAGTATTTGGTTACTATGTTTACCCAATATATAAGGTAAAGTTATGGAAATGGGGTCTAAATATTTTTCTCTTTTGCAACTTCTCTATAACCTTAAATGGATACCATCATTGTTTTCGTCTCATCAAGACCTTTCCAATGATATAAAGTTTACCTCGATCTGATTCATGGATCCAAGGATATGACCCTTCAAACATAGGCCAATTAACCCTTGCCACATCATCACTAATTCCATGTTGCAATCACATGCTAACCATGTGGCATCTTTCACATTGGCTCTGCCATCATGGACCAATCCACGTGAAAAGGCACATTCCTACAAGTAACTAGAGGTTAGCCTATTCCACCACTCCACAACATGAAAAAAGTTAAAAAAGGGGCATGACCCCCGACCTCTGACCTAGAGGTCGTTCTGAACTCCCTTCAGGACAATCTATGCTTTGGTCCTTAACTAGCCGGACCCCATCCTCGATGTTCGATTTGACTCCCGACCCCTGACTGGCAGGTCCTAGTGACAACCCGACCTATGCAGATTGGGTTAGACACAACTTACCCTAAGTTCCAGCCTTCTTTCAATCAACCTCCCGACCCCCAATTTTGTGGGTCCAACATGTGACTTCAAACTATTTTTACAAGCTTTTGACACTTAGAAAAATTGGCATGTTTCTTCCTAGTTACATCGCTGCCATGACCTGCGACTAACTCGCCAATGAATCACAGGAGTTCCAAAGACAAAACTTGGAAAAATACATCTACCAATTATTACACATATAAAATATGCATTTGAGTATGTTTCTCCTAAAACATAGGGAACTTGAACAGCTCCCTCACGCATCATTACGATTAGTTACTTTTACTCAATCAACTCACAGACAGAGAGAAAAAAAAAACCAACGACTAACAACTCATACTTGTGGAATTAGTGAAAGGAAGACAACAATTCGTGTGTATTCAACATTTAAAAAAACTCAACCATTATTCACACATGCTTATAGGAAATCTAATGTTCATTGACACACATGAAATCACATTCCTCATTAACAGCATAAGCATGTAACCAGTGTAATGACCAATACAAATACCCAAATATAATAAGTGCGAGAAAATATTTATCTTATGCAACCAAATAAACATTCAACTAAGATCATGACTTCGACTCTCCACCCAATCATAGATAAGCTACAATAATGATTACATGTAGCTGTCACCACCGAGCCAGATTCCAATGCTTGAGGTCAAGTGCTTTTGTGGGAAACCTCAACCAAAAAAATAGTTGGAACAATATGTCTCAAGGCCACTTTGCCTTCATCCACTAGCTACATAAGTTTCCACTTAGTCTTCTAAGACTTTTCATACATTATGAACATCCATGCTAGGAAATAAAAGTACATATACTTCAACTCACTTTCAGGAGAAGAGAGTCCACAGTAAGGAAGGTTCATTAGTGGATTATCTATTGATGGTTAAATAAAACACTCTTTAAGTAGTTCATTATTGAGTCAAGAATTAGAGCTTTAGCCCCAATGAAAATCTTGGTGGTTCATCAACACTCACAAGTACCTAAGTGATTCTTCCCAACCTAGTAGGTTCAAAAATCCACAAGCTTCCAGTGGGTTATTTAGCCTTGCAGGAAATCCACTACTCTATATAATTATTTTACCTAAAAAGCCTCTCTGAGGATTCTTCAACTAGTTTACAAACTCTCCAAGCTTAACAACAACAAGTTACTCTATGACATTGTCTGCTCTATGTTCACACCTATGACCTTGGAGGAATTTTTCCTTTCTAGTAATAGGTTCCATGCATAGAATGCTTCCACTACTCTTGTGTGCTCCTAGAGATATTTTTCTCTCTGCCTAAGCCTTTGTGCTCGAGTGTGCACCCCCCTAATAATGAGTCCTTTTTTGTTCCAATAGACTAATTTCTCATCATTCTCCACGATTGCACAATAGTAAAAATCTCAAGACAATGAAACCCATTCATGTCTTTAAAGTTTTGTACTTTTATTACTTGTGGTTGGAGCTAAAGGACACCTAGGCCAATCCTCTTATTTTAAATTAATTTATACCATAATTATCCCCATTCAAAACCACTCAACCAACTAGGATTGATATTTAAAACAACAACTTCGTCAAGCAAACTCCTTCCTCAAGTAATGGAGTTCTTGTCCCTCTCTCATCATTTTAAATTATTAAAATTATTTACAGTGAGAGAAATATTATCTAGGGGATATCACAGTCCCCTCCCAATGAGAAAATTATTAACCATGGGATGTCACAGTCCCCTCCCTTTTCATGTGGGAACACCATCCTTGGTGTTCAATAACCATATACAACAACACGTGCTTTAGACCAAGTATTTTTTATTATGGAGCTTTATACACACAACTTTGTACAACATTTACATTATATTTATATTTTCCTTAATCACTAAATAAGAAAGGATATGTTGCCCACATCTGGTCAGCCATTTCCCATGTGGCTTCCTCGGGCCCAAAGCTCCTCCACAACACTTTGAATTGCTCTATTACTCATTTCCAGAGCATGAGATGCCTCTAATATAGGATGCATAGAGGTTTCAGTTTGAACTCTACCTCTATTTCTACTTGTAACACATACCAATTAACTACATGATTATCATCTTGCACATATCTTTTAATAAATGAAACATGGAAAACATAATGCACTCTAATTGGTGGAGGAAAATCCAACCTGTATGCCATCGATCATATCCTTTCGAGAACTTCAAATGGCCCACAAAACTATGGTTCTAATTTGGTGCAAGATCCAAATTTCATGGAGCTCTTCTTGGGTCTAACTCACTAGAAAACATGTTCCCCAACTTGAAACTCCTTTGTGAATTCTATGTTGGTCTGCATATCTCTTATCCCTATCTCATGCCACCATAAATTCCTTCTAATGGCTTGAATTTCCTTCTCCATATCATTCAACATATTAGGCCCAATGAGGACCCTATTCACAAGATCACTCCAGCTGATAGGAGTGTTACAACTCCTCGCATAAATTGGGTTCAAATGGGCTCATTTTCAATGCTTCTTAATACCCATTATTGTATGTGAATTCCACTAGTGGGAGGTACTCTTCCCACTTCGTAGGATGGTGAATTACATACATTTTTATCTCTTCTTCAAGAATTCTATTTTTTCTTTCTATTTTCCCATCAGTTTGAGGATGGTATATTGTGCTAAATACCAACTCCATTCCCAAGCCTACAAATAATTCTCTCTAATATTTTGAAGTGAATTTGACATATCTATCGTAGATAATCATCTTGGGAGCTCCATGAAGTATTACAATTTCCTTTATGAATACTTGTGCTACTTCACTCGTTGAATTTGTGGATTTGACAACCATGAAATAAGACACCTTTCTCAACTTGTCAACTACTACCATGACTGCATCATGTTTTTTGGAATCTTTGGCATCTCTATAATAAAATCCATGGAAATCACTTCCCACTTCCATTTTGGAATAGGAATGGATTGTAAAAAATTAGTTGGGTGCTTGAAATCTACTTTTACTTGTTGGCATTCTATGCATATTGAGATAAATTTTGACACCTCCCTTTTTAAATCAGGCTAGACATAAAATTTCTTGATAGTTATTAGAATATTTTAGTAACCTAGGTGGCTAGAATATGGATTGGCATGAGACTCCTTTAATATTAGTTTCTTCAAGTCGTTATTTGGTACATAAGTTATACTTTTGAATTTAATCAACCCATTTTCTATAAGGCAATAGTCCTTATTTTTATTTCCTTTGAATATTTTTTGTAGCTTCTATTCTAATTGATGATACTTTTTTTCTTGTTGCCCAACATTTTTTACTTTTCTTCAAGATCAGTTCCATAGGAACTTAGGGCTGCTAAATGGTTTATTTGGACCCTCCTATTGAGTGCATCAACCACTATGTTCTCTTTTCCTTTTATATATTTTATTCCAAAATCAAACTCATTGAGTGTGGCCAGCCATCTACATTTCCTTGCATTCAACTTGGGTTGTTCAAATAAATACTTCAACCCTCCTTGATCAGTCACTAGGGTGAATTTTCTACCATGAAGGTAGTGCCTCCACATCTTTAGTGCATGGATGATGGTAGATAGTTCCAAATCATGAGCTACATCATTTTAATCTTGTTCATTTAACTTTCAAGACTCATAACACACCACTTGACCCTCCTGCATCAAGACTCCACCAAGCCCATCCTTGCAGGTATTTGTGTACACAATGAAATCCTTTTTAGGATATTTTATTCTTAATATTGGTGCATTGTTCAACAACTAATTCAATTGATTGAAGCTTGCAACACAATCATATTTCCATTCAAACCTATTACGTTTCTTTTGCAAAGCAGTAATTGAACCACCAATCTTGGATATTTTTTTGGTAAATCTCATGTAATATCCTGCCAGTACCATGAAGGACCTAAATTCAACCATGTTCTTAGGCGTTGACCATTCCATGATATCCTTAACCTTCTCTAGGTCAAATGCTTCTCTCTCCCTTGAGACAATGTGTCCCAAGTAATGAATCAGTGACTAAAAGAAGTTGCACTTACTAAGCTTTGGATAAATCTTATGCTCCCTTAGCAACTGCAATATTTCTGTCAAATTCTCTTCGTGCTCCTCCTTGATGTTTAAATAGATAAAACTGTCATCCATGAATAATATTAAAAACTTATCGAAATAAGGGTGCAATACATTGTTCATAAGGAACAAAAAGGTCGCAAGTGCATTGGCAAGTCCAAAGTGCACTACCATGAATTCATAATTCCCATACCTCGTTCTAAAGGTAGTTTTATGAATTTCTTCATCCTTTATACACACCTAGTGATAACCTAACCTCAAATCAGTATTGGAGAAGATTGTTTCCCCTCTCAACTAGTCAAATATATCATCAATTTGTGGCAATGGTTACATGTTCCTAATGGTCACTCTATTCAATTATTGGTAATCAATGCATAACCTAAGTGTGTCATCCTTCTTCTTTATGAACATGAATGGTGCTCTCCATGGAGATACACTTGGTGTTATGTATTATTTTTCCAACATATCCTTGAGTTGTAGCTTCAACTCAACTAATTCTAGAGTGCTCAATTTGTACGAGGATTTGGATGCTAGAGCCACTCCTAGATTTAATTCAATAGAAAAGTATACTTCTCTATGAGGAGGTAAACCAAGGAATTATTCAAGGAACACATTTGAAAGCTATTGTAAAATAGGGTACTTCCTCAATACATCATTGTATTTATCTTCAACACTTTAATTAGCTTCAGTGTTGCTAGATATTTGTACAACAAATATAAGGCGTCCTTTTTTGCAACTTGTCTTGGCTTGCATATCTGAAGTTAATCTCACAGAGGTAGCTTTCAGTTTTCCCTGAAATATTTTATGTTTTTTGGCTTCATCAAGGAACTTGAATGTCTTGTCAAAGCAATCAACCTTGGTTTGATGTGCATATAACCAAATCCATTCCTAACAATATGTTATACACTATCAGTGGCATCACATTGAGGTATTCCACTATTGGCATCCCACTTAATTTGATTAGAAAGGCCTTCACCCAATGCTCAACTCTTCTTTTTGTCCCCGTGTCTAGTTGAACTAGCAAAGACTCATCATGTTCTTCCTTCTTTAATGCACATTTATCAACAACAGTAGGACTAATGTAACTAAAATTTGAACCAGGGTCAATCAAAATCGAAATGCTTTGGTCATGGAGCATATCTTCCATCTCTATAATCATTGCTTGATTATAATCTTGGTGATTATCCACTACTACATAAATTATAGGTATTATTTGAGCTACATTGTTGACTGTCTCTGCCTCCTACGCATCGTACAATCTTAGACTAGTGTGCTTGTGTTGTGGAAAATCCTTCCTCAAGTGATTTCCTTCACAAGTCCAATACTTATATGGGATCTTATCATAACCCTTGACTTCTTCTTGAGTTGTATGACCTTTGATGGCATTTTTGGACCTTTTTTTATTCTATTGGTTCAAAAGTGTCACACTTGATCCTTTAGATGCATGTTTCCATTTTCCCTTAAATCTAGCATTGCCTTTAGACTAGTTTATTTTATTTTCAGGTCTATGCCTAGACTGGTCATAGAAATGCTTCAGTTTTTAAATTTCATCCTCTAGGGTCTTGGGATAATAAATCTCAATTCTATCCTTGAAGGATGGTGGTAGTCCACTAGCATACCTCTGAATCTTTAATTTTTATTCCTTAAGGCAGGGAACATACCTTAGTAGCTCTAAGAATTTGGTCATGTATTCATCATCTATCATTTGAAACCATTCGAGTTCATAGAAACCCTTAGCATTACTGTTGAAGTATCTCTTAGATAGATACTTTCTCCTCAAACACTCCTCAAACTTCTTTCAGGAAAAGTCTTCATCCCTTATTCCCTTTACATTTTTTAGATCTTCCCACCATATATCAACCTTGCCTCTTAGGCTAAAAGTAGCTACTTTTTATTTCACGTTCTCTAAGTAGTTATGGATTCTAAAGAACTTATTCATTCATAGAAACCAAGCTTCAACTTCCTCTGATTTCCTCATTTTTCCATCAAAGGTGGGAGGCTTAGCCTTTCTAAACTCCTCCGTTATGTACTCTCTTTCTCTTCTTTTCCCATGATAATGATGATGGTGATGACGATTCATCCCACCATAAGCATCATCAAACTGTTGTTCATGGGTGCTTGGCTTATTTTTAGGATTTCTTAGTAGAGTTCCTCCTTTCACGGTGTCTTCATTGGACGATTGATGCCTCTTTATAAATTTTCTCTCATTTTCCTTGTTGGTTTCTTCTTCTTATCACAAGGGACTTTATATGTCTCTATGGTTGATTCCCAATTCATGCTTCCTCTGCCTTTGTAGGTCTGATAAGCTTTGAAGTATGACTTTACTTCATTGAATTCAACTTACCTTTATTTTGCTCTGACAAGCCTCTCATTTTCAGTGTCGCAGCTCCTAATTTCCACTTTCATGCTTCTCAGCATGTCCATCCAACCAAGAGAGTCTATCATTCCTCATTGTTTAACTTATATTTCCTCTTCAACTATTCTCGCTTCTTCATATCTATTTTGTAATTGGTCAAAAATATGTTGGACCATTCTTGTCTTCATCTATTGAAACATTAGGGTCCTTTATGTGCTATCACATACACCCATAACTGTTAGATTTCACAAAATGAAATACAGAATAGATGTTATCACCTCATCTTGCTGGTGGAAATATGTTGGTGCATAATTAGTTGCAACATTACACCTTGATTAGCATATTACCATCAATAATTCATATAAATCATCAATGTTATGCTACATGTAATTATTCAATAAAATATACCCAAAATCAAACGCATTCAATATGAAGATGACCATATTTCTAATTCTCAACTCGAGGCTCTGATGCCTCACTAGATCTCCCAAGGTCCAATGTCAAACCCTCGCTTACTAGTCCTGCAATGATGCCCTTCCAATCCTAGCGATGAAACTAAAAGCTATACTACCACTATGTAACACACCCCCTCCTAATCCCAAGACCAAGCTAAGTTATAAGGAAGTGGTTACTATGTTGAGCCAACCTCCAAGGTATAGTTATGGAAATGGGGTCCAAAATTTTCACTCTTTTTCAATTTATCGAAAACCTTAAATGGATACCTTTTCCGCATTCATCTCGTCAAGACATTTCTAATGGTATAAATTTTACCTTGATATGAATCATGAATCCAAAGATATGACCCTTCAAATATAGGCCAATTCACCTTTTCCATGTCATCAATGATTCCATGTGGCAATCACATGCTAACCTATGTGGCACCTTGTGTGTAAGCTATGCCATCATGAACCAATCCACATGGATAGGAACATTCCTACAAGTAATCGGAGGTCAACCTATTCCACCACTCTGTAACATGAAAAAACTTAACAAAGGGGCTCGATCCCCGACCTCTAGCCTAGAGGTTAGCTCGACCTCCCTCCGGGACCATCTATCATTTGGGCCTTAACTAGACCAACCTCGACTTAGGAATTCAGTCCAAATCCCAACCCCTATCCCACTGATAACATAGCCTATGCACCTTGCGTCAACCACAACTTCACCTAAGATCCGACCTTATTTTAAATGACCTCCTGATCCTCAACTTGGCGGATCCTACAAGTGACTTCAAGTTGGTTTACAAGATTTTGACACTTAGAAAATTTGATGAGTTTCTTCCTAGTTACACAAGTGTTGTGACCTATGACTAACTTTCCAATGAAGCATAGAAGTTCTAAAGACGAAACTTGTTAGTAAATATGCATTTGAGAACATTTATGCAAAAACACATGGAACTTGAGAAGCTCCCTCGGACATCATGATAATGTGTTAAATTTCCTCAATCAACTCACATACACAGAGAAAATAAAATAACACTAACCAACTACTCATACTTATCAAATTAATGAAAGGAATACAACAGTTTATGCTTACGAAACATTTATAGAAACTCAACCATTCTTTAAAACATGCTTACAGTGTAGGTTTTAATAATGTACAAAAGTTACTTGCAAATGGATTCTTAAAAATAGAAAATATACAATGGCGAGAACATAAAACAAATATACGCAAAGAATTTTCCCTTATATTCCAAAATTGAGACTACCAGATTGATTTTTCATTATGTTCCTTTCACTGTTAATACATACATACATACATACATACATACATACATACACACACACACACACACACAGATATATATATATATATATATATATATATATATATATATATATATATATATATATATATATATATATATTGGTAGGTCCGCCGACCTATTATAACACACACCTAAAATTCTCCCACTTGTTTTTATCTTTTCCACATAGGGGGTCACAGGAGAGCTTAGTCATTGGTCTAGCCCTACAACGCCCATTGTTTCTCTACACCAAGAAAATATCTCAATGCTCACAGAATTCCTAAATGCATCTGCAACATTCTTCATAGTGTCCACCTTTACTAGCAACACCTTTTTTTCCTCAACCATATCCCCCACAAAATGATACTGAACATCAATGTGCTCTGTATTTGAATGATAAGCAAGGTTCTTTACCAAGAAAATTGAAATTTGGTTGTCACAGTCTATCCTTATAGCTCGTTGTACCAAATGTTACACCATTTTTTGGTCATCTAACTTGTTACTATTAGATGGACTTAATTACACCATGTCAGACCAATTTTACCGAAAGTAAAATTGCTTTCACCATGGAAAATAACTTAGTAAACCACATTTATTAAGTTGTTTATGGTCTAAACAGGAAACCCCATGAGGAAATATTAAATAAATCCACATTTTTTTAATTTTCCTCAAGGAATAATTAGTTAAACAGCTGTTTAATTAATATTCCTGGTCATATTTAACCCAAAACAGGAAAATTAATCAGATAAATCATTATTTATCTTATTATTTTCTAGGAATAATTATTTAAACCTTATTTAAATAATATTCCTTGTTAAATGTGAATAAATCATTTATAAATAATTAAATAAATAATTATTTATTTTATTATTTCTCAACCACATCCTTAAAATAATAAATAAATCATTTATTTATTTATTATTTACAAATAAAGGGATTTGACCCAAGTCAAATTCTTTTTCCCTCCAACAAATATAATAAAATATTCCATAAAAGTTGGATCTTGATTTGGTTAATAATATTTTAATTATGCACCAATATCTAGACTAACTCAATATTTTGTTATAAATAGAAGGGTTTTTCCATTCATTCACTACCTTTTGTTGCCTAAAGATCACTCTGGATCTATACTTTTGGTCTGACTTTGATCCACCATCATTGTCATAATTTGCTACCATTTTTCTTGTGAGTTCCCTTTGAGTTCCATTTTTTGTCTAGGTTTTCTACACCATCAAGAGAGAGGGATTTTAAATTTGAAGTGTAGAGGACTTACAAGAACCCATCCCATTGAGGAGGATTTGTAACATCCTTCTATATTCTCCTCCCAGGTGCCATAAATACAAAATTCTTTAAACATATTCTTGTCTTGTCTATTGGATGCATGGAGCAACTCTTATTTTTATTTACTGCTTAATGTCTTTTAATGCATAGATCTAGATTTTACAGCATTTATCTTGGTAAACTAATTTCAGATCTAAATATATTGGCAGCCATCTTTGTTGTTCGGGATGTTTTTTATGCATGGCTAAAGTGAGCCTTTTTCATATGCTTGCGATTAAGATTCATATAACAACTTGCGACTCCACTGGGGATGCGATTACGAACTCTGTCGTTTTTTAGATACCTGCATATCCATCTGCTTCAAACCCTAGGATTTCTCTTCAACTTCTTGTTTTTCTTTTCTTGATGTTGTTTTTAACCTATAAAACCCTAAAACATTGAAAATTTTAACTTCCGTGAGTTTTCGGACCTATTGCGCAGGTGACAGGCGTCAACTGCAGCTGAGATGACACATTCTTTTGAAACCTGCTCCCGAGAGTGCAAGAAGTGCAGGTCACACTTTTTGGGACTAAACCTGTGACTTGAACCTCCAGGGCGCAGAAAATAGGCCAAAACCTATGACCTTTGCAGAAAATAGGTCAGAAATTGTGACCTGGACTTTTTGCGGGAATTTTTCTGGGTTTTTCTGGGCCTCTGTTCAGGGTTGTATGACCTCCATCTTCACATGTTTTGGACCTATAATTTTTCTATTTTACTCATCTAAGTGGGAACCTAGCCATTTAGGGCTTCAGTATCCTCCACCTTTCGTGGAAGAGTTTTAACTGCTGCAGGTTGTCTGAAATTTCAGTGTGTTCATCCATTTTTTTTTAGATATGATCCCTTACCTTCGGATCCATGTTAGATTGGCTATTTATCCATCCAAAACACCTATTTTCAGTTCTTTTTGGGTTTTCCTCTAGGGTCCCCTCTGCTTCCTCTAGGATATAGCCTTTCGCCACCTCATTTACAACAAATTTTCCTCTATTTTTTTGCTATTTTCTGCACCTATTTCCAGCAAATCTGTCCTTTAGATCTATGTCCCTCCCAACCTTAGATCTATTGGCTATTTTAGTGTGTTTTGACTAGATTTTTTCCCACGTACAGACTAGTTGTTGAGAGGCTTGCCTCCTTGGGTTTAGATTAATGCATAATTATCTGTTTATTTTCTTTTATTTCAGTTTCATATACTGTTATCTGCAGGTTATTTACAGTTATACAACACACTTTTTATTTTTCTCTACAAACGTCTGGGTTTAAAAATTAAAATTTACAAACTTAACACACACACCCTAAGCATAGAAGAGTCTGGTTAACACCGCCAGGTAAGTAATCAATTGATCATGCACCTCTTTGCCCTTATTTCGACATTGTAATCAGTTGATACTGCACCTCCTTGCCCTTGTTGGTCTCTCTTCCCTTTGTGTTATGTTTTTTCCTTCATCATTGCGCCTCCAAGGCATTTATACTGGAGACTTCTTGGCCTTCATCCTTAGTTTCCAGTAGGAAGACTTACTCCTCTGTGTAGGATTCGAGTTAGTCCTCCACTAAGTCTACACTCCGACTCTTCTTCTGTTTCATTGGGTTCCCCTTCTGGTTCCACCCCTGGTTCTCCCCCTGTCACCTTCACCATGTCTTGTTCAGGACCTAACACTGGTGGTATACCTAGCCCTAATGCTAGGAATACTACTAGTGGGATCGCAACAGGAACTACCCCGGCTGCTCCCTTGCTCCCTTATATGGTAGGCCTCAGTCTTCCCGATTTTAACTAGTTTTTCAATGGCCCTATACACCATGATGCTAGTTGGCTTCGTATGCCGACCAAGCTCCCTTCCTACATCCCCAAGTTTGAAGGTCTTGCTAGAGAAGATCCTACAAATCATGTTTGATCTTTCCACATGTGGTGTTCGTCTAACTCCATTACCGATGACTTTGTCTATCTTCGGTTGTTCCAACGTATGATTACTAGTGAAGCTTTTAAGCGGTATGTTTACCAGGCTTCATCCTCTCAGAATACATTTGCAACTCTTTCCCGGGCTTTTCTGTCTTATTTCCGGCTTCCCCTTCATTATGACACTGGTACCAAACCTTTGACTTCTTTTCGTCAATTGTCTGCGACCCACCTATCTGATCATGTCTAGGACTGGCAGACAAGAAAGAGCCAATGTCTAGCCCCTACCTTTGAAGACCATGTCTACATGGACTAGATCCTTAGATCTCTTTTTCCTGCTATAGGCAAATATGTCGCATCACATTTTCCTCAAACCGAAGAAGCTGCTCTCCAAATTGCCTTAAAATATGACCTGATCTACACTTAGTTGGGTTATGTTTATACTGTTCTACCTAATCTTCCTAGACCCAGTGGTGCCAACGCACCAGGGGCATCTCATGCCGCCGACAGTATCGTTAGAGCTCTTTCTCATCCATATGCTTAGCCTCCCATGGGCTATGGTTTTCCTTAGGGAGGGGTCAGCACCTCCAACACTTTTCCCCCTCCCAGTAGCATGTATCCAGGATACGACATGCCTCCTCCTTTTGCCCAACCTCCTGTTTACCAAAATGTTACCCAAATTCCCTATTATTCATATCTGTAGCCTGGTGCTCTAGCTCCTCAAGCATTAGCACCTCTGCCCCCCTTGCCTTCTCAAGCCCCACAATAGCAGCAACCGCCCCCTCAGGGGTAGGTGTATGCACAACATGGCCCAACTAATCCTCCTACTTCCAAAAAGAAGAGGAAATGCACTCAAAATCAATCTTCCTTCGATAATCCTAGACCTAATCCTCAAAATAATGCTCATAACACTGCTAACCAACAACAGGGCACTCAGCCCAAGCAGGACAAGCTTGTTCGCACAAACAAGCCTTGTTCTTGTTGTGGTGTTTATGGTCATTACACACACAATTCTCCTCTTTTACCATAGATGTGGCAAATGTGGGAGTCTCAAGCAACATTGCAAGGATAGCAAGCCTCCCCTTCCATCCCTCCCAATCCCGTGCCTAGTCAACCAACTGTGTTTACTAATCCTTTCCCTCAGCAAGGATTTGTGGCTATCCAACCACCTGAAAGTTAGGCAGCCACTCAACCTCTTCCATCTGGTACCTCTGATTACCAAATTCTCATGATGAAATCTGACCAACCTATAACCGTTGATCTTAACCTTCAAACTCGGTCCCGTTAGCACAACAAGCCTCCCACTACGTCTATCCCCGAGCCCCCTTCTTCAGGTTCTACAAAGCCTCTTTCAACAAAAAATGGTCCTTTGTGGATCCCTCAGCCTAAGGAAAAGGTTCATACCAAGATCCCTAAGGGACCACTATGCCAAAATGTTGCTTCTGGAAAATCTGCCCATTCGTATAGCATAGTATATGATTTGGCACAATCTCCTGCTACCATCTCAATGCTGGAACTCCTCCAGTCGTGCCCTTAACAACAAAAATCTCTACTATCTCCCATGGGAATTGTATATCCTTCAGATGATCACTTTATCATCTTCGATGTTGACCGGTTAGAACATCCTCCTCTTCCTGCTTCCGTCATCTTCCAAATCCCAGTCAAGATCCGGAATGCCAACGTTTTTCGTTGTATCATTGATGAGGGGGCATCCACCTGTGTGATGTCCACTTCAGTTTGGAAGTAACTTGGATCACCTGGGTTGGCCCCTTCCACCATCACTCTTCAAGCGTGGGATGGCCACGCCTCGCAGCCCATTGGCATGTTCCATAATTGTCCTATTACTCTTGCGGGAAAGACTGTTTGTGTTGATGTAGAAGTCATTGATGCCCCCCTTAGATTACAACATTCTATTTGGTCGTAGCTACATCTATGCGATGTCTATTGTCCCATCTGCGGTTCACCGCAAGATTTCCTTTCCCCATAATGGAAATATAGTCACCATTGACTAGTTGACATATCACAAATTGGTCTCAGACCTACCCTAAGTCCATCATCTCTTCAGTGGCCAATAAGCAAACCATCGATCCATTGACTAGTGTTTCACTTGGAGTCTACAAAGACTCCTCTTTGATTGGTACATTCCCTGGTCTTCCTCCTCCTGTCTCTGATCCCCTCTCATCGAATGTTTGCATGATGCAATTGTCTCGGGCTTCTCTCAAGTGGCCCACTTCGGCTAGTTAGCAGCCTCGCCCTCCGTAGTCTACTCCTAGCCCTTTGAATCAGCCTTCTAGACCCCCTCCTCTTGGCCCTTCACCTACAGCTGGTATCCATGAGCCTCTTTATCCTCCTAGAATGGTTCCTCCAAGCCTTAACCATCTTGGAGCCATCCCGCCTGGCCATTACCCCTTCGGCTAGATAACGTTCCTAGATCCCCCTCCTAGAGTGTACTCGGTACCTGTCATGGCTACCCTATCTCTTCCTAACCTGACCCTGGGGATTCCCATCTGGTACCTTGATCCCCCAGCTGCTACCCCCCTGGTCAATCCAAACCTTATCTTGCTTTGACCCTGGTTCAACTAGTCCCCATGAATTCTCCCACTACTACAAGCCTCAACCACCTCAACAAGAACCTTCTCCTATTGCGACAACTTCAGGTAAAAAGGGCAAAGCTCGCAAGAGGGCATCGAAAGACAAGGCTGCCCTGACTGACCCTGCTCTTCCTTCGCCTCCAAAGCCTTGTGTTTTGTGTGATCTCGTTAGTCATGCCACCCGTACCTCTCTTGAGTTGCCTCGTATCAAGCCCATGGTTAATGTTGTGTTCCCTGAGCCTACGGTCCCTAAAGCCTCTGTTTCTTCCTCGATTGCAACCAAGAACCCTAAGACTATTCACACCAACTAACCTTGTTCTTTGTGTGATCTCCATGGACATTATTCCCACCATTTTCCCTGCCTTATGCATTACCGTGCCTCTTTAGAGGTATTTCGGGAGTACGAGGTTGAATAGAACCAATCTGCCTCTCCCGTCCTTGCGCAGTATGCTACAAGCCAGCTTGAGGATTTACCCGCTCCCATTGAAATTCCCCCTCCTGATGTCGAGATGACGGAGCCTATGGCCACCATCCTTTACCTATCATCATCCACGAGACCCTTGGTGGAAGCTCCCTCTAAATCTTCCCCTTTTATTTTGCTCGACCTCCCTTTAGCGACCACCCTGGGCTCAACATCGGTAGATCCTTTATCTGATTGTTCTTCCGTCACCCCCCCTGATGATGCGCATGTGAACCTTTCTTCTCATAATGATGAGTCAAGTAGCTTTGCCGCATCATGTGGTCTCTTTTACTCTAGTCACTCCATCTTCTATTGTGATGATGACATCATGGAAGCCTTGTCCACCCTTGACCTCATATTTCCCTCCCATAAGAGGAATGGCACCATCTGTGTCTATGGTGACTTTCACAACTTGAGCACAAGCTACACCCAAGGTAGCTCCCACACACCACCTTCCCATTGGTGTGCGGTGGTAGAAATCCTACGCGGATCACTCCCTCTCGCAGTGTTTGTTCGATTTCTACTATGCACTCAGGTTGCCAAAATTGTTCATCATCCTCCCATTTGTTGTCTTGTGGCACCTTTTAGATGGACCTTCGGTCCACACCTTATATCGGTTATGCCGATGGTGCAAGTCGCTACTCTCGAAATCTAGCGTCGACAGGTTGGGCCATCTTTACCCCCTTGTATTCGGTTGTTCTCTCGAACGGTTTATGCATTGGTACTGCTACCAATAATCAGGCTGAATATGATGCAGTGCGAGGTTTATTAGCCGATTCCCTTGCCCATCGCATCCTCCACCTTCATGTTCATCTATATTCCCTGCTTCTTGTCATGCAATTGAATGGTGTCTATTGTGTGCATAATATTATCCTTTTTAGAAGATATTTACGAGTGATTCTTTTTATGCGTGAATTTGAAATCATTACATTTAATCATGTACCTAGAGCACAAAATCACTATGTAGATAGAATTGCAAACAATATTCTATATTTTCATTTAGCACATGCATTTAACACAAGACAATAATATTAAACCATCAAAGCAATGCATATCCATAATATGTGTCGTATAAAATGTTTTAGAGTCCATTAAATTTGATACATATGAAATGCCCATAGCATGTTACAAAAACTCAAAACTGGGGGCACCACCTGCCCCTACACACTAATCAATATATGGAGGATCCCAAGCCAATGGCTCTACTCCTGTAGCTTGTAGAACATGCATCCCCTATCCGACCATCGCCATGCACCGCATGACCCCTTTCCACTCCGAGGGTAGACCAATACATGGCTCTATGTACTGGTTATCCAATTTTTGCCAGCCACGCTCTGAAACACTGGTTAGAAGCCTCTCGCATCTGTGACGGATTTCCTCCAGGAGGGCTGATGCATCCTCCTTTTGTGGCGCTCTCGACCCACTAGGTCATGCAGCTCTTGATACTACAGGCCATCCCATATACCCGGTCGGTTTTACCGGTGTTGTATCTGCATACCAAAAGAGAAAGAATCAATTCCATATACAGTATCCTGAAACTTTACAATGCACATAAAATATTAGCAAATTGTGACTTACCATCGGGCCCCCATACTCGACCAGGTGGCAGTGGAAAGTCCAGGTCCTCACGATAACTCATCCCACTATAAGTATATTCATCTATGTACAATGGCATCTGATCCCAATGAGAAAAGAACTCAGGTCAAAACACTCGCCTGACCATCCCACCTCCTCCTCTGCACAGTAGTCGCCCCCACCGGTGCATCTTGGGCTCCCTCGGGCCCCCATCCTAGAGATGTATGCGAGGTCGAAGTGTCTGGATCTTCTTAAAGAGGAGCGAGCACAAAACTGTCCCATATGCACAATTATGGTTCACTTGTCGCTTACATAGTGACAACTATCATTTCAACAATGACAACATCATTTGGGCCCACCCATAGTAGGTCCCACTCAACACATTCTCCACAAGCATCATCTGCCCTCCAGTGATGTGGTGGAGTGCCTTGTTGCCCAGGATCCGCAACACCGCCGTGACCACAGCACAGGTCTCTAACCTCTCTAGATCCCCGATGGGTATCAATGTCCCCTTGAAATGAAGACTTGGTCGAAAATGGTGCTCTACAAACTCCATGATGTTCTTCCCTCGCGGTAACACTGGATGAGTATTCCCTACCATCCCAAGTGGTGGGAGACCAGTTAGAAAATATATATCCTGGACCGTCAACTCAATCCGATGCCCCTACACTATAAAGACCTCATGATCTGGATCCCAATAGTTGACAATCCAGGCCAATAAGGGCCCTCCAGCTCTCATCAATGGGTTCTCTACAAACTTCAGAACCCAAAACCTAGACAATGCACTACGGACACCCTGATCCTCTCGGATCTCCGACCGTAATGTGTCCAGGTCTCTCTCTCTCTCTAGTTGATTCGTAATTCTGCCATATCTGCACAAAACCATCATATTTGTCAGTGTACAGATAGGAAAGATTGTATCTAAACTTAAAAACCCAATTCTCAGCCAAAAAATAGCACATAAAAACCCCTCTCTGATAGGTCGCACTTTTCAGGCCCAATCCTGGGGCAGGTCGCAGTTTTCTGCCCAAAACCTGCTACCCAGGTTACAGTTTTTTCCCCAAAAAGTGTGACCCGGTCGTGAAGAGGAGCAGGGGTCTATTCCTAAGCTCTGGGAACCTAAACTAAACTTTCAATCCACTGAAATAAAAGAGTAGGGTTAGGCCTGTTACCTGCAACTGATGGATCTTGATTCCAATGGTTGGTTTGTCCACTACGATCGCCGCAAGATTTAGGGCCTTATCTCCTCTCTACATTCACCACAAATTCACTTGCAAATGAGTGAATTTGGAGGGAAAATGCCTTATTAAAAGCGAAACCCCTGATTTTCATTTCACATGCTGCAGCCAAACCGTAGCTCAATTTGAAAAACCGTCTGTACTGTTGGCAAGCTCTCACCAAGCCCTCAAATGGGTATCTGTTAGTTTTTTGTGATTTGATACTTCACCTATACACATTTTGTCCAAGAAGCATCACTTCACCACTCTTCAAAATTAAATTTCTTCACTTGCAACACTTGTACTTAGGGCACCATTTTTCCTCCATACTTGTCCATGCTTGTGTCAATTTTCGTCGTGAGTTACCATCTTGTACTCATGTCTTTAGGGTCCCCATTAGAGCTTTACTGTGTGGCAGCATCATCGAGTCGCCCTCATTTAGAGCATTCGAGTTGAGTCATCATCGCATTCATGGAGTCTATCCTGAGTCCCTTTATATCCCGTTATATTCCTTCATCCTTTATTGCTTAGTCCCTCTCTTGTGTCGCACATTATGGCCTCCATTCCTACTTTCCGTTATCCCCCTTGATATTATGTCAGTTGCTACCAGGTCATCCATGCCCTTTATGCTCTAACAAGGGAAGTCATCCATCCGGTACTAAGTACCCCCCATTTCATCATCATCCCTAGTGTCAGTCTGTCAGTCGCTCGACTATTTTCTCTCGTGCCTTAGTTGAGGATCTCTTATTGCCTCACCTATGGTGGACCTCATTCTGTCAACATCATATCATTCATTCCAGAAGACAGGTCTAGAGGGTGGTGTACCTTGGTTCCAGCTTCCACTCTTTTTCGGTGCCTCGGATTAGGCAAAGGGACTCCTTATAGCCCTTTGACTTGATTGTTTCTTAGCTCCAGCTCCTTACAACATGATCAAGATCCATATACTTGATGGTTCAGTGATGCAACAGATTGGACCGGTGATTCCCGGGTGTGTGTGAGATGTTTCATCCCTCATGAGGGGGTGGCCCTATAGGTATCCCCCCACATGACCGGATGATGCAGCTCCATATATTTGATGATGTCAGCCTCAGCCGCTTGCAGTGCCTTTTTGTTTGCATGTATCAGTTAGATTTTCAGAGCCCTTTCCTGTTTACAGGGGCATTTGGGTTGTATTTGTATCTCATGTACTCAAATATTATTTTATAAGTCCTGGCTGTTGTCCCAGGAACAATATTTATTTGGGATTCATTATCATATTTTTATCTCGCTCATGTTTATGCCAACATGTACTATATAGTTCAGTCCATTTTTTACTGGACCCATTATTCTTTGTACTTTGTCTTGGCAGGCATAGGTATGCCTCCCCCACCGCCTATAGCACAGGTTCTCACTCATAAAAGAGACTTGTCGCACCTGTAAGTCTCACCTCCTCAGGGTCTATTCCTTTAGCACTTTGGTCTACCTTACATTTATCTCTCTCTTTGACTTCCCCTTCGATGTCTAGTGATTGAGTTCTTACAACGTACTTCAATCATACGATTAGCTCTTAACACTTGCACACTGGGGGGAAATCTGTTACACCATTTTTTCGTCATCTAACCTGTTACTATTAGATGGACCTAAGTACACCATGTAAGACCAATTTTACCGTAAGTAAAATTGCTTTCACTATGAAAAACAACTTAGTAAACCACATTTATTAAGTTGTTTATGGTCTAAACAGGAAACCCCATGAGGAAATATTAAATAAATCCACATTTTTTTATTTTCCTCAAGGAATAATTAGTTAAACAATTGTTTAATTAATATTCCTAGTCATATTTAATCCAAAACAGGAAAATTAATCAGATAAATCATTATTATCTTATTATTTTCTAGGAATAATTATTTAAACCTTATTTAAATGATATTCCTTGTTAAATGCGACTAAATCATTTATAATTAATTAAATAAATCATTATTTATTCGATTATTACTCAACCACATCCTTAAAATAATAAATAAATCATTTATTTATTTATTATTTACAAATAAAAGGATTTGACCCAAGTCAAATTCTTTTTCCCTCCAACATATATAATAAAATATTCCATAAAAGTTGGATCTTGATTTGGTTAATATTATTTTAATTATGCACCAATATCTAGACTAACTCAATATTTTGTTATAAATAGAAGGGTTTTTCCATTCATTCACTACCTTTTGTTGCCTAAAGATAACTCTAGATCTATATTTTTGGTCTAACTTTGATCCACCATCATTGTCATATTTTGCTACCATTTTTCTTGTGGGCTCCCTTTGAGTTCCATTTTTTGTCTGGGTTTTCTACACCATCAAGAGAGAGGGATTTTAGATCCGAAGTGCTGAGGACTTATAAGAACCCATCCCATTGAGGAGGACTGGTAACATCCTTTTATGTTCTCCTCCCAGGTGCCATAAATACAAAATTCTTTAAACATATTCTTGTCTTGTCTATTGGATGCATGGATCAACTCTTGTTTTTATTTACTGCTTAATGTCTTTTATTGCATAGATCTATATTTTTCATCATTTATCTTGGTCAAATAATTACAGGTCTAAAGATATTGGTAGCCATATTTTTTGTTAGGGTTGTTTGTTATGCATGGCTAAAGTGAACCTTTTTCGTACACTTGCGATTAAGATTCATACTAACACCAACCCCACACTTGAACACAATCTCTGTAACCAAACTTATTCCTTGCTTGGATGAGTGGTTTCCATGTATTCATCCCCTGTAGTTGTAAGAGCCACTAGAAACTTTCTTTTACTCATCCAACTGACTGCTCCTCCAAATAGGTTAAACACATACCCACTTGTATAGATTCTATGATCTATATTTCCAGCTTAGTATACATCAACAAAGCCATGGTGTCCAATACTCTATCTAATCTTGGTATTCCTTGGTAGCACAGACCATAATCATTAGCGCCATGCAAATGCCTAAAAACCCACTTCACTGTTGCCTAATGCTCCTTCCTTGGTTTTGACATAAACTTGCTCAATACTCCCACTGCATGTGAAATGTCTGGTCTAGTACAAACCATTGCATACATCGGGCTACCGACTACACTTTCATATGGAACACAAGATATGTCCTCTTCCTCTTCTTGTGTCTTGGGACATTGTTCAACATATAAATTTACACCTACAGGAATATGAACCTTCACCGGTTTTCTATCTTGTATATTAAAACTTTGCAGTATTGTCTCAACATAATTTCCCTGTTTTAAATAGACCTTCATCTTTTCCAAATCTCATTTAATTTTCCATGCCCAAAATATAATTTGCAGCACCAAGATCCTTCATGTCGAATTTGGAGGACAATTTTGTCTTCAAATCATGGATAATTTCTTTTTCATTTCCAATCAGCAACATATCATCCACATACAAGATTAAATAAATAACACGATCACCAATTAATTTAAAATACACATGGTGATCTGCCTAGCTTCTGGTGAATCCAAGTCCCTGTATATATGTACCAAATTTCTGATACCATATCCTTGGTGACTATTTAAACCCATACAAAGAATTTTTTAACCTGCATACCTGTTATTTCTTACCCTTCACCGCAAATTCTTCAAGTTGCTTGATGTAGATCTCTTCTTCTAGATTCCTATAAAGAAATGTTATCTTCACATCCATTTGTTCTACCTCAAAATAAAAAGAAACAACAACAAATAAAAGTAATATAATAGAAGCTAACTTGGAAACAAGAAAAAAATGTCACCAAAATCAATTCCTGACACCTGGGAATAACCTTTTGCTACCAACCGAGCTTTGCATTTCTCCAACTTGCCTTCTGCATTCATCTTCTTCTTAAACACCCATTTTCTTCCAATGGGTTTCCTCCCAACCGACAACTCCACCATCTCCCAAGCCTCATTTTTGTCCAAATATTTCATTTCATCAACCATGACATCTTTCTTGAATTTTCCATCCTGTTGGGGTCCTATATTTCATAGGATATCAAGGTGACTATGTTTATTCTATCTGTCAAATTTATTTTGTAAAATGATTTCCAATCTGAAAATAATTTTCAAAGTAAATAAAAAAAGAAGGAAATAACATAAAAAATCAAAAGAGGGTATATGTTACAAATAAAAAAAATATAATATGTGAACCCCATCAAAAAGAAGAAAAACAATAAAATTTTGAAAGTGTTGTGCATCCAAATTCCACTACTCTTAGTTTAGCTTATTTCTGAAAATAAATTGTGTGCAGCTTGTTTAAAATGCCACAATAGTTCAATAGAATTCAATCATATAGTTTAAGCATGACTGAATTAGGTTTAAATTGCTTGTCAATAGGTAGTGAAAAATAAATTTTCAAACTGTTTAATCTTGACAGATCAATTAGTTAGGTAGAAAATAAAATTGGTTCAATAGTTTAATTTGAAACAAAGGAGGTGTTGTAACATCATTTGTTTTTGATAAGTTAGCATAAGTAGTTGAAGAGTATTCAAAATGATAAGGTAGGATATGGATGCAAAATAATAAAAAAGTTAAACATGTTAGGAAGATTATTATTTGTGTAGGCATCCATGTCAATAAAATGTTAAGTGTTAGATGCCCTAAATAAAGGAATCTAAATAAAGAAGGAAAAATAAAATGTTAGGTGGTAGATGATCTAAATAAATAAGGCAAAGTAAAATGTTAGGGATGCAAGAAAGAAAAAGAAAAGCTTCATTCTATTTTAAAGGTTTTGATTGGCTACTAGTCTAAATGCGCCTATGGAAAAGTTATTTGTATGGTTTAAATTTTGAATATTAACTTATATCCTAAAGTTTTAAACCATAGCATATATCCCCCCACACTTTCATTTCATGCATTTCCATTTATTTACATTTCCTTCCCCATTCATATATTTCCATACATTTCATTATAATACTGCATGTTAGTCATCAGTAATTTTTACTATCTGAAGATGACTATATATTGGTTCTATATTTCTAAAAACAAAATTCCCTGAATATTGTGAGTTTAAGAAATCTCACTACCTTCATTATCCTTATGGGAATTTTTTCACTATTCTATCAACCCTGCCTTTTCATGGTCACCCTGCCACTCCTAGAGGACTCCTTATGGGCTTTTATCACTCATCTCCATCCTTTTTTCCTGCATATGACCTCATTACTTTGTTTTTCCCTTGCCTATAACTCCATTGTCCATCTAGGGTTTTCCTATAAGCCTAACTAATTCCCATGCTCACCAGATTCCTCAAGCATTGATGGTCTCAACACTATCTCTGTAGGCTCTTTAGATAAATCAAGTGCATTTGATTTTTTATCTTCAATACACCACTTTGTCAATACTCTGTTTCTACACTTGAAGCCTCCAAGCCAAATTTTAGTCAAGGTTAGGTCAAAGTACCCTCCCACTAGGTCAATTAGGGTTTCATATGTTCCAAGGTAAATCATTGGTGTTTCAGACATTGTTTTTCCTTGTTTGATTTTAGTTCAGAGGTATTGGAATGTTGAGACATGGTTACTCAAGAGAAGATCTGAAAAATACTGCCTTATCAAATTCAAGTTCTGCAAGAGGTAAATGTAACTTTGGCACTTCTGCAGAAGTATTAAAATGTCTATCAACAGAAAGTTGGTAAGGTAGGAGGTCTGCTCCTAAGTCAAGAAAAATCACAGTAGAAGAAATAAAGCCACTTGGTCTTGTAGAAAATTGGGGTCTTTGAGCTTGAAGGTCCAGCAGTATTCCAAAAAGTGACAAATTGCAGAATGACCATGGAGGGGGCACACCAAACCAAACATGAAGGAATTTTTTTAGAGATTATTAATGAAAGAGGGAAAAAGGTGAGGTGAACTGGACATAAATTAATGAACTTTAAAGGGCTATAGAGAGCTTAGAAGAAAATACCAATGATCATCTTAAAGCACTCCAGACACCTAAGGTTTTGGGAAAGTGGCCAGAGGAGGTGAAATGAAGAGGTGAACTCCATGATGACAACAAAGGGATTCTGAAGATGTCAATGTTTGTAAAAATTCCAAACTTGTCAAAAGGAGTTTGTCATGTAAAAAATGATCAAAAGATGGTTTTAGATCCATGGTGTAGGTAAAGAAATATTTAGAAGCTTCCAGTGTGTGTAAACATCCCAAAGTTTTCCAAGGTAAAATGTCTCACTACCTCAAAGAGCAAGGATGTAAAGAGTATCAGTGAGAAAGGAAACGTTAAAATTTTTGAATCACTTACAAAGAAAAATATGAGTTGACTTTAGGTTGCAGATACTAGGGTGTGGAAGCATCCTAAAAATTTTCCAAGCTCAACCTGTCATGCCTCAAGATCAATGAGAAAGGGAAAATCAATTTTTTAAGGCACCTGCAAATTAGAAGTGGCAAAAGGAGGTAAGGAGCATGTTTTGAACTCTATGGTGTAGGAAAAGGAGTGTTGTGAAGGTGTTGATTTGTGTTTGAGTCCCAAAGGTGTCAAGAGAAATTTTTCATGCCTCCATGAACAAAAAAGAGAGTCAAATTAGAATTTCAGTCACCTATAAAGTAGCAGTGGTCAAAGGATGAAAAACATGATGTTGAGCTCCAAGGAGGAACAAGATATGTTTTTAAAGCTGCTACTGTGTAAAGATTCCAAACTTATCAAAATGAGTTGTCATGCGTAAATGATCAAAGGATAAGATTAAACTTCATGGTGTAGACAAAAGAGGTTTTAAAGGTTGTTGTTGTGTCAAGGTGAATAGGTCAAATACTCTAGGATTAAAATAAGTGCAAGTTTCACAACTCAAGAAAACTTGCAAAGAAAAAAAGGTCAAAGAGTTAGTGACAAAGGAATATCAGTAAAAAATGAAAAAGGCTTAAGAACATTAGGAAAGTGGTTCGTAAGAGATAAATTTAAAATCCTTGAGCCTATAAAATATCATCTCAACACTTCAACAACTCATTGTTCACTTGAAAAGTCATCAGAGCATTCAGGAGGAAAAATTTTGAGTTTCCAAGTCAAAATCAGGCAAGTTAGACTGGTGCTACGTGCCTAGAGTTGGGCACTGCACCTTTGCCTATCTCACCCACAGTTTGTGTTCAGGACTGGGCATTGTGCCCTTGACAAGGTTTTCCCATGAAAATTACATGGGTGCTGCGTGCTTAGAGCATGGTACTGCGCCTTTGCCCGAACTGACCCACTGTTTTCCTGGGTGTTGCGCGCTTGGCCAGGTGGGCCTCTTGCACCCTACAAGCACTCAAAACATTTCAAAAACCATCCAAGTCTCTTCCAAGTGTCCTCCTAGCACATTGAGAGGTAAGTGGATGTCATACACTCATCTTCAAAGCATTTTGATGGTTTGAAATTAAAAAAATTGGAAACCCTAAGGTGAAAACCTAACTTTCATGCTTAAAAACACTGATTAAGCTTCCCTCATTTTCCTATAAATAAATATTAGTCAAAATAGGGGTAAATTGAGGTGGTTGCATTGGTTTGAGATTGGTCATCCATCAAAGCTTAACATAATACTCAATCCCTTACATTACAAAACATTGACATTACATGCCCCCCCTCATCTCAAATTGTCATCAGTGTAAGGTGTTTCACGGCAGAATTTGAAATATCAGCTAGGTTGCCTTCAAGTTATTTAGCCTCTCACTCTTCCCAATTTACACCCTCACTCATTCATTTCATTCACTTGTAAAAAGTTTCCTTTTTCGTCACCACTCCATAACCCTCTTCCATATCAGTTTCATAAGCAGTGCTAGGGTTTCAAAGAAAAAATTGTTAAAATGTCAAGAGAAGGGGACAATGGTAGTGAAGAAGAAGTCCAAGTGCAAAGGAGGCATCAACATAAAGGTGGGAATATAAATATATTTGAACCTCCAAACACAGATGAGCTGGTGGCCTCTCCCATGACTGTTTCATGTTTCGAGAATGTGGGATGTTTTGATTTTTGTGAAAGAGTACATCAGGTGCAAAGTCACCCTGAGCTAACTAGGCTTTTCATTATTAACTTGCATGACAAGAAAGTTAACCTTGCAGGAGTGACCTTTGAGCTATCCACAGATGCTATTTCCAATGCCACAGGCATACCTAGTGTAGGGGAGAAATGGTTCAAACAAGATGGCCTAGACATAAGCTACTATGAACCTTATTTAAAACCTAGGTACAAACACCACTGCAAATCCATTTTTTCTTTTCTAACATTTTCTGGAGAGATATGCACCTATGATGAGGATTATTATGAAATATTTTACATGTGAGGGAAGGTTCTCCAGGATTTACTCCTATCACATTAGGCTGCTTATGCATTTTACTAGGGTGAGGAAGATGCACCTACCCTATTACCTCTACAAAAACATTGATAAATGTCCTATATTGTACAAAGAGAGACTACCCGCAGCATATGCAAAGCTTATTTCATCAATCTTTGATTAAGATGTTTGTGTTGCGCTAATTGCAGCAGAAGGGCATTCCATGGGAGGTTTTCATTTCCATGAGGTGTTCATCAATCCACAAGGCCAACAGTAGCAAGATGTACCTTCATCTTCTCAGCCTCCTGTTAGAGTCGGTCTGGTCAGTCCTCCATCAGAGATCAAAAACTCTTTTTGCATTTCATGTTTATGTGTCTCGATCGATTCACTTAGTTGCATTTCGCTAGGAACATGCCATTATCTGATGGAAGGGCCTTGTTGTTTATTTTCCTCATGTCATAATATGCTGGCTTGTGATTGATCTTTAAAGTTCATCAGAATTCATCAAAGTCAATGTTTCAGTCATTCATAGTCATGTATGGTCTTTGTTCGGCAAAGAATCTTTAAGAGTTTTTAGGTCTAGGGTTTTGTCGACTTAGTCTGCATGAGAGGTTCCAAATCAGTTTCCATTACAAAATTTCATCATCAAATAATGCTCAAGAGTGATTCTTCTTCAAAACTCTGTTTTGAAGAAGAAATCATTAAATTTGTTTTCAAATATGTAATTATTCAAAGTTTTTTCAGTTGAAGATGTTCGCATGCAGCCTCTCCTGATCCTTTGCCGAAGTCCACCACCAAACATCCCTGCAGAACAAAGAAATTCATCATCAGTTGAAATGAAGTGAAGAAGTCCCAAAAACAGAGTTTGTAACTAAAGGCATTTTCAAACATTACAAAAAATGGGTTTGGAAAAATTAGGATAGGAAATATTCATGTAAAAATCATGTCTCCAAATGTGTAAAGCTCAGAAAAAGCAAAACAAAGTCATTTGGGGTGAGCAAGGTTAAATTGGAGAAAAATTGGTCAAAAAATCAGTGCGCGCCGCATTGAGCAGGTGGCACGGCGCACTGGTGAGGCGCGGTGCACTGGGCACGACCATTCAGTGCAAAATAACATGTGCGTGGCGCATCCAGGAGGTGTGGCACATTGGGTATGCTGCGCAGTGCATACAGTCAGGAAGCCCGAAAATTTCCAGAACTCGCCCAAATTGCCAATAATTCGCACGAATTTGCCAGACAAAACTTTCCACATGAACATGAAGTTAGTAGGGACGATGGAATCCGCAGTCCAAACAAAGAACATGCATAAAGGCTCTTTGAATTCTCTTCTGGGGTCATAGACTCATATTACGTGCAGCAGAAGGATCAGACTTGAACCATAATGAGTCCGAATTTTACAAAACATTGAAGTGGATGATGCAGTTATTCTGCTTAAACAAGGAGAGAATTACAGGTCGTTAGATGGTGAAATCATTATATCCGATGATAACTATCAATCCTACAAGTTCTCGCCATTTGATCACTACAGTGTTTATCTGAAGGACATAGCAGAGATTCATGTTATTGCCGATTCCTGACCTGAGGTCTGATAATGATGCTTTTATTCATTTGTCTGTGGAAATGGAGAAAGCTATTATTTCATCACAAGTTCATGGAGTGCTAGGCCAGACTCTGCATCGAAATTCCTATAGAAAAAAATGGAATGATCTCTTGGTAGCTCAACAGGTTGACGGGCCGAATGGAGAAGGGTATTTGGATGGAAAAGTTGCTGATTATACTTCGTCTGGCTTTTTTCTTCAAATTTCCATTTCTCAAGGTTTGATGCCAACTTTAATCCTTCCAATAAGGTTTTTCCAAAGGTATCATCCGGCTATTCTCATAAACATTTTCCTGACTGGGACATACTGGCGCACCAAGCTTCAAAGACAAAAATTTACCACCAACATTCTCCTTTCCTTCTGGAGAAAAATTTCATGGAAGCAGAATATTATTAAGATGCCTTGGCCGAATTGTGAGTTTGCCTGATTTTTACAACTGTGAAGCATTTACGACAGCTCAGATTGATGAATGGTTGGAATACGCCAATGTTTTTTCTGAATTTAAATGTGTGTACACGTTTCCCTCCTCAGCCACGTGGTTATCTCCATATTGGGCACGCAAAGGCTGCTCTTTTAAACCAATACTTTGCTCAAAGGTATAAAGGGCGCTTAATCATACGCTTTGATGACACGAATCCTGCTAAAGAGAGTAATGAATTTTTTGAAAATATTCTAAATGATTTGGATACACTCGGTATCAAAGGAGAAGGACCCACATATACTTCAGATTATTTTCCGCAGTTAATGGAGATGGCTGAGAAACTAATATCTGAGGGAAATTCCTATGTAGATGACACACCCCGAGCGCAAATGCAGAAAGATAGGAACGGATTGCCTATTTTATGACTTCAGTCATTAATTCAAAGGGTCTACGCTCCAGATTTTGTCTTTTAATTGGTCATTAGAGAAATTCAAGTAGAGTGCTAGTCTGTCTTTAGAACAGATGATTGGCTCTTCAGTTTTTTTTTTAATGATGATTAAATAATTCCTTATTTTGGTCAATCTGTTTTCTCATAGCAGAGTTTATTTATTGTATTGTAAACCATTTGTAAAGGAGGAGTCCTAGGAAACGTGTGGGAGAAACACTCAGCACTTCACTGTACAGTTTTGACAGAGAATTAATGGAAGGATGCGGCGCTGTTTCATGAGATTCATGTGGTGTGAGTTTAGCATATGTTTTTCTTTCTGTTTCATATGTATCTCATTATGTTTTACTGTTCATTCATAATCATCGCTAGTTGAATGCTTTTAAGTAAGAGAGGTAGAATCCAGTTTATTGCTCTGCCTTGAGAAAGCATTCGTTTTCTGTGTATCTTCTTCTGTCTGAAAAGGATTCATTATATATGCCCTTTTCCGCCTCTCAGCAGTCTTTCCACTCCATATAATTTCAATTTGAATGCTAAACTTCTTGCCTATCTTGCCTCATGAGATAATCTGTGTCTTTGATTTAATTTCTCCGCTCATGCTGTTCTTTGTCCCATACAGCCCTGCAAACTCAGTCATTCATCAAAATACCTCCTTCATATTTATTTACTAGCCTAAAATCAATATCCAATTTTAGTCATCTCAGGCCCTATTGGATATCTTTTACTGAGTTGACCTGGAGAGAGCCCTCTCCTGTCCTCGTAGGGCTAGCAATGAGGCTGAGCATGGTTTGTGGTTATCCTAAGTTTTTCCTTCTTTCAGCCTAAGGAAGATTTGGGAACTAACACCTCCCATTCCTCCTTCATCCTCACGCCCTACTACACATCCACCGCTATCTGCTCACATTCCATCACCTCATGAATCCTCCACCTCACCATCTACTCACATTTCTTCACCTAAGGATAATGACCCTCCTTCACCACTTTCTAAAAATCCTGCACCTTCACCTCATGATACTAGTGCATCTAAAAAATAGGGAGATGACAATGGAAAATCAGACAGTGAGGGTAGTGAGAATAATATCACTGAAGAAGATGCAAATGAGGGAAATGATAATGATAAATCTAACATTAGTGACGAAGAATGAAATGAGGAGGTAAATATCAGTGAAGATGAGGAATATGAAGCAACAAGTAGAAGAAATGATGATGGTGATGATGATGGCAGTGGAATAAAGAGCCTTGAGGACAGTGAGGATACAAATGAAGAAAGTGTAAAAGATGATAGTGAGGAAGATAATGATGAAACAAACAACAATGCAGATGAGGGAAATGAGGAAGAGAGCATGGAAACAAAAGGCAGAGATGATGTTGGCAGTGATGAGGCACATAGCAGTGAGACAAATGGTGATGAAGCACAAATCATTGGATCAGAGGGCAATGAAGAAAGTAGTGAAGAAGATGTGAGTGAAGGAGAAAGAAATGATGCAAATGGAAGCCATAAGAGCATTAATGTTAAGAGCCATAGTGACAGTGAAGATGAAAATAATGAGGGAAACAAGACATATGGCACTGAGATAAGTAACATTGAAACTCTTCCTTTGACCTACCAAAGAGGAAATAGGCATGTGTTTGCTGCCCTCAAGAGGCAAGGGGCCATGCCTTCTACTTCAACCAAGCAACTTGATAAGTGTAAGGGGAAGGTCATTGATCAAGAAGAAGAAGACAATCATGAGAATGAACAAGACTTTCAACTCATTCATATTGACAGTGATGATGAAAATGAGGCAAGGATATCAAACGTGTTGCTCCAAAGCAAGGATGCTCATATCAGAGACTTACAAGCAAACATAGGTATGGCCAAGAATGTGATTCACTATTATGAGGTTGAAAACAAGCAACTGGAAGCACAAAATGCCATTTATGAGGTCAGGGCAATCAAATCCCAAAAAGAGGTTGAAAGGACCAAGGTTAGGCATGATGAGGTCTTGGGTGTTTTTTATGAGATTGAAGATGAAGAGGGACAATTGTCTAGGAGAAGGCCAAGAACAATTGGCTTGAAAAAGGCTCTAGCCAAGGAAAAAGAGCAAGAGGCAGCTTTGGCAGAGAAACTCACTCCAAGTGAGCTACTTGCCATGGAGGTTTATTATGATAAGGAATATTGGTTAGAGAGGGCTAATATACACTTGGAGGATCAACTGGAGAAGAAACAAGGGAACCTTGACCTTCAGAAGAAAATGGCCAAACATTATGCCTTGAGGAACAAAATTACAAGGGCCAAGCTCAAAAGAGCCCTTGCTAAAATTCATGCCCTTAAGGAGGAAAAAGGTAAGGAAAACCTTGAAATCCTTGCTGATTCATCCCTACAGGAATCCCATACACAATGAGCAAGGAAAATTCAAATTTTGGCAAATTTTTGATAAATTTGGTTTTTGACTATTTTAGAGGGCCAAGGGTGCAACGCCACTGGCGCTGTGCTATTTTTTGAGGCATCAATTGGAGGAATGGTTTTACATTTTTGGGTTCATATTTCCAATTACATCACACACACAAAATTTCAGATCATTTGGAGCATATTTGGTCCTCCAAAAGGGTCAAAAACATGCAAAAACTCACCATTATGGCCTATTTTCAAAGATGGCGTTGCGCCCTAAGTAGTCTTGGGCGATTTCATTTTTGAGAAGGTAAATGGAGTCCAATTAGAAAACTAAAGATAGTTTTGGAAAGTAGACTAGACAAGCTTTCCAATGAGCTATCATGGAGCTCATTTGGACAATTGGAAGACCTCCAAATCTTGGTCACAAGACAGGCGATTTTTCCGGTGCAAGGGATGCGCCCTTGGACCTTGGTGCTGCACCGTTGCCTGCAAAGTCAACAAAAGACAAAAATTTATGGAAAAAATATATTTTTTAGGAATTTTGAGGCAAAACACTCCTATTTGGCTACAAATTTATGTTTGAAGTTATTATGCATTTATTAGCTTAGATATTTTGTGCCTAGGGCCTTGCATGGTCTCTTTGGACAAAAATAGCATTTATGAAGTATTTATGACATTTTGGAAACCCTAGTTAGGGTTTTAGTCCTCCTTGCTAGTTAAATACTGCATGGAGGCCTCGTTGTACATGTTGGATGATTATCGAGAAGAAATATCATGGACTTGAAGATTGAATAAATTGGCTTTGGTTTTGTGGATGTCTTGATGTGCATGACAATGGAGCAAGCTCACTTGAAGGATTCATGAACATAGTTAATGGTGATGTGTTTCTTATTTAGTTCTTGTGAACCGAAAACTTGACCAATGTCACAAAAATCTTGAAAACACACAATTTTTTCTAAGTTGCTTAGGTATCCTGGAATCCCAGAATCCTAGAACTCTAGAAGATTGCAACTCTTATATAATTCAATTCTAAAAAATTATAGGAATGCAGGTTTCTGTGCTCAACTTCATCCATTTCTCAAGTGGTGCACTTAGAAAAGTTGGTCCACACTTTTGTTTATGTGATAATATTTATTTATAAAGAAAATTCCCCACTTCTGCCACTCTACTCTAATAAACCCGCTAATCCCAGAATGTAAAAATGTCGCTCAATTCTCTAATACCATGTAGAAAATCAATACCAATGGATTCAATCCGATCTTGTGATGTACTAAAACAAGATATTGAATCCTTCTATAATATTTGCGGAACACAAAACAGAATCGCCCAATCACATGAAAGTAATAGAAAGAAGTAAATCAATTTCACAACACAATATTTTGGGAAAATCAATTGCTCAAAACCCCTCTATATATTGTGTATTAATTCAAGGAATTATGAAACAATACAATGCTTAATCTCAAATGATATTCTCTAGCACTCTGTGAACTCTCTCACTCTGATCCTGCTCAAAAGTGGCTTACAATGCTTAGGAAAAATTGACAAACACTCAGCCAATTCTCAGAATCTGTTAAGCCCTGAATTTCTCATGCAATTCCTAGAGAATTAGGCTCCTATTAAATAGGAATTATTCCTTCCTTGATTTCGCAATGCATCATGGCATCCCAATAACTCTATAATTTCACCTCGTGAAATTTTCTATAAATACAATTGATAGTTATGTTCCATTTAACATCTGTCTCAACTAGGTTTCTCTGAGAACCGGCATGCATCCAACTATTAATAGAAAATTATCAGTTAGCTGATTGATCACTCATTGTGAATTAAATCTAATTTAATTGAATTGACCTCTCACTAGCTCATCTCTTAGTTAGAACTAGTTAAAATGATTATAACTCAATTCAACTGAGTTAACTAATTCACACCTACACCCCATTGATACATCAACTACAACTAGACACCCAAAAGAGTAGGATCTCTCTATATGCCTCATCTTAGACCCTCAACTCGAATTTCTTGAGCTAACTTAGTCATCATGACTTAGTTAACTCATACAAGTTGTTATGAGGTGAAATTACAATTTATTGTCTAATTTATTTAAGGGAAAAATAAATCATTCACCCCACATTCCTCACAAGTGTGCATTAGAAATACCTCAGCAGTGTGCATCATAATTTCCTCACCAATGTGCATCAAAAGTTCCTTACCAATGTGCATCATAAATTTCTCACCAATGTGCATTTGAATTTCCTCACCAATGTGGGTGCATTTTCTGTCCTTTCTGTTTTCCAATTTCACTATTTCTTGTTGCAAATTTAAACACAGAAGACCGTAACATTTTAAAATTTCCAATTTATGAAACCTTACAGGTATCCAGGTTTTTAGTTTCCACGTTACCCTAACACGCATTTGCCTCACATCCTGCTAATTCACGTTTTTTATTTTTTTTTTGGAAAAAAAAATTCCCTCTTCACTCTAATGGTCTGCCTACCCAGAAGCTCGTAACAATTTCCAAATTCCAATTAATAAAACTTATAGGAGTCTGGGCTTCTCAGTACTCCTTTATCCCATACATGTTGGGTATGTGTTATATTCTTTCCACGACTAGCCCAACGCACTGTACGTTGCACCGGGCGCAGCAGGGGGGTCACAAGGGAGGAGGTAGCCCCCACTGTTGGGGTATGGGGCAACGCCCCGGAGAAAATTGTTTTGGTGTGCGGACCCACTCATAGGTGGACCCACCCATGTTTTGTGCATGAGTTTGCACATGGTTTTGGGGTACGATGGTTTTCGTCCCCTGGTATTTTGTAGATCCGGTCAAGGGAACTATAGTTATGTTGTAATCCAGGGTTAATGGATTGGGGTTTATGTATGATTCGGCATGTATATATATGTGTTGTAACACTAGAAGGAATATAATGAAAAATCAAGCTGTTCGTCCCAATTTGGGATCTAGGGGAAAATATCTGTGTTTATTTGTGTTATGCTCTCACTATTGCTTATTTTCTGTTATAAGATTCGTGTGTAGATAATTTCTGTTTAGGGTTAAAACCTACATTTGGTATCAGAGCTGTTTCGGCTTCAAGGGGACGCCTTTGCTGCTGAGGGTTTTTTTCTCTGGCCTGAGGTAGACCCTGTTCAGTGGGAGATCTGCGGGATCGATTCTTGCAGTGAAAGAAGATGGTGAGTGGCGGAAAGATAGAGATCGAGAAATTTAATGGTCAGAGTTTTGAGTTGTGGAAGCTCAAGATGGAGGATTTGCTGGTGGATAAAGATCAGTGGATCACGGTAGATCCAGGTACTAAACCAATGACAATGTCAGATGAAGACTGGAAGAAAGTGGATCGAAAGGCTAAGAGCACAATACGGTTGTGTGTCTCAGATTTAGTATTGTTGAATGTATCTGGGGAAGCTACGATGAAGAATTTGTGGGAAAAACTTGGGACTTTGTACCAATCTAAGTCTCTGGTGAATAATATGTTCCTGTGGAAAAAGCTGTATAACTGAGGATGAAGGATGGAGACTCAGTGACAGAGCATCTGAATGCCTTCAATACCGTGGTAAGTCAGCTGTCATCTGTTGATATTAAAATCTCAAATGAAGATAAGTGCATTAGTTTGTTGTGTTCTCTACCAGACTCGTGGGATAGTCTGGTTATTGCAATAGGTAGCAATACAACTACCTTGAATTTTGATGACATTGCCTCAACCTTGCTGTCGAAGGAAATGAGACGGAGAAATATGGAGGGCCAGAATGGAGATGCCTTATCTGTACGAGGAAGGTCCCAAAACAGAAACAAGAATAAGGTTTCGAGTGGAAGATCCAAATCTAGAGGGAGATCTAAATCTCCTGGAAAGTTTGTAAAGGTATGTTGGAAATGCGGAAAGGAAGGGCACTACAAAAAGGAGTCCAGATCTAAAGCTCCTGAGAAAGGAAAGGGATCTGATGATGCTCCTTCTGCAGAGGTAAAAACCACCTTGGATGAAGGTGGGGATGTGTATTTGGCTTCTTCTTCAAATACACATGTAGATCATGAGTCATGGTTGATTGACTCAGGTGCATCCTTTCACTTCACTCCCCATAGGGAGTGGTTCTATGAGTATGAGAAATATGATGGTGATGTCTTCCTAGGGGATGATAGGAAGGCCAAAATCATCGAACGTGGAAACTTCAAGCTGAAGCTGCAAGGTGGAAGGATTAGAACACTTCCTAGTGTTCTGCATATTCCTGCATTGGCCAGAAATCTGATTTCTGTAAGCAAGATGGATGATGCAGGTGTAAAAATAGTGTTCGAGAAAGATGCCTACAAGATGGTTTGGGGAGCACTGGTATTAATGCGGGGAGTTCAGACTGGAACTCTGTACAAGCTACAAGGTAGCACTGTTATTGATGGGTGTAATAGTTATGTGGTTCCTGAAAGTGGATCGGAAAGCCTAGCTGCCTCTGGAGAAAAGACCATGCTATGGCATCAAAGGCTTGGACATATTGGAGAGAAGGGCCTTCGGATACTACATATAAATGGTATGGTAGAAGCTATGTCTAATTTCTCTCTAGATTTCGATTTCTGTGAACATTATGTATATGGGAAGCAGAATCGGGTGAGTTTTCCTTCTGGTGCTAAGAGGGCGAACAATATATTAGAACTTGTGCACAGTGATGTGTTTGGACCTGTGTCAGTTCCATCACTGGGAAAGTCTGTGTACTATGTTTCATTCATAGATGAATTCTCAAGGAATACATGGATATATTTCTTGAGAAAGAAATCTGAAGTCTTTGACAGATTTAAAGAATTTAAGGCTTTGGTGGAAAACCAGACAGAGAAGAAGATAAAGGCGTTGAGGACAGATAATGGTGGGGAGTTTTGCAAGAAGGAATTTGAAGAGTTCTGTAAGAAGTGTGGTATAGCACGGAAAAATACTACTCCATAAACACCTCAGCAAAATGGAGTTGCAGAAAGAATGAACAAAACGCTGATGGAAAAGGCAAGAAGCATGCTCAGTGGTACCGGGTTAGGACAAGAATTCTGGGCAAAGGCAGTGGAGACTGCATGTTACTTAGTTAATAGATCACCTTCATCAGCATTGGAGGATAAGTCTCAACACGAGGTATGGACTGGTAAGAAACCCTCTCTTTCACATCTAAGGGTATTTGGATGTGATGCATATGTACATGTTCCAAAGGAGAAAAGGACCAAGTTGGATAATAAATATGAAAGGTGCATCTTTATTGGGTATAAGGATGGTTTAAAGGGTTACAAGCTTTGGAACCCAGAAACAAGGAAGGTTGTGTACAGCCGAGATGTGGTGTTTAGAGAAGTGAAAGATGTTGTTAAACATGAATTCCTACCAAAGGAACCTGAGAAGATAGAATTTGAGCTAAAGGAGGATGAATCAGACTCTACAATAGAAGAAGACTCAGAAGATGAAGAGCCACAAACTCCAGCTTTGAGAAGATCAGTTCGGGAAAGAAGGCAACCAGAAAGGTATAGTCCATCTGCTTTCTGTTCAGGTTTTGCCTTAACTATAATTGATGATGAACCTAGAACTGTCAGGGAGGCAGTAGATTCAGAGGATGGAAAACTCTGGAAGGAGGCCATGGTTGATGAAATGGCATCCTTGCACAAAAAAGATGCATGGGATCTGGTGGAGTTGTCGGCTGGAAGGAAGCCCATTGGGAACAAATGGGTGTTTAAGAAGAAGATGAATGTAGAAGGCAAGGTGGAGAAATACAAAGCTCGGTTGGTAGCAAAAGGTTATTCCCAGGTGCCGGGAATTGATTTTGGTGATATTTTCTCTCCTGTTGCCAAAGTTACTTCTATTAGATTAATTTTATCTGTTGCTGCTGCATTTGATTTTGAGATAGAACAGATGGATGTGAAGACAACATTTCTTCACGGGGATCTAGAAGAGGAGATCTACATGAAGCAACCTGAAGGCTTTGTGGTGAAGGGTAAGAAAGAACTGGTATGCAGGTTGAAGAAGTCTCTGTATGGGTTAAAACAGTCACCAAGGATGTGGTATCAGAAATTTGATACCTATATACGGGGACTTGGCTTCACCAGAAGCAAGGAGGATCACTGTGTTTATTTTAAATTTATTGGTGACTGTGTTATTTATTTGGTCTTGTATGTGGATGATATGTTGTTGATTGGAAATGACAAAGAAATTATCCAAGATTTGAAGACCCAACTGTTCTCCAAATTCGACATGAAGGATCTTGGTGCTGCAAACTATATTTTGGGCATGGAAATTAAGAGAGATCGGGAAAAGAGGAAGCTCTGGTTAAACCAGAGGAAGTATGTCGAGACTATATTGCAGAGGTTCAATATGCAGGATAGTAAACCGGTGAATGTTCCTATTCTTGTAGGTGTAAAGTTGTCTGCTGAACAGTGTCCCAAGACACAAGAAGAAGAGGAGTATATGTCCCGTGTTCCATATGCAAGTGCAATGGGTAGCCTGATGTATGCAATGGTCTGTACTAGACTAGACATTGCACATGCAGTGGGAGTATTGAGCAGGTTTATGTCAAACCCAGGGAAGGAGCATTGGACAGTAGTGAAGCGGGTTTTCAGATATTTACGTGGCACTAGTGATTATGGCTTGTGCTACCAGGGAAGACCAAGATTGGAAAGAATGTTGGACATTCATGGTTTTGTTGATGCAGACTGGGCTGGAGATCTGGACCAAAGAAGATCTACAAGTGGGTATGTGTTTAACCTATTTGGAGGCGCAGTCAGTTGGATGAGTAAAAGACAGTCTGTAGTGGCTCTTTCAACTACAGAGGCAGAATACATAGCAGCCACTCATGCAAGCAAGGAAGCAGTTTGGTTGCATAGATTGTGTTCAAGTATGGGGTTGGTACAACAAGCTATAAGGATAGACTGTGATAGCCAAAGTGAAATTTTCTTGGCTAAGAACCCTGCTTACCATTCAAAGACAAAGCACATTGATGTTCAATATCACTTTGTTAGAGATGTGGTTGAGGCTAAAAGGGTGTTGCTGGTAAAGGTGGACACTTTGAAGAATGTTGCAGATGCATTGACGAAGTCTGTGAGCACTCAGAAGTTCTTTTGGTGTAGAGAAACAATGGGTGTTGAAGAATTGGGCCAATGACTAAGCTCTCCTGTGGCCCCCTGTGGAAAGAAAACAACAAGTGGGAGAATGTTGGGTATGTGTTATATTCTTTCCACGACTAGCCCCACGCGCTGTACGTTGTGCTGGGTGCAGCAGAGGGGGTCACAAGGGAGGAGGCAACCCCCACTGTTGGGGTTCGTGGCAATGCCCAGGAAAAAATTGTTTTGGTGTGTGGACCCACTCATAGGCGGACCCACGCATGTTTTGTGCATGAGTTTGCACATGGTTTTGAGGTACGATGGTTTTCGTCCCCTGGTATTTTGTATATCTGGTCAAGGGAACTACGGTTATGTTCTAATCTAGGGTTAATGGATTGGGGTTTATGTATGCTTCAGCATGTATATATATGTGTTGTAACACTAAAAGGAATATAATGAAAAATCAAGCTGGTCATCTCGATTTGGGATCCAGGGGAAAATCTCTGTGTTTATCTGTTTTATGCTCTCGCTATTGCTTATTTTCTGTTATAAGATTCATGTGTAGATAATTTCTGTTCAGGGTTAAAACCTACAATCCAATCATCCCATGCTTCATTTCCCCAGAGCTTTCTTTTATTTATTTATAGGATTTCCCCCTTTCAGGCTATTACTTCACTCAAATTCCTCTATTACTCAGATACCCTGAACCCCAGAAAATTTAATTAATTCTAATTATGAATCCTTACGTGATATTTACTCCTAGGTTGGGATGCGATATCCTTCACATGACCCCCTCCCTCTTTCTAGTCCAATCAATTTAACACTTTCATTTATGGTTTGCGTTGGCACATTTATGATTGAAAATTGGTTTATTTAAGGAATTTTAAACCACCATTTTACAATCCTATTTTATTGTTTCCCATAATAGCTTCGCTCTATTAATTCTTCTTCTCTTCCTATAGGCAAGCTTTAATTCCTATCACCTAAACAAAATGAAGAATGCTAAGGCAAAAAAGAAGGTTCTTGTGTAGAAACCTAGCTGTCCATTCAAAGAAACAATAGATGAAAAGTTTTTGGGTGTAGTGTTTTCTTGGATATAGTATGTAACAGAGATTCATGGCATTCTTCATGCGAGAAAATTTACATTTTTTTTTAGGATGAAGAACCTTAGGTCATAGTAAGGACAATTGTAGTAGGTGATGAAACACCAACCTCAGAAACAACTCCACAGGATGTTGTAAAATCCCTTTTACAGAGAATTGGAGCGAGGCCCCAACTTTTTCCATACACAAATATGGTCAAATGGGTAGTGGAAAATGTGAATATTACTGAGTCGAGGATGAGAAGTACTTAATAGACTCACTTTTTTCTCCTTTCTGTCAGATTACTGCCGTGCTTTCCAGATTGCATGCCTATCCCATTGTGTCTGAATTTCCTGATAGTTGGGTTTCCTTAATTGATGGGGATTTTGAGGGTAATATTTTCAATTGGGCCACCATATTATCCAATAACCTAGCCAAGAAAATTATGGCTTTCCGTACCTCCCACAATAATTCTGAGAATAAAATACCCTTGTTTTACATGTCGACCTACATTATGGATTGTTTGTGTTTTTCTCTTGATTTCCCAGCCATGGAATAGAAATGAAACCCTTCAAATCCTCTGTTAGTCCATATTTATCATAATATACTATAAGAGTCCAATTATTTTGACCATTTTTATCAAATTTTCCATCGGGTCATCATCCCTATCTATGAAATCATATTTAAAACCAAGCCTCCCAAAATGTCTCTGGAATCCATAGAAAAACTCAAGAAGATTGGGAATTGGTTCAATGAATACTTATTTACATATATCATAGTTTTGGGTAGCTATGTAGAACCTCGCACCCTACCCCTTTACATTCTTGAAAATATTTTGTGCAGGGGAGTAGCTTACCAAACAATAGCCTATGGAATCACTAAGGCATTGAAAGAAAATAACAAAAAGTTTTGGCCTCAACTTCCTCTATCTTTTGGTATTTTCTCCAGGGCCAATTATGGTCATGTAGAGAAAGGGTTGCGACCTATTAAAACATTGAAGCTGACCACAATCTTGGCTACGACATATTGTTGGAAATATGATGCAGGATGTTGTCCTTGATGGCAACCCACTGAATGAAGATGAAGACATGCGACTGTTGACATGTGTTGTCCTTGATGGCGTGTTTCTACAGTGTGTACAGAAGGCTATGAAGAAAGACCTGTAATGCTCAAACATAGATGTAGCAGTATAATTTCAGAGAGCACGTCGATTGCCTAGAAGTCATAAGATGCACACCTTAAAAGAACGTGCCAATGCGATAAGCGGCAAGCGCTCAAAAAGTGCAAAACCAAGGGTAACCACCATGGTATTGACCCATTGTATTGGGTAATGATCCGCCTAATTGACCCCGTCCAGGTTGTTTTGGGCTCATGGTATTGCTTTGGCCCATGGCATTGAAAAAGGGGCTCATGGTATTGAAAAAGGATAAACCTATATAAGGAGAAGAAATTCATTGTGCAAATGATGTGTGTGAGTGAAAGATGTCTGAGCTTGAATGAATACTTCTCTCTGAAGTATATCTGAATGGAAAGGGTTACACTTGAATGATAAATCTGATTGTATGATGCACCAATGATGAAGAAGGGGATCTAGATCTGAATTGCTCTTGTATTTGTTAGATCTGATTATGGAAGGTTTAGATCTGTGATGAGGCGAGCATTCTAGGGCGAACATCACGTCCGAAGCAAAAGGGTAGATCCGAAAGCCGAATATCTGATCTCGATGAAGTATGCTCTGCTCCGTAATGATTGAAGATCTATACGCTACTTCGCCGCGGAGGAAGCGCGTATATACGCGAGCCTCGGCGAAGATAAAGCGCGTATGTGCAATAAAATATACACCGAGGTATACGTCGGTTTGTGTGGACGAGAAAGCGCGTATATACGCGACATCGATGAAGGGAAAGCGCGTATGCAAACTAGGGTTTCTGTCGAAGCAAGGGGTATGAAACATCCGATCCGTTACTGCGTAATACTGCTATCGATCCGGGTTGTCCGAATTGGTATGTATCCGTTGATGATGTATGTTTGTGCTTAAAAAGTATGAAAAGGGTTCGGTCTGAAATATGATGAAATGTGGCTTGCAAGTGTTGTTCTATTGAAGTTGTTGGATCCGAGTGTGAAAATTGATGAAACGTGGTCCAAGGTGGTGCTCGAGGGTTGTGGCCTTCGAGTCGTGGGGGTTGTAGCTCCCTTCCGGGTGAGACTGGTAAACGAGATCGGGGGATCGTAGCTCCCTTCCGAGGGAAAAGGTCAGTAAAGCGAGTCGTGGGGGTTGGAGCTCCCTTCCGGGAGAGGGTCGGGCTAAAGCGAGCGCAGGTGGGTGCACGCGTGCTTTCGGTCAAGTCTGCGCCAGCACATATGTTGTAATATGTTTTCTCTATAATAAAATATTGAAGCGTGAGCAACCGCAGCGGTGGTTTTTCTCCGACTTGGGTTTCCACCTAAAATCCCGGTGTTCATGTGTGATGTTTTGTGTGATGATTTATTCTGTTCTTACTGCACATGTTTACTGCTTATTGAATATTCGATGAATAAATGAAGGAATGATTTAAGTGAAGAATTAATGACATAAATAGATATCCGTGTATACGCGAGTTTCGTAAAGGAGTATCCGCGTATATACGCAAGTCCGGTTCGAGAAAGTAGCGTATGCATTTTAGAAGCAAGAAAAAAGTGAAAGATTTGAATATGCGATAAATACTTTGATTCACCCCCCCCTCTCGGTATTTTTCCCAACAATTGGTATCGGAGCCCGAGTTCTTCTGCGAAGCTTGATCGCTTGAAGGAGATCCGTCGCAATGGGAAGTATACATACAAAAGCTTTGCTGAATTTTGGTGCAAAAGTATGGGCTCTCATGAAAGAATGTGAAGAAGAAAAGGGTACCTTTGTGGATTCTCTAGAAGACAATAATCTTCTTGAAGAAAACATTCAACTCAAAATAAGCCTAGAAGAAAAGAACATAATCATTGAGACTTTTAAAAATCGAGCTTGAAGCAAGAGAAAAACGCCATGGAGGATCTAGAATGTGAAGTAGTAAGTCTAAGGAAGGATAATGAGAAATTGAATTCTCTCAATCTCAGATTCGCTAAAAGTTCAGAAACCTTGGATGAGATTATCAAGGTACAACGGTCTCCTCTTATAAAAACAGGTCTTGGATATACTGGGGAATCTTCCCAGACATCAGCACCAAATTTTCTACAAGTAGCGACAGCTGGTTTTCTACATTCAACCAGTCAGCAGGGGAACAAAGGATATTTACAGGTAAAGCATGATCATCTCAATTCAAGAAAAAATAACAGGGAGATCTTTCAAAATGGCTACAACCAATAGGTAAATTCTAATAGAAGATTTCATGATCACAGAAATTTCTACTTCAATGGACAATGTTTCTCATGTCACAATTTTGGTCACAAAGCTGTTCAATGTGTTGCATATAAAACCATCATGAAAAGAGAAGCAAGAAAGATAAGGATGAATGATGAACCAAAGAAGAACACCTATAACAATTTTTCTCCTCTCCAAAATGAAGTTGAATTTACTTATTGCAATAACTTTGGTCATGAAGATTCTGAATGCAGGAGCAAGGTCCAGCCAAAAGAGCATGTTCCCTCAAGCTCTAAAGTATGGAAAAAGAAAGAATTACCGGTTGAAAATTGTGGGATAGCGTTATTTGCAGAGGGTGAAGAGAATCAATGGTATATTGATAGCGGGTGTTCAAGACACATGACAGGTGACAAAAGCAAACTGCATACTTATAAATCCCTAGAAAAGGAAAAGAAAGTTACTTTTGGAAATGATACTCCTTCTGTTATTAAAGGAAAAGGGTCAGTATTTCTAAAAGAAAAGGTGAAGGCTAAAGATGTCATGTATGTGGATGGATTAAGGCATAACCTATTGAGTGTTAGTCAAATGTGTGATCGAGAGCAAAGTGGTCTTCGAGTTCAAAGAATGTGTGGTTCGTGATGTCTTGATACGGGGTAAAATCATTATAAAAGGAAAAGAAATCCCAACCTTTGTATGTACTCAACGGCATAGAACAATGTTACTTAAGCAAATCTTCAGAAAATTGGCTATGGCATCGAAGAGTGGGACATCTGAGTTTCTCTCAAATCAAGAAAGCAAGCAAACTTCAAGCTGTTCGTGATCTTCCCAAGATCAATCTTCCAGAAAGAACCATATGCAAATCTTGTCAATTTGGTATGGACCAGTCGATTTAATGCCAAGAGGTTCATCAAGTAGCCTGCAGGCACTCATTTCATCTTGACATCCACATGGACCTATGAGGAAAAAGTCTCTTACGGTAAAAGAATACTATATCCTATTTATTGATGACTACTCGGAATGTACAAAGCTTTGGCAGAAAATGAATCAGATCTAAAAATCAAGTGTCTTAGATATGATCGAGGAGGAGAATATTCATCAAATGAATTCTTTGAATTTTGTGAACAACATGGCATTAAACGACAGTTCTCTGTAGCAGGCACTCCACAACAAAATGGTGTAGCAGAAAGAATGAATAGAACGATTGTTCAAATGGCTAGAGCTATGCTTACTGATTCTAATGTTCCTGACATGTTCTGGAGTGAAGCAGCACATACAGCAGTTAACATTCTCAATAAAGCTCATGTTCGGGTAAACAGTGACAAAACTCCATATGAACTCTGGTATGGCAATTCTCCCACTGTGAAGCATTTTAAGGTTTTTGGAAGTAAATGCTTTATCAAAAATAATGATGAAAAGCTTGGAAAGTTTGAACCTAGATCAGATGAAGGGATATTTCTTGGTTACTCATCTTCAAGCAAAGCATTCACATGTTACAATAAGAGGCTTCAAAAGGTTGTTGAATGTATTGATGTTGTTATTGATGAGTCTCCTGCAGCTCCTAAAGAAGAAAAACAAACAACAGAAGAAGATGATAATGACATATGGCCTTCTACATCGGATGGAAATGATATAGACAGTGAATCCAATGAAGAACCTGAAAATGATCTATCTGAAAAAGCTCCATCCAGATACGTTCAAAAGAATCATCCTGAATCTCAGATTTTGGGAGACAAGGAATCAGGTGTACGAACAAGGAGAACTTTTGTGGGATCTTCTAGTCATCAAGCACTTCTTTCCACAATTGAACCACACAATGTCAATGAAGCTAGCAAATATGAATGTTGGAATAATGCCATGGATGAAGAAATTGAGCAAATTGAAAAGAATGACACTTGGGATTTGTTACCAAGACCTCATGATAAAAATGTCATTGGAACTAAATGGATCTTCAAGAACAAGTTAAATGAGAATGGGGATGTTGTAAGAAACAAAGCTAGACTGGTTTGTAAAGGGTATACTCAACAAGAAGGTATAGACTTTGAAGAAACGTTTGCTCCTGTAGCTAGACTTGAAGCCATAAGAATGTTTCTTGCTTTCTCAAGCTATCAACGAATCAAAGTTTATCAAATGGATTTTAAGTCTGCTTTTCTTAATGGTGATCTAGAAGAAGAAGTTTATATAGAACAACCGGAAGGATACATTTTGGGAAATGATGCAAATCTTGTTTGTAGACTTAAAAAGGCTCTGTATGGACTCAAACAAGCTCCAAGGGCTTGGTATTATCGTCTTGACAAATATCTTCATCAACAAGGATTTTCAAAGGGGTCTACCGATAGCAACTTATACACAAAAGTTGAAAATGATAAACTATTGATTGTAGTTGTATATGTTGATGATATCATTTTTGGGAGTAATGAAGAATCTATGAGTCAAAAATTTGCTTCTGTCATGCAGCAAGAATTTGAAATGTCTTTACTTGAGGAACTAACATTCTTTCTTGGCTTGCAAGTGCATCAATCTGCAGATGGTATATTTCTATCACAAGCAAAATATCTTAAGCAAATTCTGAAGAAGTATGGCATGGAAGAATGCAAACCTGTAAGTACACCAATGATAACCGGATGCAGTCTCAGTTCTAATGATGATACTCCCACTGTGAATCAACCAGAATACAGATCGATGATTGGAAGTCTACTTTATCTCACTGGGACCAGACCAGACATTATGCATGCTGTTGGGATTGTTGGACGATTTCAAGCTAATCAAAAAGAGTCTCACCTTCAGGCTGTCAAAAGGATATTCAAATATCTACAAGGAACTCAAGACTTTGGTCTATGGTATCCAAAGGATGCTGATCTTACTCTTCATGCTTACACTGATGCAGATTGGGCTGGAAGTGTTGATGATCGGAAAAGCACTAGTGGTGGTGCGTTTTACATGGGGCCCCGGTTAGTATCTTGGTTCAGCAAGAAGCAAAATTCTATTGCCTTATCAACGGCTGAAGCAGAGTATGTAGCTGCCGCATCTTGTTGCACTCAACTCCTATGGATGATGCAAACCTTGCAAGATTTTCAAATCAAATGTGCAACTCCTATCTCCATTATGTGTGATAATACAAGTGCCATCAGTATTTCAAAGAATCCTGTCATGCATTCAAAAACCAAGCACATTCCCATCAAATATCATTTCCTACGTGAACAAGTGCTTGAGCAAAAAGTGAAGTTGGAGTATGTTACCTCCAAAGAACAAGCTGCTGATATCTTTACCAAACCTCTGCCCAGGGAAGTGTTCGAGTATCAAAGACAGACGCTGGGAGTGGTCTCTGCCAGTCAAAAGAAAAAATCTGCATAATTTTTAGAAGATGGCTTGGGATACGCAGGTTTCCTGAAACACAGTCGCGTATGTACGCGAGTTCCTGCACATAAAACCGCGTATGTTTGGTTTCTGACAAGTTTTGGTTGGATCAGCTCTCTTCAGCACAGCTGCAGTGCTATTTGGTATCTCTGATACTGTTTGGTAGCTCTGGTGGTGTTCCAGTTCTCATAATTCTGTTTCTATTGTTTTGATGAAGATGCCTTGATGATTTGTTGGTGGAAGTTTTCAGGATGCACAAACTAAGGGGGAGCCTTAGTCTTTTGAAAAAATTGCTTGGTTGCACAGATTCAGGGGGAGCATTAGCATTGCTGAGTATAATGCATTGTTGGCATTATGATGGTTCTGTTATATGATCTCTCTTGAGGTCTTCTTGGTATTGGTCATGAAAAGTCATATTTGTATTTTTGATGAAAAGGTCATGCTGAGACCCTTGATGTAAAAGTCATATTTGTATTTGTATGAAAAGGTCATGTTGAGACCCTTGATGTAAATTCTGTAATATTCAGTCATGTATGAACTTGTCAAATTTGTAAACCCACTTGGTTGGGTAGCTGAGTCAATTTTTGTAAACCCACTTGGTTGGGTAGCTGAATTGAAATGTGTAAACCCACTTGGTTGGGTACTTGAGTCTCATATGTAAATCCACTTGGTTGGATATTTGATGTAAGTATGAGTCTTTAGTAATAGGAAGAGTCATGTACTTTATTGAAAAATATGTTTGAAGATTCAGCATGAACTCAGGGGGAGCTTGGCCACTTCAGCACATATCAGATCTGCAGAATGTTTCTTCCACATGAGGAGAAAAGGGGGAGAATGTTGGTTTTTGATGTGCCCTTTGCCCTTGATGTCAAAGGGGGAGAGTGACATGGTGTTTGAATAAAGAGAATATAATGATGTGACATATTTGGGAGAGTGACATGGTATCTATCTGCTGTGGTAACCAAACACCATTGTGGTTGCCATCAAGTCCAAAGGGGAAGATTGTTGGAAATATGATGCAGGATGTTGTCCTTGATGGAAACCCACTGAATGAAGATAAAGACATGCGACTGATGACATGTGTTGTCCTTGATGGAAAACCACCTGATGAAGTTATTCTTGACTTGATGGACTTGGTAAATGATGTAAATCTGATGTGATATGATGTAATATGATGCTGAGCGTTGTCCTTGAAAGGCAACCCACTTGATGAAGATGATAACAACTTACTTGATGAAGTTGTGCTTGATAGAATATGTCCTTGATGGAGAAATCTGATGTATCTACAGTATGTACAGAAGGAAATGAAGAAAGGAATTCAGAATGTGCTCAAAATATGATGAAAAGAGTATGTCTCCTTGTATACGCGGATCTGCCTAGGGGAAGTCGCGTATGCATGCGGAAAATAACGTGCCAAGTCGCGTATGGGCAAAAGCGCTCAAAAAGTGCAAAACCAGGGGTAACCACCATGGTATTGACCCATTGTATTGGGTAATGATCCGCCTAATTGACCCCGTCCAGGTAGTTTTGGGATCATGGTATTGTTTTGGCCCATGGTATTGAAAAAGGGGCTCATGGTATTGAAAAAGGATAAACCTATATAAGGAGAACAAATTCATTGTGCATAACATGAGTGTGGGTGCAAGATGTCTGAGCTTGAATGAATACTTTTCTCTGAAGTATATCTGAATGGAAAGGGTTACACTTGAATGATAAATCTGAATGTATGATGCACCAAATGATGAAGGGGATCTAGATCTCGAATTGCATCAATTGTATTTGCTAGATTCGTTTAGGAAGGCCTAGATCTCGTGATGAGGCGAACATCTAGGCGAACATCTCTGTTCAAGTAAAGGGTTGAATCCGAGCCGAATTTCTGATGAGCCGAATGTCTGATCCGATGAAGTATGCTGCTGGATGCTCGTAATCATTGAAGATATATACGGTACTTCGCCGCGGAGGAAGCGCGTGTACACGGCTTATTCAAGTAAAAGCGCGCCGCTGCGCAATAAAAATATAGTTTACCGAGGTACACGCCTGCTCAGGTGGACGTGGAAGCTGCTGCATATACGCGACATCGCAGCGGAAAAGCGCGTGCGTAACCTCTGGGCCTGTCGAAGGCAGCGGAGGACTGACTGGCCTCGCGCCTCAGGTTTCTGCTATCTGATCTGTGTTGATATGTATCTTTTGGTGACGTATGTTTGTGCTTAAAAGTATGGAAAGGGTCCAGTGTGAAAATATGATGAAAGGTGGCCTGCAAGCGTTGTTCTATTGAATTTGTTGGATCCAGTGTGAAAATTGATGAAACGTGGTCCAAAGAGGTGCTGAGGGTTGTAGCCTTCAGTCAGGGGGTCGTAGCTCCCTTCCAAGTGAGGCTGGTAAACGAGATCGGGGGGTCGTAGCTCCCTTCCAGGAGAGGCCAAACGAATCGTGGGGTTGAAGCTCCCTTCCAAGAGAGGACAAACAAGCTTGTGGAGTGTGCCCCACAGACACAGGTCAAGCTCACACAAGACATATGCTGTAAGATGTTTTCTCTATAATAAAATATTGCTGCAACCACACGGGTGTTTTCCTCATCAGTTTCCACCTAAAAATCCTGGTGTTCATGTGTGATGCTTTTTGTGATGATTTATTCTGTTCTTACTGCACATGTTTACTGCTTATTGAATATCTGATGAATAAATGAAGGAATGATCTAAGTGAAGAATTAATGACATAAATAGATATCTGTGTATACGCGAGTTTCGTAAAGGGTATCCGCGTATATACGCAAGTCTGGTTCAGGAAAGTAGCGTATGCGTTTTAGAAGCAGGAAAAAGTGAAAGTTTTGAATATGCAGTAAATACTGATTCACCCCCCCCTCTCAGTATTTTTCCAACACAATCTCTGCATGATCTGTCCTTATCTAATCATTAGCAGTCAGACTGATGCTCCCCCTGAACCTCTGTTCCTGATCTTCAGCTGTCATCCCAATTCTCTTATCATTAATGCATACGTGACTGTGTCTACTGGAACTGGCGTGTATACGCGACTTTTGTTCATCTAACCGGCGTATGGAAAGTGAAGCATAGAAAGTTTTACATTTCTTCAACTCCCCTTGAACTTATACCTCCTGTACCTGTCTTCTTCATATCAGATGATTTTTCAAGCAGAAACATAACCAGAAAAGCCAAATAGTATTGCAGAATGTTGACACCAACCAAAAATAGTCAGCAACTATCCATACGCAACTTTCTGTTCATATACTTGCGTATATACGCGACTATACATTAGGAAAACCGCGTATCCTATTTAATCTTCTGAATTTATGCAGATTTGTTCTTTTGACTGGCAGAGAACACTCCTAGCTTATGTCTTAGATACTCGAACGCTTCCCTGGGCAGAGGTTTGGTAAAGATATCAGCAACTTGTTCTTTGGAGGGAACATACTCCAACTTCACCTTTTTCTCAAGCACTTGTTCACGTAAGAAGTGATACTTCATGGGAATGTGCTTGGTCTTCGAATGCATAACAGGATTCTTTGAGATACTGATGGCACTTGTATTATCACACATAATGGAGATAGGAGAAGCACATTTGATTTGAAAATCTTGTAAGGTTTGCATCATCCAAAGGAGTTGAGTGCAACAAGATGCGGCAGCCACATATTCTGCTTCTACTGTAGATAATGCAATAGAATTTTGCTTCTTGCTGAGCCAAGACACTAACCGGGGTCCCATATAGAATGCACCACCACTAGTGCTTTTTCGATCATCAACACTTCCAGCCCAATCTGCATCAGTGTAAGCATGAAGAGTAAGATCAACATTCTTTGGATACCACAGACCAAAGTCTTGAGTTCCTTGTAGATATTTGAATAGTATTTTAACAGCCTGAAGGTGAGACTCTTTTGGATTAGCTTGGAATCGTCCAACAATCCCAACTGCATGCATAATGTCTGGTCTAGTCCCAGTGAGATAAAGTAGACTTCCTATCTTTGATCTGTATTATGGTTGATTCACCGTGGGAGAATCATCATGAGTACTGAGATTGCATCCGGTTATCATTGGTGTACTTACAGGTTTGCATTCTTCCATGCCCATACTTCTTCGAAATTTGCTTAAGATATTTTTATTTATGAAAAAGGAATATACCCATGTCTGAGTTTGGTGCTTGCGAGCCAAGAAAGAATGTTAGTTTTAGTGAGGACATTTCAATTCTTGCTGCATGATGAAAAGAATTGCTGACTCATGAATTCTTCGTTATACCAAATGATATCATCAACATACTTGCTTTGATAATAGTTTGTGTTTTAACTTTTATTGTATAAAATTTACTATGGTAACCCCTTTGAAAAACCTTGTTGATGAAAGTGTTGTCAAGACGATAATACCATGCCATGGAACCATTTTAGAAGTTCATATAGAGCTTTTTAAGTCCTACAAACAATTCATCATTTAAGATAGATGCTTCCGAAGTTGTTACTATATATACTTCTTCTTCTAGATGTTCATTATTGAAACGAGATTTAACATCATTTTGATAAACTTTGATTTATTTGATAACCGAAAAAGCCAAGAAACATCCTTGTAGCTTCAAGTCTGGCCTAAGGAGAAAACATTCTTCAAAGTCTATACCTTCTTGTTGAGTATACCATGCAAGCCAGTCTAGCTTTGTTTCTTACAGCATCCCCACTCTCATTTAACATTGAAATCAGGCCAGTTCCAACATTTGTTTTTATCATTGGTCTTAGTATAATTCAGTGTCTGTTTTTCAATTTTGATCAAGCTCTTCATTCATAGCTTGCTTCCAACATTCATCTTTGCACTAGCTTTGATTGACATTGTGTGAGTTCAATTGTGGATAGAAATGCAGATGAATAGAAGATCCACAGAGTTCTCCTTGTTATTTTGATTCCTTGTCTCTAGGAATTTGAGATTCGGATGATTCTTTTAGACATGTGCAGGTAAGGCTTTATCGAATAGATCATTTCGAGTTCTTCATTTGATCCCTTTGGCTATATCATTTCTGACTAAATAAGAAGAACATAAGTCTGCATCATCTTATTTTGTTGTTTGTTTTTCTTCTTTGGGAATTGCGGAGACTCATCGATAACAACATCAATACCTTTCTGACAATATTTGAAAGCCTTTTATTGTAACATTTATGCTTTGCTTGTAGATGAGTAACCAAATATCACTAATGATCTCATTGACTTGCCAAGCTTTTCATCATTATTTTTGATAAAGCATTTGCTTCAAAACTCTGATGCTTACGAAGGAAAGTGCTGCTCTGGAGATTCATATGGAGTTTATCTGTTACAGCTATAACCTTATTGAAAATATTGGCCTGGCATACAATGTCTTTCTTCACTCCAGGCTGTCAAGTTTACGAGAATCATCAAGCATGGCTCTAGTCATTTGTTGAATTGTTCTATTCATTCTGCCTCCCGCATTTTGTTGTGGAGTGCACACTACAGAAGGCTGTCTTTTTATGCAATGTTGTTTACAAAATTCAAAGAATTCATTTGATGTATATTCTCCTCCTCGATCAGATCTAAGACATGATTTTTAGATCTAATTCATTTTCTACCAATGCTTTGAAATACGGGAATTTTCAAATGCTTCATCTTTGTGTATAATGAACCCGATCCAGCACATTCTAGAGTAATCATCAATAAATAAGGTAATGTTATTCTTTTACCCCATGGTGAATTTTTCCTCATAAGACCACATATGCTGAAAGTATGGGCTGAGTTCAAAACACTTGACAGTCCTTCTTTGAAAATTTAAATCGTACTCGAGTGCACCTTACCGAATAAGCAAGATTTTATATGATACTTTACGGTATATTAACTGTTAGGAAGATCACCGAACGACTTGAAGTCTGCTTTGGCTTTGTTGATTTGAGAAGAAGCTCGGATACTGACCTTATATGCCATAGCCAATTTTGCGAAGACTTTCTCAAGTAACATTGATACATGTCGTTTTAGTATACGGAGTTACTTGGTTTTCTTTTCCGCTTTTATAATGATTTACTGTATCAGAATCCTGAACCACATTCTTTTGAACTAAAGACCATATTGTTCCTTGATCACACATTGACTTACCTTAGCAGTGTAACGTAATCCATCCCTGTGCAACATCAATGTATCTCTTCTTTCTTTAAAAACATCATCAGCCCTTTTCCATAATTTTGTTGAGGTATCATTTCCAAATGTAACTTTCTTCCTACATACACCTAGAAACATTATATAAGGGTTGCTTTTGTCACATCATGTCTTGAGCACCCACTAACTCAATGTACATTGATTTATTCTGCTCTGCGCAAAATAACGCTATCCCACTGATTTTCTGGCAAGTCAACCTGCTATTTTCCACCTTTCAGAGCTTGAGAACATGCTGGGCGGACAACACTCCTACATTCGGGTCTTCATGACCAAAGTTATTGCAATAAGTACATTCAACTTCGTTTTGAGAGGAGAAAAGTTGTTATAGAACATTTCTTCTTTAGTTCCAATATTCACTCTTTTTCTTTCTTGCTTCTCTTCTGTAATGATGGTTTCTGCAACACATGAACAGCTTTATGACCAAAATTGTGACATGAGAAACATTGTCCCATTAGTAAAATTTCTTTGATCATGAAATCTTCTATTGAATTTGCACAATTAATTGTAACTTCTTAGGAAAGATCTACTGACTGGTGTTCATAGATAGATTAGTCATGCTGCTTGTAAGATCCTTTGTTCCCTTGGTGGTGGTGAATGTAGTGAACTGGTTATGGTACACTTTCGGATAATTTGATACTTGTGAAAATGCGGGAAGATTCCCCGGTATATCCAAGACCTGTTTACAGAGAATCATTGTATCTTGATAATCTCATCTAAGGTTTCATGAACCTTTGTAAATCTAAAGATTGAGAGTCTTCACTTTCTCATTATCTTTCAACGAACTGCTACTTGCTCCAATTCCTCGATGCGATTTTCCTTTGCTTCAAGCGTTTCAAGAGTCTCTGTGATTGTGTTCTTTTTCTTCTGGGCTTACTTCAGGTTGATTGTTTCTTCAGAAGAAAATCTAATGTCCTCAGAGCATCCACAAAAGTATCCTTTTCTTCTTTGTTCAAATGCCATAAGTCTAAGTCTTGCTTCATTCTTCCTCCTCTCCGAGATGACCCATCTTATCTTCATTAGTATAATAACTTTTTTCTTGTGCTATATAAATTCTTGTTCCTTATTGCTACTTATTTCGTTTTCAGGCGATGTTTCTTTATAAGGACACTGAAAGCATAATGACTTGGCCTTCCTGATCAAAACATTTGAAAAAGAGCTTACCTTTGAACCTTAGGTTCTAGTTGGAGTCTTCTCCTGGGAATTTCGCTTCAACTATTATTTATTGAGATATATAGGCGGATTATTTGACAACTTCCTTTTCTTTTCCTTTTATGGCTTGGCATAAACAACCTTCTTTGGTTGAGAAGGACCTCCTTAATCTCATTTTAAAGCGATTGTAGAATACCATGTAATTGAGCAGTAGTAGGTTTATGAATCTTGCCTTTCTGTCATTTGACTTTAGAATTAAATTTTAAGTCAGGATCTTAAGACACTCACACAGAGTAGTATAGGTTCTAGTTTCACAGAATTTCTCATCCGGTTACAATATCATCTAAGCAGAAAGAAAGCAGCAACACTTTCATCACTATGCATCTTTAAATTTTCATATTCGATTAAAGTTTGAGTTTTGCACTTTTTACACTTTTGTATCTCCTTCGCAGCTAGAATAATTTCTCTTATATTTCTTTTTTATTTGAAGAAGTAGCTGCATCAGCACAATTCGATTCAGACATACTTCTATCAGACATTCATTGCTTTAGCATTGATTTCAAACTTTTCACTTCAAAATTTTGCCGCCAGTGGGAATACTTGGATATTGACCTTCTTCCACGATTATATACATACCTTTGAACTTGCAGATAATCTTTTTCATTCTTACCTTCCGAAGATAACCAGTTGCTTCCATTGAATAAGGGTGGCTTTATGGTATTGCTCATGTGAGTCCCGTACAGAAGAGATCTCCTTTCAAAAAGCGATCGAAGCACGTACGGACCTGCTACGTACCAATTGTGGGAAAAATAAAGGAGGGATAAATCGATGTTACCATATTCAAAAATTACATATAACATTAAAACCCATACGCTACTTTCTTTGATAGGGCTAGCATATATACGAGATACCCTTTATAAAGGCTCGTATACACGAGAGATCTAATTATGTCATTAATTCTTCACTTATATCATTATCATTTATTCATCGGTCTTTAATAAATAGTAAACATGTGCGGTAAACCGAAGGAATAAACCATCACACAAAGCATCACACCTGAACACGAGTTTTTGGGTGGAAACTGAAATCGGGAGAAAAACCATTTATTGGTTTCTCGGCCTTCAATATTTATTAACGAAAGAAAACATCTTACAACATGTGTCTTTAGTCTGGAACTCCTACCCGTGCCAGAGCCTCTGCGCTCGTTTGCAAGCCTCTCTGGAAGGAGCTCAACCCCGGCTCGTTTACCGACCTTTACGGAAGGGAGCTACGACCCCACAGTCTGCGTTTACCGGCCTCTCCTGAAGGGCTTCCTTCCCACGACTGAAGGCTACAGCCCTCGACACCTCTGGACGTTTGTCAATTTCTACTGGATCAAAAAAAAACTTCTGCAAGGACATATGGAACCACGTTTATTCTCTTCATGGACCACTCATACATTTAAGCTCAGTCATACATCACGCCAAACTTTATCAATTCAGACGACGGACGCTAAGAATATCATTCACAGAATACGTATACAACCTGTGAATCGATTATTTCATACCCATGCTTAAATGACCTTGGACCCCTGCCTCGCGCATGCTTTCCTTGTCTAAGCGTATATGCGTGCTTCAATCACATCAACCCGCGTATACTTTTGTACAAATTCTGTTATTTGACGTTCACTATCGCGCTTTCTTCTCTTCAGCTTGAGCGGCGTATATCACCAGCGCTTCCCCAACCTGTGATGAACTAATTCAGCAGTTCTTCGCTACATTTGGGTCATTGCAATTCTGGCGCGAATACATTACTTTCGGTTGCCCTTTACTTGTTGGGATGTTTAAACACTGTACGGATCTAATCATCCCTAACGGATCTATAGATACTAATGCATTTCAGATCTAGATACCAGCTTCTTCATCATTGTTGCATCATGCTGTCGAATCTATCATTCCATTGTAACCTTTCATTACGATAACACTTCCGAGAGAAGTATTCATTCAAGCGGAACAATATTTTTTACACTCTAATTTGCTAATGAATTTACTTCTGCTCTTTGCGGTTACCCTTTTTCAATACCATGAGAATAAAACTCTGACCACATCGAGCTGATGATACGAATGGTCATTTGGATGAATCATTACTCAATACAATGAGTCCAATACCATGGTGGTGCACCCCTGGTTTTGCACTTGCAACTTTCCCATCTGGCGACTTAGCACGTGCGCCAACGGCGATGTCTGCTTCTTCTAGACAAATCGTATTCATGAAACATACTCTTTTCATCTTGTGGATCTAGCATATTGAATTCCTTTCTTCATGCATATATATATGCAGGTATCATATTTTATCTTAATGAGTTCATCGAACATATTCTATCAGCTTAAACTCACGTAAAAGGGTGGGTTGCCATTCGAGACAACACTCTATCAAGTGGAGTACTAGGCATCATATCCTTGCATCATATACATCATATTTACATTTATTTACCAAGTTCATCAAGTCAAGAATAACTTCGTAATTGAGATTTCCATCAAGGACAACACAAGTCAACAATCTCATCATCTTCATTAGGTGGGTTGCCATCAAGTTAACCTCGCATCGCCATACCAACTTTCGAGAATCACTAGAAAATGTTGAGCTGCGATTGTATTTTAGTGCATATCCATGAGATGAGGATTTGAATATCTCATCTTTATATCTTGTAGATACGTTGGAAGATCTTCTTTCAGCCTCATGGGGCTTCATTTGCCGCTACTCTTCCACTATTCTTGCATCCTCTCACGGAAGCTCTTCTTAAACTAGAAAATAGATGATATTAAACTCATCTTCATGTTCCATATACTATTCATTTATATCTTTGATCTCACGGCGGGCCATGAATCATGCTGATACCAACATGACTATTCAGGCTCAGGAGAAAAAGAGAGGCATAGTTGAAGGGCCATGGTGTTCCACTGTCGAATCACAGCAACTCATGAAAAACACACCAGCCACTTCTAAACCAAAGATGTACTAGTGAGGCATTTACCCGGTTATATCTTACCTCTAAAGTTAAAACGAGCTTCTGGCCGTTCAAGAACTCTGTCTGCTAGAGAAATGATGGCTCACAACAAGTGTGGGGACTTGATAATCTTGTGATTTGCCTTGTCAGGAACAGTCGTCTTAAATATAATAATCGGAACCAAAGAAAGAAAAACCAAACAGAGTGAGAAGCGAAATTCCACTTTTAGGAAAAAATTGCCAAAATCCCTCAAGGAAAAATTTGTATAAAAAATGATGCAAAATAAATATGAAACAGGGAATGGGTTCCCTTATTATAGGCTGTTTGGGACACCACATGTGCTAAGAATTTTCAGGAAAAAACAATGGTTTTGAGGCCCTTAACGGAATCTCACCCAGAAATTGACTAGTTAAAAAAATCGACTAAAGAAGAGTTGATGGAATGAAGAAGAAACCATTTCAATTGTGATTTTGAGTGAAATCTCACTGGAAATTAGAAATAAACAAGTATTCGATGTAACGGCAACCGTCAGACTTTAAATTTAGATTTATAAAATACGGTGGTGTATGGAAAAATAGCGAAATGTTGTATCTAGGGCTTTTAATTTATATAAGTACACAGACATGAATGAGCAGGCGTCCCTCTAAGTGTGCTTTAGTATAATGTTAGATTACATATCTATAGAAAATTCATATTTCAAACATTAGATCCATATCAGATTTGGAAAACTACTCGACCTTCAATAAAAGATCATGAGACTTTTACAAAATAATGCACTAGAAGGTGTCAGTCTAACTTTATGGAAGTGAAATGTTAAATGATTTCAGAAGATGAATTTATTCCTGTGCCCTCAAATCTTAACATTATATCATTAGCCTGCTTCATAAATATTCACAGTGAGAAGCAAGCCTCGATGCTAAAAACAAGTACAATGAAAGATCTAGACAATAGTGAAGCAATGGAAAATAACACCAATTATCAAGGAAGTGAGTCGCTTGGCCAGAGACTATTACCAACGGATGTAATATCACAGATCTGAGTCAAAATAATAAATGGAATCCTCTTCCGGGTGGTCAGGGACACCCTCCCTGAAAGGAAATCTCTCTTAAGAAACTGGATCTGTGAGATCTGGTTTCCCACTACTACATACAGTGGCAGAGAAAAACCTAGGTGGAGCAGGCATTGCCCCCTATCTATGCAAGCCATGATTGTTTTCAACCTGATAATGGCTCGATCATCACCACTTCCCTCAAGAGCTACTCAAGGATAGAGTTCAAAAACGGGACATCACTCTCTTTCTCTTCTTTAAACAACAAGAAAATGGAGTTGTAGCAGGCGAAAGCTGGTGAAATATGATCAACAATTCACTCATGAGCCTTCACTCTCCTTTCCCAACATTAGATTCTACAGAAGCTCTAAACCACTTTCATCCTTTGGTTCTTTTTTCACTTGAAGCCTGCAGAAGCCCTTGCGATTCATAAGGAGGTTGATGAACCTGAACAGCGTTGTTGACTTGGTCAAGCAGGATCTCACTTTGGTGGTCTTAGCCTTTCACACCTGTAAGATTTTTATTCCAATGGCCTAAATATGTCTCTTTTCCATAGGCACTAATTTATTCTTCGATTTTTCAAGGGAATTAGACATCCTCCCCTTATAATTTATTCATTAATCATGAAATACAAAATAAATGAGAAAAATTAATATTCCAAATTATTGAAGCTAATTTAGGAAAATTACATAGGTCTGTCAATAATACGATTCATAATTTTGAATTGACTGTGATAGTCATGGTAATAACACTGCCTTTATTTGTACAAAATTTTTCTATATTTTGAAAAAATGAAAAATAATAAAAAATAAAAGCGATAAAAAGGCCACAAAGAAAAATCAAAAGATTATAAAAGATAGACCCCAAAAGAAAAAGAGATGAAAATAGGGCAAGGAAGTAGACAAAGTCAAATACCACTACTATTTACTTTATTGCAAGAATAATGATTATGTGCAGTTGTCAATAAATGCGATAATCCATGATGGACAAAATAAAGTTTAATATTAACTATTCATGTTTGGATAGAAAATAAAGATATGTCCAAATAGTATAAACTTGACAAATTAGTAGTTAATATAGAAAATAAATGAAGAAATATTAAATTTAAATAAAACCCTGGGATGGAAATAAGGTTAGACTTATTAATTTTTGTGAAAAATACATTTGGGGTTGAAATCTTAAATACACCATGAAAATGAAGTAAAAAAATGTTACTCATTAAAGATGGGTAGGTAGAAATCGATTGTGCAGAAAGCATGTAATAAGCATCATGGAACAAAAATCATAATTCCCCTCCCCACGGTTGTTAAGTATTCTAAACTATCAGTTAAATGTATAGAAATTATATACATTAAGCATGCATGTGTCCTAGATTCCCTTATCTCACAATGTTTTAACTTCTTGCAAAGCCTGAAATCATTCCTTTGTTAATATTTGGCGGAAAATTAATTTCACACATTGTGTGAAACATAAATAAAAAAAATCGCACATAACATAGTTGTTTGAAACGGAGATTGAAAACCTAACCTAATGTATCCATCATGGAGATCATGTAACAATCCCTCTTAAAATATTAGTACATCAACTCTCGGTACAAATACAATCGTCACACACTAATAAGGAAAAAGGCACCAAATCCATGCACCGATCTTTGCCCTCTTTGCTAACCTACCTCCCACACAACAATCACATAATCGCTAACTCTGAATAAATTACAGAATGCCTCTTGCCTTGAATGTACACCAATCCTCATTCATAACTCCAATGTCAATGACGGTAATCAATACATCACCTGGTCTGTGAGATAATCATGCCCGCCATTCACCTATCTCTCCGTGCAATTCACTCATGGAGGCTAATACCTTTATGTTTAAGCGTTGTATTGTTTAGTTGATTAATGAGTTATTATTTGTGAATTAATTAACTAATTAATTATAATTTCCACTCTCACTAATTAATAAATGGATTCATTAGATACAACTAGCTCTCAACTAGGATCTAATTGAGTTAGCGAATACAACTCTATATTGCTACCTTTCTGTCATAACTTTGCCATGAGTTCCTAGCGAGTCCTCGATGCATGAACGAATAGTTTCCCGCCACGAAAATTGCATAATTCCCACTACGATCCCATGATTTTCCGAATCTGTCTGCTAGAAAAGTGCTCCAATACTAATAAGTTGATGTTTGGAAGTTTGCAGGATGGCGTATTAAGAGCTAATAAGCAAGAAATGCATTGATGCCGATCGACGAGCTGTAAATAGACCTCACCCAATATTCTAAAAATAGGAGTTTCGTCTATTTTTTCAGCAGTCAGCTTAAATACACAAATATCATCCTGCAACACAAAATATGGTCATCTTGACGAATCTCACTTTCCTCTCAACACGATAGAGATTATCTTGCTGATCCACTGTCTGTGGTATTCAAATTTTCTCTGGTGACGCCTTCGTCATAATAATATAAATACGGTCCACTACGGAATATGCGAAACATGATCTTCGTTTGCTAAAATCATAATGTGATGATACCGGATATCGATGTGTTTCGATGTATCATGAAACAAGGATTAACCGAGAGTTTAATGAAACTACGATTATATAATGTATCACTATGGGTCAATGTGAACCGAACAAACTGTCGGGATGCTTCCTCATCCAGATAACTGCGTAGGCTTGACTTGCTACGATGTATTAACTAGCTAGCGAGTACCACGGATGTTTTCTCTTTGTGCAAAGCGCCGTAGATCCGATCTGCCAAATCCCTCATGATGTGCTCTTCATTTGGTAGGCTTCTCTTTTAATGCGCATCCCAGGTGAAGCCATGCAGCTTCACTGTGTTTACCCCATTTCGCACCATAAAACTATGCCTAGGATGTTTACAGGGACCCTCTCGGGACATGCTTGCCCTTCCAAAAGAGCTTGGTGGCTTAACCATCGCTTGTGAAATACGGTTCACGCATAGCATGTACGGTCTTGTGACTAAATACATGAGCCCGAACCCTGGCCCACGTACGATAAATAGTGGGGAATCCACTGCACTCTACCGATGTAGCATCCTCTTTCTTCAATTTCCTGAAGAAGGTGTTGATGAGCTTGAAACCTTCCGCTAGCAGAAGCTTCTCCAATATCTCACAAACATCGCACGCGAGACGTAAACGATTCACCTTCCCAACACCTGTTCCAAGTCCAAGGAAATAATGAAGAGACGGATCCTTCATCTCAAACTCCTTTAAGATCTTCCTTGCATGAGTGCTCATTTATACATCACCCGTTAGTATTAAATCATCAACATGAAAGAATAGTTAAAGCCTTACCCTCCCTACAATGCGTACGAAATTGTCTTCTCACCTTGGTGAAACCAAGTCAATTAAATAACTATTAGTCAAGTGTGCCAAGCACATGGTGCTTGTTTCAATATAATTGCTCTTTTAAAGGCACAGACACATCTTGTTCATTGCCCTGAAGATATCGAATCCTTCAGGCTTCTCAAGTTACCACCTCTTCCTCAATGATCCCATTAAGGAACGCGGTCTTCATATGTCCGATGAATACACTGCCATACGCATGAGAGAGCAAGGATAGTGTATGGAAATACCATACGACGACGGTGCAAAATTTCTTCATAATCAATCCCCTCGATGTGAAAGCCTTGGGAAAAAATATTTCCTTATACTTCTCGACGCTCCCATACGGTGACTTACTTTACCTTGTAGATTCATGTGATCCTGCAACTAATTTTCCCGCATCGATATGGAACAATCTCCCAGGCGGCCCCCACGATAATGAGTTCATACTCCTCCACTGCCATCTACCCGTGTGGGCTCTTGCACTAATTCTTCCAAAGAAGATGGCTCATCACGATACACTTGATCATAGTATGCTTATCTAGTAAATCGGTCGGTGTTTACATCTCTGTCTGCTTGTACATGATGTAGAATTACTCTAAATTCGTACCATCAAGTTTCGGTCTCTCGGCTTCGTAGTGTACTTTTTCCTTGTCTGATGTTTGATTTTCATGGAAGTGGACTCCTCTACTCCATAAATCTCCTCACCGCGGTTGATCATCTAGAGGCTTATCTTTGAGAACAAAGTTCCTCCTGCGCATGCGAATGCTAACAACTCCTCTAAAGCAACAGCAGCAGCCACCTCATTGAATTTTTATATCTTTGTCACACCACAATAATCCAAGCCTTACGGAAAATACACACGATAATTATGGGGTGTTTCTGTGTACCACAAATATCTCAACTTAAACGTCGGCTCTAGCTTCTTCTAGCATCCTTTGTCACATGAATGTAAACGAATGAGACAAAAATATTCAAATAAGAAATAATAAGACTTCTTACCATTAAAATCTTCTTCGGTTGTACTCATGCCAGTATTCTGTGAGGACAACGGTTTGCCACATAAGCACGTATTTGCATGCTTTAGCCACTGGGGTGCATCGGTAGGCCACTGATGCAAACATCGCTCATGCGGCACCCACAAATCATCCTTGTTCTTCTTCTCGGCAACCCCATTCTGTTGTGGGTTATGAAGTATTATAGATTCTCTTCAAATTGCTTCTTTTCTACAAAGTCTTTGAAATACGCCACAACGATGTATTCACCCTGTCCATACGCTCCATCGACTTCACTTACTTCCCGACTCCTTTACTCCACCAATGCTTTAATCTCCTGAGAAATTTGAAATTTTCCATGTCTTCTTATACATGAATAATATCCGGCATCTATGATAATATTCATCATAAATATAACATAATACATGTTTTCTGTTGGAAAAAACAGAAAGGTCCACATAAATACAGCCAATTCTCCTCCAGGATCACCGAAGCATGGTTCTCCTTCTCATGAAAGGTGGTCTTCGCAACTTACCCGCCTTGCATGCATTGATATGGGCGCGCGAACACCCTTGGGAAGTCCGGTAGAAATCTCTTCACCAAAATCTACAAGGCGGCATGGTGAAGATGGCCAATATCTGACCTTATAATTCGCCATCATCACGACTCACCATCTTCTTCATAGCTTTGCCTTACCATTGCACTTTAATATCTACTGTGCTTGTAGATATTCTTAATTTGAACCCCACCTATATTCTTAGATTTTGACCCATTGTTTTATGTCGAAGGAAGGATTTTCTTTCACCAAAACAACATCATAACGCTGATATTCCGGCATTGCGACTTGAGACCAAGTTCTTCTTCAGACCTGGAACATGCATAACATTCTTCAACAAGAATGGATGCAAAATCCTCTCACCGTGTTGGTCCCAATTCCGGTCGCCTTGTATTTGCCATCGTCACTTTTATCTGCCTGCACAGGTCCTTCTCCTCCAAGTGCCCTAAACAACTCCTTGTCTCTCGTCATATATAAAAAGACGCACCACTGTCAAGATACCACCATGATCATACAGCTTGAAATCAAGCATGCAATCAAAAAAGGAAAGTAAAAGTTAGAATTGTGAGGCTAAGGCCTCGACCGGCTCCACCAACCTTCTTGTTATTCTTATTACGCTAGGAGCAGTTAGTGGCAGAAATGTCCATGTTTGGCAACAATGGCTGCTTACTTTGGACAAATCCACCTTCTTACTGCCCAGCTTTGGATTTTTGAAGGGAATTTCTTCCCTTTCCATTTCCCTTTCTTTAACGTAAAAGTGAAATTCTCTTCATATTCTTCGATGAAGAGACATCCTGGTACCCCACCACTTATCTCCTCCTGCACAAGATGCGGCCAAGTTGTTCCCATCACGGCATTTTCTCATCCATTGACGAGTCTTCATATCTATGCCAACTCTTCGGGCTTAAGGAAGGCTAAGCAGCTCACCAAGTCTTCATCATCAACGATAACCCCCACTTCCCAGTTCATCCTTGCAGTGGAAAAACTTGTCGAGTATTTGGAATATTTTTCGCCCTTCTCATTTTTATTTTATGAGTTTATAGCTTTAAGCACCAACTTCCTACGAGTCACTTACGCTGGAAAGAAGGTCTGTCAAAGCCTTCCACATAAATAATGGAGTGGATTTCCTGTGAGGCTAGATACAATATGGTCCTTCACACCTCCCCCAGCGAGAATTCTTCTAAATCTTCCCAGAGTGTCTTCTTTTCGTCCGTCCAGTAATGCGTATCGCTGAATCCACGACTTGAACATACAGCTATCGTCGGGCTCCAGCCCACGATTATGGTCCTCCAAAGCTTCACCTCCATCCTGTCCTTCTAGGATGTTTACAATTTGAGCTCCCATCGAGGGCAACACTCAATACATAACCCATTGAAAGCCATTTCAATGTATATAACTTTCACTAGAATCTTCGTAAATTCGGGTATCCACTGACACCAAACTCACCAATTCTTCACAATTGCAATCTTCAAAAATTTAACAAATATACGATACCATGTAGAAATTATATACATTAAGCATGCATGTGCTCCTAGATTCCCCCAGTCTGCAATATTTATCTTCTTGCAAAAATACATAATCATTCCACTTGTTAATCGTTTGTGAAAAATATATTGCACACACATATGAACCATCCATAATCGCATAACACGGTACATTTTAACGGGAAAGCACGAGGCGAAAACCCCAACTGTCATATATTATGTATCATGTGGATGTCATGTAAAAATCCTCATACAAACTTAGTACATCAAGCTCTCGGTACAATACAATCGTCACACACTAATGGAAAAATATGCAAATCCGTGCCCGATCTTTGCCCTCACGCTGGCTGCCTCCCACGCAATCCCTGCGAAGAACATCTATGAATGAATTCCGATTTACTACGCATGTTTCCACAATCCTCATTGGAAACCAAGCCATATTGTGTGATGCAATCAATGCATCACTATAGTCACAACGAGATGGTCATCTTTCCCTTTCCACCTATCTCTCCTTCAGGTCTCCACTAGAACTTCCATGCTGATTAGCTGTTTTGTATTGTTCGATTGATTAATGAGTTATTATTTGTGAATTAATTATGCATTCAGACCCTCCCACTCACACTAGTGTGTCATTCAGTTATGCTATACTTGCAACTGTCTCCCTTTGAGTCATGGTTAAATTGAATACAACCACTTAAACTACTCTTCCAACTCTATCATAACTTTGCCACTTGAGTTCTAATTGAGTCCTCCATACTTCAGACAAGTTTGCTCCAATTCGTAATTTCTTCATTCCCTTTGATTTTCCAGATACGTACCTTGAAAACAAAGTTCTTGAGAGAGGCAGAAAGTCGATGTTTAGAGTCTGATTATTATTAAGAGCTAATAATCGACATGCATCTGTTATTTAGAATAGAAGATCTATAAATATAGACTTTTAATATTCTAAAGAAATGAAATTTCATCTACTTTCCAACATGATCAACCATCAAAAAATAGCATCTTGCAACAAAATATGGTCATACATGTCTGGCTGGGCATAAGTCTGGTAATAGACTTAGCGAAAATATCTTATGGGCCCATAATGAAGATGACTCTTTTCACTAAGCTCATCATCTTGTTGAATCTCAAAGGCTAGAACAATTCTTTGACTTCTAATGGGGCTGGACCCAAGGAGCTCGATGACTTCAAGTGGTTAAAACTATTGAATTCTTATAAGCCACATCCATGACATTTATCTGTGTTCATAAATAATCCCCTTTTTCTCAATGCATTCCAACACACACAACAATAAAAATGGCTTAATATTAATTTTGGTCGCATAAAAATCATTCATAAACCCTCAAAAAATACATTTATCTGATTAAAAATGTGAATTAATACATCGAATGACTGTTGTACTTGCTTTAAGTCAAAGTTAAAACATGTATTTTTTATATACATTATCCCTTTTTTCATATTTAATTCTAACTTATTTCATTAATCCTAATTGCACACCTACTAGTATAGTATTAATCCCTTTGTTTTAAATAATTACAAACCCTCTGTTTATGTTTAATAATATTTCAAAATGCCCCATGTGATAAATAAAACCTACCTTTATCCCATTTGGTTTAAACCTATCATTAAAACATATCCCACACCTATAGTTTTAAACAGCGTAAGAAAGCATTGAAAAACTATATATTAGACATGCGTGCCATATAATAGTTGAAACATTGGTAAATATTTTAATTTAACATATAAAATATGTACACTTGCCTGTATACAAAGCCTAAGGTTTTAAATTTTTTTTTTAATATATTCATAAATTTTAAACCTCCCCATCACATTAATATACCCGGCCCCTTACCAAATCCAGAGTGCAACACGCAATCAATCTAGGCCATTCGTAATCGAACCCCAAGATACGTGATCAAAACACCATATCAAAAAATAAACTTGCTAAAATTTCATCTCATTTCTATGCGAAGAAATGGTGGTATTGTGACTTTTCTCCCTCTCCACATGGTCATTCTCCATTGGATCATTGGTTTCGTCTAAAACCATTTACCACTAGAAATAGCTTGTGATAAACCATTCGTAGTTTTTGATCTTTGAACAGGAAAACCACCATTCGTGACATTTTACATTAATTTGTTTTATATTAGCCCTAATATGCCTAATAAATGTTGGGCTTGTTCATTCCTCTTTCTATGCACATACGACAATTATGAGCCACCACACATTTTGTGAAATAAGTGTTTTTACACTATTAATATACTGAGCACATAAATTTCAACCTATGCATTAAAGATTGAAGGGATATTTGCATTTATCGAAGATAGAAAGATACCACAAAACATTCAAAACACAGAAACACTCTTAAAAGCTTAATACTGTGTGTAATAGGTTTTCTTGAAAATCAGCATGTTTCAGCTGAAAAAACCTGTTGAAAAATTTCCACCTAGAACTTATAATTACCCAAATAAAAACTATCAAAAAATTAAAAAAACAAGCCAAGCAACCAATTGCAAGAAAATTCCTGCCAAACATCATAGCCCTATTTTAAGCTTCAAATTGTTTCCAATCCTACGAAGTTAACTGATTAAGCTAAATTCAATCTTCTTGGTATTCTTTGAAAAACTTGGGAAACCCTTGTTTCTTGTTTAAACTAGTAAAAGTCTGTAAAAACCTATTAAAGATTGAAATTGGAAAAAAAAATCCAGAAAGAACCATAATTGCGTATTTTTCATCCAAAGAAACCTCTGTTAAAGTAAAAATAACCACATAGCAGTCTAATCTTGAAGAAAGTAACAGGTCTTAAATCATAGTTCTAGCAATATTCAGAAGATTCCCAAGTGCAAAGAAATCAACTCGACCATGAAATATAAAATTTATTTGTTCATAAATCTTCTATTGTGATAAACATTGAACACATTCCTTTAGGCGATAGTATTAAAATAGCAGGAATGATGCAAAACAAATTTAATTTACTAAGAACATTCATAAGCGGAATTACAGAAAAATCTGTAGATAATGAAGAAGTCCATATTTAGAGGAATCACTGCCCAGATATGTTGTTCTGATATCCCATGTCAAAGAGATTGACTGAGTTATATCAACGATGTTATGTGCACAGGCAAAGAGCCATAGTAAATGCCAATGAGGTACTTTTCTATCATTGTTAGATCATCAACAAATGCTACAACTCCAACTTTGATCCTCAACGGTCCTTTGTCCATAAAATGCCTGCAAATTGTATATTGACCTGGATTTTCCCAAAATGTTTACGATTTTCCAAACATTTTATGCCTTTACATGTGTACAAATTCCTCAAATTAATCCTCCATATTCCACTTCAAAATTTCCCGGAAGGGTTCGAGGCAACCTTCAATTTCCATGCTTTCATTCATTACAGGGTATTTCAACGTGAATGTCAGAGATGAATCCATTTTAGGTTTCTTTACCTACATTTGCAACGAAGCAACCTCCCTCTATTGCTTTTTATTATGTTGGATATATTGCAGACCATATCCATGACAATTGAATTCCAAATTTCAAATTGAAAGGGTGTTCGGATACACCTCTGTTCACTCTATCCACATATTGTATTTTCAAAGATAATTTCTTTTCTCTTCAAAAGCTTGATGTACGGAAATCTGTTTAGGTTATTTTCTGAACCTCTTTGATCAGAAAATTTCCTGATTCACATATGCGAGAGTTTTCGGTTTCATTCATCCATCCATTGATCCAAAATATTCACAAATGCAGCAGCCTAGAATAAGGAGATAGAATGAAGAAAGATTTTAGCACCCCAGAAAAAAAAAAAAACTGGTGTTTAGTACCTATGTGAAAAAATACTAAGATTAGGTGTTTCAGGATCCAATTTTTGCTGTATGATTGCCCAAACATTTTATCAATAGAAATTTTTTCGTTGGAGTATATCGAGCAAATATTATACTGCGATTCTATTAATTTATTAAAGCGACAAGAGAAAACATAGTTCAGAATTGAAGAATCAAGTGGACCATTCATTTTAATCATAGGGATGTGAAAGCAGTAGACAATTAGCTATTAGAGTGCATATTTAACAATGTTCCTTGAACTATGATCCTGAAGTTCATTAAATAAGGGGTTAAAAGTAAATTGACACCTTCATTCATGAGGCAAGCAAGGAGATAGAAAAATATATAAATTTACACTGCCCAGAACGGGCAGAGGAAATACTTTAATAGATACGGTGAAAGAAAATTATTCTAATCACACTTGGTATTAATCCAAATAAGAAAACCACCAAGAAATGAAGAGAGGTACATATGTTGCTAAACTACACTTTGAAACTAAATTCAAGTTGGGATACAACAAAATGCCTAAGTTAAATTCAGTGGGTAAAAGAGAAAGTAAACATTGATGTTGAAAACAGTCATCTAGATACCAACACGGATACGCAATGTCATCATCAATAAGACGATTCTTGAAAATCGGAATGAAACAAGTTGATAATGAAAATGCAGGTTGATAGAAAAAACAACATATCCACCGGAGCTTCATAGATCACAAATGATTCAAAGAAGAAAGATTTAGATATCAAGAAGAAAATACAACACAGATCAAGTTGATAATGAATAAATGAAAAACAATATACACTCTCAGTATAAAACAAACACCAAGTGTTCAAAATAGACTTAAATGCCACCTTTGATTATTCAAACAAAGTAATCATATTAGTGTTGCGTACTACGATTGAAATATCTGATGAAAGTGGCATATTATAGAAGGTGATTTAAAAGTCAAACTAAAAAAATCCATGCTCTTGATTAGATTGAATTCACGGATAGACTTCAAAAATTTTGTACTCCCCATATTCACAGCCTAAATGCAGACAACTAGAAGAAAACTCCAGACAAGTCTCAAATATGAAAGATCGGATGAAATTGGACAAATAATCCTTGTCGCTAAGAGGATTTAAGTCAATATTTGGAAGAATCGGTCTACAGGTTGATTTAAGCCAACAAATATCAGAGCAACAAAACCATTAATAAAAAGAATGAAAACATTGCAGCTTTGAAAGCATTGCTTCCTCCAAATGGCATCATAAACCAGAAGCAACTCTCCAAGAGAAAAAATGAGAAATATGATATGGTGAAGATATTTTGTTTATGGAACATATGAATGATTTAGATGAATAAACATCAGGAAAAATAAACACAAAAAAGCATAGAGGCACCTCTGATCATCCCCACTATGGTTACTACGGTTAATGCCATGAAAACTCCTAACCTAAAGAGTTAGCACCTAAATTTCCTGGATCTTTACATTTGGTGACATCATCCCAACATGCTTCATAATCATCTGTGACTCACCCTGGACAGGGTAAAAACCCAGTAAAACCCTTGAAGAAATGTCTCTTAAGACAAGTAGAGTAATAAAGATTTGAAATATATGCATTTGAAAATGTGAAGATAAAAGGAAAGTTAAAAAAGCTCAAATTAATGCAAAAAATCGGTAAAAAAAAGGCCATGAGGACTGAAGCAAAGGTGAAAATATTACAAAATTGAAACTTAGGAAAGAACATATTTCTATGTGAAAAATCATTTGTGGAAAAAAATCATAGAATCATAAATGATGTGACACTCTATTCAAGTCACATTTTTTGAGCTGAAGATATCTACTCAGAACGTGGAAAGGAATCCATAAGACTAAGGAATGAATATGTAAAAGAACAAGCTTTAGAAGAGACGGCATTAAAGTTTCTCAACAACAAGAACAGCAAAGTTAGACAGAGATTGAAATTGCGAAATGAAACAAACCATCCTTGAGATAAAGAAGGTTATAACCAAAAGAAACGAGATACGCAAGTAGTTAAGAGGAAAAATGCTGAGGACACAGAACATCACAGCAACAGTTTATGGTCAAATTTGAAATTTGAAACAAAAGATAGCTGCCTAATATTTTAGTCATCAATGAAAAATTAATACCTGGAAGATTGGCAAAAATGTCAGAGAATATGCAAGGATCAAATTAGAAAAAAACGGTGGTAGACTGAGAATTCCATGGAAGGTCTTCCTCGGGAGTTGTGTGTATATTTACTTGTATGAATAAGATACTTGTTTGTCCATTAAACAACACTATAGGTACTGATAAACTTCGGTAAAAACCTCAGGTCAGTGAGAGGAATTAGCGATCATTAACAAATTTCTTGTGAAAGGTAAGAAGGAAGAATACTTGATGAAAATAGTTTCAGTTTGCAGTCAAAAAGCATAGATTTTATTACAAAAGTAAACATATTTTACAAGTTGTTAATTATCAAAAGATTAAAAATCGATGAAAAGTATCGGTCAAAGTCAAATTTCTGAAAACAAACTTAAAATATAAAAGCTATAAAAACATAAAGGCAATTTCTTTATCTATCCTAATGGAAGTTTTCTATTTTATTTGAATTGTTATGGAAAGCTTGTCAATTGTTGAAGCGATTATATATATTGTTTTAAGAATCTTTTTCTGCTTTCACTCAAATAATTCCTAGAAGCTTTCTAAAATGTTAATAATAGTAACAACAAATACTTCCTCCCCAAAAGTATTAGTGTGGAATAGGTGCTGAGAATTTCATAGTCATTTCTATGGACTTGAAGGCTTTTGTGTTTCAAATTTCGAGCTGGCAAAACTAGATGAACAACATATATTGGGAATTATGATGACTATTTGGAGTAAAGTATTTTCTACTTTTCATTTTTCTTTCTTCGTTTATGCAATCCATTATGTGTTCTAAATTTGAATAGATAAGCAAGTGTTAACGAGTTGTTAAAAACTTACCTTGTCTTTACTATTTTTCATTTATATGTTTTCTTTGATTTACGGAAGTAGGGAACCCTTAATTTCTCCTTTCATTTGAACTCTACCAACTACTTACATTTTCGGATAAAATAATACGCATTATTCTGCATCCTGATCATATCTACTCACAAAACAAATTTCAAGATCTCAGGGTTATCTATCTTGCTGCAGAAAACATTTGACCTTTTGTACGATCCCTAGTTTGTCTTTGCTTGACTTTTTGACTCCTGTTTAATGGAAAAATAAAGATTTCAGTATCCATGCTCTTCATGTGATTTTTACCATACCAATAAAAGACAAAACCAATTTGTACAATCATAACCTTTAATAATTTGTAAAAAAAAACTAGAGGTTAAAATCTTATAGAAAGCACTCCTAAAACCTAGGAAAAACTAGATCTAGGGTTTTAAGAGAAAAAGCTTTAGTGCAGCCCAGTTGGCTCTAGTTTTCTTAAATAAAAACAGCTTACAACTAGGAATTAATGAGTTAAAACATCATGAAGAAATTAATCAGCCTGATTGTGGAAAACCAGAACCCCTTTGCAAGGGTATACACAGACCACCACGAAAAAAATCTTACCCAAATGTGTATATAGTTGGATACGTAGCAATCGAATGTTATGCAGTACTAATAGCAAGTATGCGGAAAAAATAAATGAACACCAACACGGTGTACAAAGTTAATGCGGGGGAACCACGTGATGAGGAGCCTGTGTGTCTATTACGTACTCAGCATACTAAGAACTAAGGAAGAGATGTAATTTAAAACCCTTATCAAAAACTTCAACTCCTCAAGGAAAAAATGGACACGAAGGAAAAGACAATACAAACTACTTTGGGTACAAGACGAGCAATCTCACCCAAACTCACTAAGCTTAAGTGGACAAAGAAATTAAACCATTCCTACAATTTACAACATGAAGTTTCTATGCAGCAGGCAATAGAAAATGTTTAGCTTCTTGATGTGATTCTGCAGAAAGAATAGCCACTCTAATAGAGTTAAGATGTTCAAAAGCACTACAAACATAAAAACTACATTAATTGGAAATATTATTACTATGGGATGCTTCGGTGTAAGTGGATGGGTCATCACGGATGCGGATCAGCTCTGGTCTACACTGAACATGGTAGGGAATTGGAAACCTGAGCTGTAATGGCCTACTATATAGCCCACACATAGCTAGCAATGATCACTTTCTTCCCAAGGGAGACATCAAAGATTATAGCCCGTATTGCGGAAGACAAAATTATCTACGGTGAATTTGAGAATAATTCAAATTGCAGAGGTGCGAACCTTGTCTGTGCTCCTAGGAAGAATGCAGGTAGGCTACTAGGTATGGGAGGCATTATCAAATTGAAGAAAGGCATGGTTTTTAGAATGAAGTATGAGTAATAGTCCCCCTCTGGGGCCTGTGAGAGCGTGCTCCCCAGGGCACTGTGAAGAAGATATTGATCATATCACATAAACTAACCACCAAGGCTTGAAAGTTGGATTAACACATAATTTTGGTCAGTGCTTACTCGGAAAAGAAAAGTGAATGCCTGCTGATTCAGTAGGGGATCAAGGTCAGCGAGAACAGTTGCATGATGTGCTCTACGCTTTCTCGGTGTCTTCAGGGATTTTCTTCAAAATTCAGCAAAGTCCTAGAAGAATGAATAATGTGAGCGCCAACACTGTCATCGTCACGACCTGGGTGATGGAAACTCATGAGGCTTTTTAAGTTGGGAGGAACTGGAAAGGAGAAGCAGAATCCTCTGATGCCGAACTTTGTTCAAATATGCATGAAAGACTTTCCTTGGCCAGGGACCGCGCAAGCCCTTATCACCATGGATGGAGGGCTGACAGAAAGGTGGAAACAGTGGGTCCACTAATAATTCATATATGGGACAATCCCCCTTATTAGTGTTCCATGTAAACCTACATAACACCTCGCCATTGGGAGACCACAAGGGATGATTTTTTGAGAGATGTTCGGGTTGATGGGAAGGCCGGTGGATGAAGCCACACAAGACACAGAAGCCTAGTATTTGATGAATGCTGCCCTCGTGTGGTGTAGAAGTGACTTAGGATACGTAAAATACGAGATAATAAGAATGTGATGAAAATATAAAATATTATCACACAGATGGGGTGAACGAATGGTGGTAGATATATACAATTAGTACGATGTGACAAGCCTCTTAAAAGCTAAAAGGAAGTTAACATTGGAATAGAGAAAAAAACCAAACACGGCTAAATTGAGGACTGCGGGATGATGATATATTGGAAAATGCAGTGGAACACCTCACGAGGTACCAGGACCTATTTCTCTAAATTCATAATTCAAAAGGTATTGCGAGGGCTTTTGAGGTCTGGGAATCACTAGCTCGGATGCATGCCCAATCAGCAACATTTGGAGTTGAACCCCAAGTATGAGGAAAATTAAGGAATAAATCGACAAAATACTAGTTTCGGTATCATCGAACGATAAACGATCGAATTGAAATTAGCTTTTATGGTGAGGTCGAAAAAATACTAAGGAAAATAATAATCTACGTTGACACACGCATAAAGTTAGACAGAGAATACCTATATAATATCCCTTCCTACGTAATTTGTCAGGTGAAAATCCCCTAAATGGTGTGGGAGCGCCGGAAAATATCTCGTTCACTAACATATTTGCCGAGTTACCATCGGATGCGTACTTTGAAATATCACCAGAAGAAAAACTACATTACTTCGCGGAACGAATCCTTCAATCCCCAACATCATGCCGTTTGGGCTCAAAAATGCTTCATCTTTCACGGGTAGTGGTCGCGTTGTCCAGGAGTTCATTCACAAGTTCTTGGAAAGTATGCTTTGATAAGTTGGATGATATTTGGATTGGTAAGAAAGATGTCTCAAACCTAAGCATGATGTTGGACGCACAGCCAGCACCATGTTCCCTAAGTATTAAGAAAGAGAAAGCCACATATTCGTATTGCTTCAGAATGTGACCAGACACCTATTATGTAAACAAGACTAGTGTTCTTGCCAAGTTGTATTTATCATCAATTTAAGTCTACACCACAGGCTGAAAACGATTTAATAAAATACGCCAGGCACATAGGCCTAATATTAGGATGTTTATTCGAGGAAACTGCCACAATCACGGCACGCCCCGCCAGAAAAATCCACTAAGGGCCAATATCATTTTTGGGGCAGGCGTCGAGAAGGAAATTTTGAACTGCTCAAAGGAAACAAACTTCTGCACTATTGCTCCTCTAAAACCCCTGGACAAGGTTTCATGTCCATGTGGATGTCGGGAAGATCTCACTAGGGGTTGTCTTCACATGGCACAGAGGGGGACGCATTAACCACCGATTGCGTTTATGGTAAGCTTTCTCTATAGCGACAGGTGTCTTCTCCGATCTGTGAGGGCAACAGAAGGATGAAATGGTGTATGCCACATAGAAATTACTAACATTGTTGCGGAGAGAAGTTAGCATGTTCTGAATCTTATTTTGAAATATGATCAATAAACTACCTATGTTGGGAAGTAGATTTTTTTCGATAGTTGCTACTGTTCAAAATATGACTTTGAGATAATTGTGAGCTTGAAGTACGCATTGTTAGACAGAACTCACTCATCCTCACACAATTGAGAGTGATGAAGAACATTAACCTGGGGAGGATTGTGATGTGTGGCTAATATTTCTATTAAGGTGGTTGATGAGCACTTTGCCGATATTATTCGGTATTCTTTATGGGGATGCCACACATGAAAAATGTCGGTACAAGAAAAAAGTTGACAACTTATGCATCTATTTCATCATCGGCGGCCCACCCACATAAGTTGGGAGCTAATAAGAATGCTTACCATAAATATACGTCTGGGCAAATACAAGCCATTTTGGAAAGAAACCCACGGAAGTCACTGGTGGAGATGCCTACGCGAAAAGCGACAGCGGGGAAGATGTTAAAGTGAGGCTGTGGTAGCCCACCTCCTGTGACTCTCGGGGCTTCTGTGCAAGGCTTCCCTTTTATGCCCAAAGAACCAAGAAGACTATCATCTGAGATGAGATTCCGCTGCAACACGGTGTCTCTGACATTCGATAAATGGGCAATAAGGCTTCAAAGCATTGCCATGACCACCGGAGTAAGAGAATGGGTGCCCTTCTGTCCTCACGACACAGTGTATGTGAAGATGGTGGAAGCACACAAGTGTGGGGATTATTATGGAACCACCAGTGTACTTCGACCACAAACACGTAATGCATTAGGTTTATGATAAAGAACTTGATGAGTGATAGAGGTATACATTTCATTGATAATCATGATCTGAGATTTAAAATAAGGGTTTCAAATTCTGTGCATACATATCACCAGCAGTAAATGAACATTGAAAATTTGTCACATTAAAATAAGCACTTACCAAGGTTTATATTGTACGTCGAAGTGATTAGGACATATTGTATCCCCATCGGTACTTTGGAGCTATCAGGACTACGTAAAGAATGCTTGAGAGCTTCTCGTTTTAGATGGTTTATGGAAAAGGCCATTATTCCCATAAAGGTCTATCATTTTTGTGGCTTGCGTACATGTACAGAACATGGAAAACCGATATCATGGAGGAATGCTTCAGTGCATTCAAACCATATAGAAAAAATACGATTCATTACACAATTCATCAACAAGTTAGGAAAAAACCACTGAAAAATCATGCATGATAAGCATATCTGATAGAAATCATTTAAAGAACATGTTAGTATTATTATATGACATCCAGTTTTGTGTTCCACCTAGGAAATTCCTCCAACATTGAATGGGACCTTATATCTTGAAATTATGAATGGCGGTGTGATGAGATTAGCTGCAACGTAAGGGGACCCTGCAGAAATGTTCGTGTTGTATTGGGATGGATATATCGTGAGTAAGAGGAAAAAAAAGCTCTGGTGGGCACAGTATAACATAGGTTCACTCACAAGATCAAGGAGCATGGGAGGGTGCCCTTTGAGTGCGTAAGAGAGGTATTATTACATAACTACGAAAACTGGCCATTGGAGCAGTGCCTGGTAGGTAAAATCCTTTAGATTGGAAGGAGAGGATAGTAGCCAATTAATGTGGCGATTTAAGTTACACCCGGTTCCTTGATGGTAAGTTTGACTAAGTTTCATTTGACCATTATTCACTATTCAAGGCATAAATGGGAGAAACTCAAAGATGGGTTCGCATGTCTTTTCCTTGAAAAATCTTGTGCCGCAAATTTTTCCGCAACTGCTGCTCTTTGTTCATGTACGTACTGCCTACGACATAGCAACCTAAGATTTCATCTTCCGGCAGAATGACTATGACGGGTCTCGTAGTCATCACATTCCATGGCTTCTACTAAGAGAGCATCCAATGAAGTATTGGAAGTCACCACAAGTCGAAGGAGGTCGTCATCCACACCAACAAGGGAAGTAAGTGGAAAATGAAGTGAGGAAGACGGGGGACTAAGGGAAGAATACTAAGGAGATTAGGATGGGGGAAGCCACACACACTCACCAAATAGTAATCCTCGGGCGGTGCCTGAACTGGCTCACATAACTGATGAAGTGACCTGCGATACTGCTCGAGAAAATTTGGAAGCACTGCCTGCTGCCATCACCTATGTTTCGGCAACAGAGGCCCTTGGTGCACACACACAACAATCTCGATAGTGTGTGATCACAAAATGCCACTAATCCGGAGTAAGTCTGGTCGATGTTCCTCTCCCTCCAATTAAATTCATGACCCCGACCTTACGGTGGAGGTCTTCCCAATTAATATCTCGAAGAGAGTACTAGAGGATGATGTAATAAGGGTCATGCCAATTCCATAAGTGTGGGTTAAAGGATCTGAATTCACTAAACTTAACGTAGATGCCTCACTTTTCACGATACAGCATAACGGAAACAAAGTTGTACGACGACTGCTGCTTTGATCCATGATGGAGGAAGACAGTGGATCAGGGCCAAATTCCCTTCAATGCCACTAATTCAACGCATCACTAGTTTTACTGAAGAGGCTCAATCCCGTGGAGTGCGTCGGCAAGAAAGTATGGCTTGATGGATCTGTAAGGTCCGAGAAAGCTACCATGTTCGGCGAAACACTAGGAGTTCTGCAGTCAGCACCATTTACGACAGGTATTACATAGGTAACCATGTTTTAGGCTATAAAATGATGCACAAGTGCCGGACGATGACTATCCCCGCCTATATAATTTAGCTTGCTCACCTTGTTGTGAAAAGGGGTATGCTTTAACTAGTCGCGGTTCTACGCAGTACAAAAAACATGCATGAGGTCGAAGATCACGGGAAGATCGTACGGTACTCTTGGCTACTACTCCTCATTGCATTGGTCTCATGAAAGCCCACAGAAGGATCGTTCCATGCGGAAACCGAATCCGGACACATGTGAAAGGCGGCGAAGTACACAAACATAAGTTCGGGATGCGTAGCGTATTAAGAAAAAAAAAGTATTTTGGTTGTGTTTTAAGGTGTATGCAATAGCAATTCACTCTGCCACGCCTACTCACGTGCGTGCAGAAAAAAAAAATATAAGTACATCCATAACTAGTTACGATGCACAATGCGTAATAGACCAGGGCCATAAATTAAGCTCTGAATGTGCTACCTACATGGTCGCCGACAGAGTACGATTGTCGTTACATAACCCTACTATGTAAAATTACGATTCAGGGGGGGTGAGCAAATGACATTGCTAGTGCAAGCATAGTTAAAAACTGCTACTTCACCCCCGTACCTAAAGAACTCGAAGGTCATGGCTCGAAAGGCCCCACCGGATAGAGGTTCCCAGTTCGGCGGGGTGTGGAACGAGTCTCGGTGAGACATGGACACTAAGGGTCTGAATCGCGGGCATTGGTTCCCCATGTGGAATAAAGTAGACGATGCAGACCTCTAAAGGGCAATGAACGAAACGAGCGAGCTATGAGGCTTTGTCGAAGATTGAGATGCTGAAAACAAAAATATCTGGAGAAAAAAATTATAGATACGAACCACCCACCCTTGAAGAAGAACGGGTGACTTGCTTTGGAAGGCGACGGTATGATCGCCTCATTACGATCTAGCTCCAAGCTCTTCATCTCCATCCCAAATACAAACAAGCATGGTTCAAGCGAGGCGCACTCAAGTCACAACATTGAGTTGATCCACCCGCGATCAGAGCCACCTTTGCCCTTTCAAATACAAAAATCACTCCCCGATTCCACCGATTTATGTGCACAAGTCCGAGTTTGCGTAGAAATACACATATCAACCGGTCTGGAAACTTTAACACTGGAAAACGCTGCAATTCTTTTGTCACATCTTTGAAATCCGCCGAAGACCGAGTGGGTGCGATAGCGACTAAGTACAACCCGGCCGGACCATTATAGAAAAAACTGCGGGGTGTCAGCAAAAATTGCGTATATCCTTGTTCTTCTTCTTTCAAAATCAAGGTCGATACATCAATGGAAAAACTACGCCATCTGATTGAGCAATACTGGCCTTTACCACTTGCCCCCCCCCGAGGCTGATTGAGACTCCGTCTGCAACCTAAGCTTCTTAGATAAAGGATCCGGAATGACAAAAATGAGATGGAAATGATGGATTATGCATTGAAAAGCAAGTTGCTTGAGAAGGCCACTAAAGTGCGTGCCTAGAAGGAGATACAGTCACACAGAAAACTATAAAACATTGTCTAGTTATGGGGCACTAAATTTAAGAACATCATGTGGCCCCATCGGTCTATATTCTGTGTGACCTCTCTGCGTGAATTTGCCATGGTACACGCAGAGGAAGAAGAATTTGAGCAAATAGAGGCTACCAATGCCCACTACGATCTGACTCAATGCTGTATACTGAAAGCCGACCATATGTTGGGAGAAATGACCTAGAAAGCTTAGCCAAAGAGGGTCCTAGTGACCCCTCAGCAAAATGAAAGCCTCAACCATATCTCGGACTTGGATGTTGCAATCAAACAACTCCATCAGACTTGCAAGGAAGTGTCACACTTCTACACTAAAGGCAAATTAAATTTGGTAAATGCTGTGAAACATTGCCACCGGAGACGAAAGGTGTTTTACCTCTAATTGACCACAGTGAAGCTCTGGGAGAGATTCAAACCCCATTCCAATACATCAGAGGATGAAATCTGGGTCTATTGAAACTGTTATGGATTTCCCCTATCTGCATTTTTGATATATATTTTTTATTAATTAATAATCATATGAAAACAGGCGAATAAAAGCCCCAATGTATTGTAATGGGTTAATGGGTCAATGGGTAGACCCTGGGTCAAAAACACAGTTTTGCGGACAATAGAATAATTATATACTATGATGATATCAATGAATGAATGGTTGGAATACAAAGGTAAGTAAAATATTCGATAGTAGATATGAACTATTAGAATCATTTTAGGTAGTACTAGTAAAGACACTAAATTGTGTACATGATCATAAGATATACCTAATAACCATGGAACTTAATAATTATCAAAATATGACTTATGTTTATAACTTAGTTTGGATATTATTAAGATACGATTTGATGGAAAGTATCTATATTATCCCGAACGTTGTGTTTTAAATACATATGATATATAAATTAGTTACACGATTGTGTGTTAATACCATGATAATAATTACTAATGTGCACATGGATGCAAAAGTGTTCCTAAAGATATAGTTAATAATATTGTTGGATTTATGTTTGTCTTTAGTTTATCTTATTAAGACTCAATAATGATTTTTTAATAATACAGAACCTGTCTCTCTCCATGAAACACATGATGTCACTTTCTCCTGGGGTGCTTGGAAACATAGTTAGAACACCCACCATGCTACTTCGAGTAGAACCTTGTGAAAATGGTTACGTGCCGAGGATATTAGTATAAGGGTTTATTGTAAACAGCAAGCAATTTCAGAATCGGGACCCTCCAAGCCAGCATAACTCATAACATCCCTCGGGACAGAAAATTGAGCCAAGACCACCCCAAATGACTAAACTTATGGTTAGGAGCTCTTTTTCATTGACCTATGCTCCCAAAACATCAGCATTGGAGTGTGGCTATAGGTATCCAACCACATGCACCTTGTAGCACTCCATCTGAATTTGTGGATGCTTTCCCTGGTTCGGAGGGTGCGGTCCGATATAGGCCACAATTCTAGGATAGCCTCTAGACCATTGGCAAAACCTAGACTTTCTATCATTGGCCAAATTAGGACCAAACTAAACATTCAAAATTCGGTGGAAGACAGACAAACATGGCTTTCTCAAGTTCATCAGACATGACGAACATGCCAGGCTATAGGTCATGAATGGCAACAACGATCATAATAGTCTATTAATATTCATCTAAGAATCACCAGAGATGCTGGCCTCTCCATGCACATATGTTACTTATTGAGTCCGTAGGTTAAATGAAAATGAATTGATAAAATAAAACGATTTATAATAATATCCATTGATGGTACACATCCTTATAACCAACATATAACAAAAATAAGCAAGCATAGAAACCAAGTAAACTCAACATAATATCTAAAACATAAATACTTACATAATATTCAGACTCAAAATGAAAGAATAGATATTATTAATATATGATAATACCAACAAAGTGGGGACTTCACATACACGGAAACCATATATTGGATTGAACAATATGTCTCATCCCAATCACCACACCCAAATTACGACCTGATGCAGGATCTCATGAATAAAAATTCAAAACCAATCGAGGCTTCCAAGGTCAGCACCTCAACCCTCAACCATTAGTTACCACCCTCTATGGTCATCTATCACTAACACCATCCCATCGGTCTCTACCCAAGGCATCAAGGGGCTCCAAGAACTAGTGACTCAACCACAAACTACAGGGCTCCAGTTATTCCCCATCATGCTTTCCCAGGCACTAGTAAGTGGCCATCCACGAGCTCTAGAATGTTTGTTTCAACCACAAGGCTGTGAGACCAGTCCCTCAGCAGAAGGAAATTGTTCAAGGGCTTCCCCTGATGTTCCAAACCATGGCCATGAGGATGAAGACGTATGTCAGGCAATTCAGATGAAAGACCCCACCAAATCGCAGTTATCTACGAAATGGAGAAGAAGCTGGCTCACTTTGTCAACCTGGGGAAAACATCCATACTAATGACAAAAAAATAACCAATGAATCACATGCATATACATGCATCCAAAAATTGTAGGTAATCACACATGCAACAACACCTACAAAGAAAATCTAGTTGTATTTGTTGATCCACTTGTTCTGTATACTTTATACTTTCCTTTTCCTTCTTTCTCAAATCCAATGTATGCCAAGATGCTCAAGAATGTTGCAATAATACTCCAGAACAGCGATAAGAAGGAGAATATGAAGAAGATCCAAAGTTAAATGAGGTTAGAGCCAACAAAATCTCAACTAAAATATGAACAATCTCATAGCCTTTATCTTGGGAGGCCTCTAACACATTCTTTCCTAAGTACACTATTGAGGCCTTTCCATCTCATGAAAATATGTTTCTCTTCATCTTCCTTTTCTCCAATTTCCTTTATTGCCGCAAATAAAATTCCCAGTATTACCACTTCTTTTCCTTTTCCAATTTCCATGAATAATTAATCCTGAGGTATTTTATCACTGTGTTTTCACTAGCACTATTTTCTAGGACTCTGTGTCCATGACCTTGTTCTTGCTTTGTTGTGAGATTCCAATGAGGTTTTATTATAGAACCTATTTATGGCAGAGAATTAAATGGCAAAAAATTAAAAAAACCTAATATCAATGGCAATAAATGATAAGAGAACCCTAATCTATTTTCATAAAATAAATAACTAAATACAGTCTAATCAGTACACATAAATGAAAATAATAGAAAAAATCTCATCTATTTTTATGAAAAATGAGAAAAATGGAATCTTATCTAGTTTATACATTAAATCTGTCTACTATTATAGGAAAGAATGAATGGGTAAACTCTATTATATACATGAACAAGAAAAAGTTCTCCCAAAAATATTGTTGAAAGGTGATCGATGTCATTCTATGTAATGAACAGTGAGTATTACTAGCCTAGCTACAGAGAATAGAACTACAACCATAAAAATAAATTCTTTGGAAGACTATCTAGAGATGCTCTAAAATTCATATTCAAGGCTTACATGACATTGTGGAGTATTGAAAAATGAAATAAAAAATTTAGTTAACATGTTTTCTGCAAAGGGCTTGAGAGCACTTTATAGGAATTAGAATCAGGTTGGAAGCATAGAAGAAAATTGGGATTTGGGTTTGGAAATATGTGAGACCTTACCAAGCTCATGCACATTCAGCAATTTGACACAGCAGGAAAGCAAAGCTTCAAGAAGGCTTCCTTTAGCAGCTCACTTAAATGAGTTCTAACATGTGGATGGTTATGAATGATAGTGAAAGGAAAGGTGACAGGAGTGAATGATACTAATGCATTAAATTATGCTATTTCAACCTATGAAAAATTCATTTTACATCTATAGAATAAATTTAAATGACAAAATGATTAAGCAACTGTCAAACTACTAATTGCGTGGCAAGGAAAATGACAATGGAGAAATGATGACTTGAGTTTCTAGTGGAAACTATTTTATAAATAATATTATTTTCGCTGCTTGTAACCACACAGGTACACAACCAAAATTCAAAAATAAACTCACACTTATAAACATAAAGTTAATTCCTTTTCTCATAAACAACATCATGAAAATATTATGCATGTTATGTACATAGAAAAGTAAATATTCAAAGGAAGGGCAGTCACTTGCCTTAGGTCGACGAAAAGAGAACTGGAGCCAGCTTGAATAAAACTTCCAGGCTGTGAACAAAATAATTGTTTTCATTAACCCTGGAAATTATTCAGGCACGTAGCAACATAACCACTAGAATAATATGTAGAAGTCTTATTTGTACGTACGTCTACTGTTTCTCTAGAATTTAAATCCCTATTGAAAGTTTCTATCTCTCTTATTTATACAAAAAAAGTGGAGAAAATGACGCCTCTACGCCAAAGGGGACTACTTCCCTCTAAAGATTCTTGAAGAAATGGTTGTTCCCTTAATGTGCTCATAACAAGCCAATGGCTATACGCAATCAACGAGTTCTGGTATCCTGTGTGGAAAGACAAGCCTCACTGACTCTCTCTCCTTAACTCTCTATGTAATGTGCAATGATCACTCCCATGCCCTTTCATTGTTGTTAGCCAAGATATAGAAAATGTCTCCTAACACTAAACAACACATTGCATCTTTAAAAAAAAAAAAATACAAAATGCGAGAATGAAGGTTTAAACATGATGTGTGGAGTGGACATTGAAATTACCAACCTGTTGGAGCCATCAAATTCACACAGGATCGTTCTTAACCTCAGCTTTAACTGTGATATTTTCTACATAAAGAAAAATTGGGAATCATAAGTAGAAACACAAAAATTCTATTTTTCATAATGAGTTTAATATTTCTTCTTCCTTAGTATGACTATGAAAGTAGCATCTTGTGGGTTTCATCTGTGTTCTAAATAAACAAATTTTATTCCTTGATAGGAGTAATGAGAAGAATTACTAGGATCAGCTTCAATCTGTATACACACTAAAAATGCATGAATCCGGAAATTGGCTGGCCTAGGTTGATATACCCTGTGTCCTGGCACTTATCATGTGCATTAATTTTATAAGTCCTATCATACATTGAAGCATTTGTTATAAGAAATTTAATTGCTTCTAATTGTTTTCATTAGCCCATCGATATGTCAGGGTTAATTTCATGCTTTAAACCAACAACAGAATAACTACGCTCCACGTGTGTTGAATGTGACCTGGTTAGTGATGATATGTTAAGACACATGACATACACAAATCTAGTGTGTTAGTGAATATGAACAATGTTGCATAATCAGCCCAATAAACAAATAGGCATCTTCTTGTTGTGGTCACGTAGTCAACAACAGTAATATCGATTTCACAGCCGACAAAGGTTACATGTCATGAATTTGATGCCCCATTCCCAACACATGGGCCAATGATAACTACAAGGTGAACCATAATAGAGAGTTCCCACTACATCTTAGAATTGTGATTGACATAAGTGACTTTTGGGCCCTTAAATATATTTGAAGAGGTCAAAAATATTTTGCACGTAGATTTTTAGAGTAGAGAAAAGCCCATATACCCAAGCCACCATGCTCTGTGAGAAATAATCAAGATCATGACTTCGATAAATTAAAGCAGTACAGCATAGTATCGACACCAAGAAAATAAAGGGGTTAATTTTGAAAATAATGTATTATATTTGGGATGGTATTGAATTTGTCGGTGTTCATCTTGTAGTGATAATACAGAATTTATGACACTAATATCTCCATACAAGAATCTAAATGAAAATGATAAGGAAAATAGGATAGTCAGGGTGTATCTTCTTCATGGTTTCTATTTCGGTCTAGGAAAGATCACACATTAATTCAACAAAAACAAAGACATGACTTGTCTCTTTTGAATTCCAAGTCGAAATATTGGAGGATGAAAATCCACTTTGATAATTTCTAACTTTTAGCAGTAATATTATGGTGCATAGGGCTGAAATAAAATATAATGGTATTTTACGGAATATTATATGTGATGGAATTGTTGTACAACTTGCATGGCTACAGAGGGCCAACTTTACTCCACATGTGTGCATCTTCATTTTGGTAATGGTAATGTTCCTACTAAGATAATAAAGCTCCGGTACACAAATTGTATGAATCATCCTCTTAAAACTGCAAATAATGGTAATTTTGAAGCATCTAAATACAAAAATCAGTCCGGTGATAGTATTGAGGGATGTAACAAAAGTGTGAAAGTCAAGACAATCTTGGCTTGTCGAATGTTTTTTTGAGCGATGTCATCCAAAATGAAGGGAGCGCTTTTTCCAACGATCGATTAAAAAATTTTAATTGTAATTGGAGTACTGAAAATGATATAAATATTTCCTTTCCCTTTCAAAATTTTTATTTGGCTCAATAATGAAGGAGGAGTGTTATACGGGGAATTTACGATTGCAAAAAAGTATCTTTACATAGACCTGGTGGACTGGACTAGAACAGCAAAAGGAGAAAGAGATATATAGTTTACATTCCAGAAAAATTTAAGGATGGGAAAAGAGTTCTGCCGTAGGTACATCTAGAATTTTGCTTTCCTCCTAACTTGTAACTCTAATCGTAGCTCTAAATTTTATAATTGGAGACAAGCATGTACAGCAAAACAATAAGGATCTACAACATCTCGTAGCATAATGCAATTACTCTATTCAATGAATCAACTAGGAGTGGAAAATAAATGAATGTAAATGTAACAAAACACATATAGTAAATTATGCACTTTTATTACTTGTGGGATAAATTTTACAACAGATGGTGGTTGACCTTGTAGAGATCTCCCCAAAGTTGTGCCCAACCCTTGTCCCAAAGCTACCTCGATGTCACTAATACATGAATACTGAAGATGCCTGTTCAAGGTAACATCATGAAAGGGCATAATCGGTCTCCAAAATCCCAACAGCCATACTTCCATAAAACTACATTACGGGTAGAAATGGTAACCTGACCTCAAAAAGCAGGAACTCTGGCCAAAAGTCTCCAAAAAACACAGCAGAAAAAACACCTAAAAAAACAAAAAGTTATTATTATTCCAAAAGCACTTAGTTTTTTGCAGGTTAAATTTCAAAATTTTACTCAAAATTATGCTAAAAAAAAAAAATTGTTTTTGTTGAAAAAAGGATTGAAAAAACACCCTCAAAACAAAACCGATTGATCTTTGGAATAACAAAAAAAAAATTGTCATAATTTTGAAACTTTTAACAATGGAATTAAAGACAACATATTGGGACATTTTTAAAATCGTAAATTTCTAACATTTTTGATATATGATGTTAAAGATAAACAAATACATGTAAGAAAAGACTTCTCCATTTTAGATAATTTTCATCTTGTTTATTTAAACATAAAATATCTTGACTCTAAACAACCCCAAAATTTATAATTATTATGTCTGTAACTAAAGATAAATTTGGTAGCGCATAAAAACCTTAATGACAAGTTGTAAATCAAAGTTTCAATCTTAAGTGTTCAACATACTTGAACAATGAAATTATAGGAAAGTGCCAGACTTAACAATTTAAAAAAATGAACAAGTAAATGAAAAATTTATCATTGAACAAAAAAAAGTAAAATGAAATTATTTTAAAGGCTAAGAAACCTCTTTTCAAGTCTTGGCATGAACAAATTTAGAAAATATAATTTCAACTTAAACTTCAAAATCAAACATCAAACAGAGTGTTCCTTTCAATGACCCATATAATTATTAAAAATTTAAGTATCTTGCTACCAAATGGTAACAATACATAATATCATAGTAATATCAACATAATCTAAAGTTCAACATTAGTTTTCTATTTATATTTTACTTATAATTAAAATATTGACATTGAGGTACATTGAATATAACATAAATTATTTTTGTAATTCATTGTTGCATTATGAAGTATTCTAAAGAGATGAATTATTGCATATTTAAACATATATTCAAGCAAACATAGAAATGTCTCCTTATTTAAGAAAATGAGATTCAGTCGAAAAATTATTTCAGAATTACAACAAAACTATCAATTACATAAGTGTCTTAGATAACGTTAATGAAAATCAACAACAGTTGACACACCATCATAATCTACATCTTCGGATAGACTCAGCTGGTGAAATCTGAATAAAGATGATCCATGATATTCTATTTCATCAACTAGTGCTCCCATGCGAATCCTTCATGCCACCATTTCAAGTTCAAAGTCTTGCAGATCTACGTCTACAATGCAGCAGGTCCCATCTCATGATAATTGTTACGATAAAGATGTTAAAAATATTTATAGTTTTTGGCGAAGAGTTCCTCTCTTTGTCAAGGTAAATCCTTTCCTAAGTATGTCAATATCCTCAATTTTAGACATACGTAGGTGACGGTTATATTGTGCCCTTTATTTTTCTTTCGCAGTATTTTCCCACTACCATCTGCGGCTTGTACCCTACATCAGAGGTGGGGTGCTGAAACCTCTGTCTTGTCTTTATTTATCAGTCTCTTCCTTTCATTCATCTGTTTATAACCTTAGCAATCTGAATAGATAGCCAGTGGATCTTCATCTTCTAACAGCACCGCTATCATGCAACCCTCATAAGATGACCTTTTACCCAGACACAGCAAAATTCTTCCATGACTACGTTGTGCACATGATCTTCTAGAACATCTTCGTTCTCTTTCTGTCTACCTGTAGAAGAGGAATTAATAATAGCTTGAGGCTGACCATTGTTCAGCATTTGTGTGTTTCTAAATGTTGTATTCATTGTATATTTTGTGTAAAAAGAGAATCTTCAAGCGCATCCCATTTGTTAGTCTTAATCATATCACTTTGATTACTAGAAACAATACTCCCACCAAGCCAGATAAATAACATGCAGAAAAATACTCATATGTATCTCTAATGCCTCTTTAATTTCCTCTAATTTAATTCAGAATCATTGTATCTTTCTCTTCTACTATTGGCAACATGGAGTTAACGGTAGTACATGTAACAATATCATGATGAAAACAATGGATGCTTTGGAATAAGACTTCAAATAAACTTTGATAAATGGTGCCATTCTTCAATAGTTGAATACTTCTTGCCCATATAAGTGTTATCCCATCAATTTTTTTTGATACGAAATTGATGTTGGAAGCTGGCCGTTAAGTTGTTCAAGCCATTTCTCCTCTACTCTGATCCAAAATAAACCTTCGCATGTCAATAATTTCTTCAACTACATGAAAAACGAACTCTGGAATGTACGATTTCTTATTCAGTGTCGATGGCGAGCTCCCAACACATTTCTCCTCAATCGCCATGAAAAAACGGCCCAGACATTTGATCAATATGATCATGATTATGCCAGCAAAGAGAAGCTCCAAACCTTTATGTTTTTAAAAATACCCAATTCAACGAGCATGTTTAGATACCCAAAAGAACTTGATTTTTGTTCTCACAACTTGTGTTGTCTAATTGTAAATACGAGAACTTTAGGAAGAATCTGAGACCAACTGATAACTTCGTCATGGATTTTAGTTATGGTGGGATTTGAATCATTTTGAATATTTGGAGTTGTGAAAGAAAAATCTTGGAAACATCTTCTCATTAAGCACCATACAACCAACCAAGTGAAACTTCAATGAAATTTTCATCCTATAATTTTTTTGGTACGGATGAAATGTGGAAGAAGTGTTTCTTTTTGGTCCATACTGCATCAATTATCAATCCCAGATATTTATTTGGATGATCATAACACTTCTTTACGATGTTTATACAAATTTTGCCTTTCTTGTTTTAGCAGTTACGATGGTCTTGGGATTCTTTGACTACGCCAGAATTTGTACATAAAATGAAAGAACGTATGAATAAATATGTTTCTGCATGGTTGTTAAATTATCAGGTTACACAAAAACAATACCTTGAACACATACTATTTATATAATATTATCTTTTGCTTTAAGAAACACATATGTTTGCAAATCCCCATCTGTCTTCTTGAATACGAACATTGTTTAGTCAGTTTTTCCATATCTTTGTAAATAAATATGTAATAAAATTGCAATTCCAGCCAACGACTTCGCATAATCTCATATATGAATATTTCTCATCTCGAGAAATTATGGAATATGTATGTTATATATTTTATTTGGCATACACTCTCCATGATTTGAAAAGAAGTCTTTCATCCATGTCTTAGCAGTGTTGGGCATGACCTACTCCCCACATTTTATAACGATAACCCTGAATATCTCTTCAGAATCACCTTAATCTATCCTGGATTCTTCGACAAAGAACCTTGGTGGATAGAACATTTTGGGCCAAGCACCTACAATACATTTAATATGATAATCATAACTTTCTTTAGTGTAGTTACCTCACTCTAAATATGAATTTGCATACTTTTTATTCATTGACATCTCAGATTTTCCTTTTCTCCAAAACAAAGTTAATCCATATTTTTAGAAATCCCTTCGACAACATTCGGTTGAAATCAAATGAACGACGAACTTCTTGTCGTGAGATATTTGTCCTGCTTCCTTGTATAACTAGAATGCTTTGGATTGATATGAAAGGTCTACTCCTACTCCCTAGTTGCAATATGTGCTTGCAATGGCTTCATCATTCCATCATCCTTTGTAAAAGTAGTTCATCACCATTAGGAGGAATATTATCCCCACTATCATCATCCTCGACATAGTTAGGAAATTCACTCCTTATCTTCACGGAAAATTTTCTTTACCATCATCGATTCAGAAAAAATATTTCATAAAAATCTAATGGCACTGTATTTTGAATACGAAGAGATTCTTCACCATCTTGACCCATGGCACCATTCTTCTGGGGAGGATTCAATTATTCACATCCTGCAAAATTAATACTGAAATGGTCACTTGGAGAAAATGCAATATTCGAATCTGTGCCTCTAAAATTATCATTTTATAGCTTTCTTCATCCTCCCTTCCTCCATGGTCTCATAGTCTTGGGATTAGGCATAAAATCGACTTTTAGTTGTATTCACTAGAATTTCTTCATCCATACTTCCTCCCCTTTATCAAGCTCTCATAATCCTTAGGATTAAGGGCAAAGTGAATACCTTGAATCTATATTTGTGGAAAAATCTTGGTCTCCCCTTCATCGGTGGTTAATTATAATTTTATGATTAGGATGAACTAAAAATTTTAGCTTTGAAATTCATCTGTCTTTATCGTGGTCTCGGGCATAATCCTTGGGATTGGGAAAAATGGATATTTTGACGCGCAAATTCTTCATTCCTCTTCACTAGGTGAATGCAGGCATAATCACTTAAGTGATGGGAACGAAGTGCATATTTGTCTAAAAATTATTCATTTTCACACTATTACCTTTAGTGCCGACTAATCCTTAGGATTAAGACAAAGTAGAAATTTTGACTCTTTGCTGAAATTTTTTCGTCCCCCTCTTCATCGATGGTGCTTGCATAATCATTAGGATTAGGGGCCAAGAGTGGATATTTTATTGTTGTAAATTTTCATTTCCCTCTTCATCGTTAGTCTTTAGCATAATCCTTGAATTGGGCAAAGTGGATGTTTTTTGACTACGAAACATTATCATTCCCTCTTCATCGATGGTGCTACTTGCATCTGACTCTGCTTCAATTAGGGCAATTTTGATATTTGACCTCTTGGAAATTTTGCATCCCCCTTTTCATCGGTAGATGTTGGCATACTCTTCACGGAAATAAGCAGGTGGATATTTTGACTGCACAACCAGATTCTTCATTCCCTCTTCATTTGTTGTTCTTTCATAATCCTTGGGATTAAGATGAAGTGGATATTCTTCATCTCCCTCTTCATAAATGGTGTCTCTGTGTCTTGGGATTAGGGCAGTAGCTTTTGTCTGGAAATTCTTCTGTCACGCCCTTCATCCTTGTTTCTTTCACTAATCATGGGATTAAAGAGCAAGTGGTGTAAACGTGACAAATTTAAAATTTACTACATTTCTCGCACTCATCAATTTTGTTCTCATCATATTTAGGATTAAATAAGTTGATTTTTTGACTCTATTCATAATGAGAGCAAACTCCCATTATATTCATACTCTGAATGAGAGTTATTTACTTAAGCAGATATTTGATGTTATGTATTTTTCTCTGTAGATAAACCTTGAAACTATTACAGGAATAGGTTAGATAATCCATTCCCTCTCCCACTTGAAATATATAGCAAACTGGGGCTCCATAAAAGAACAAAGTTTTATCATTCCACCAAAAATTTGGTAAGAAAACTTTTCACTCAATTTTTCTTTAAAATATTTGATACAAATATTAGTCAATAATAAATATTATTTATTTTTTAATAAGCGTATTTGTGTTGAAATATTTTACTTGATATTTATATTCAAGTATCACAAAATATTGGTATCTGGATATGCGAAACTAAATAATGTTTTTATTTCAATGATTTACTTTATTTATTCAGATGTAGTATTAACTATAATATTACTATATATCTACATACAAGTATTAACTTCTATAATATTCATATAAATCTTTTAAATTTTAAATTTTAAAATTATATTTATATTCATCTAAATATATTTAAATTATTAAATAAATTGTTGAGTCTTAAAATGTTTACTGTGCTTTCTATTCAAGAAATATCACAAATATTTCTGCATACATGGGAAACTAAAATAATTGCTGTTATTTGAATGGTTTAAGATTAACTACATATAAATATTTACAAAAATAACATGTAAATATTATTATTTAGCTAATATTAATATAATTAACTACATGTAAATATTTTAGATTTAGAATTTAATCTACATGATTTTACAAACATTGAGTACATATAAATGTGTTCTTGATAACCTAGTGAAATATTAGTGCTTTTATCTATAATGATGCCAGTTAAATACGTATAAAATTCTTCCTGCTAATTTTGTCGAGATTATATTAGAATTATTCGCTTATTATTCGATGCATGTAAATATTGAGATAAAATATTAACTTATGATAGTACCTTGCAGAATAACCAATATTTTTTGCTATATAGTATGATTATAACATAGAGCTGATGTAAATATTTTTAAATTTGGAATTTTAATCACATGGTTAGTAAACAAATGGACAATATTGGCTATATAACCATCAGTTGTTTCTCTCTTTAAATACACACATCACATCAAGATTTACTAAATATTTAATTAAAATAATTTCTCAAAGGTATTTAATATTATTATTATTAAATAAATATTACATTAGCATTCAGGCATTGTGTTACTATTGTATTTGTAGTGTGCGATAGCATTAGTAACCATTAGAAGAACATACATGCATTAAATTATTGTGTTGCTATTATGAAATTACTATTAGGCGTTATGTACTATTAATGACATCAATTTTACATTTCAAGGGTTGGTTTTTTCTTCACAATACTTATCAATTTAAAAAGGCAGTTTGGGAAAATACATTTTCTATAGTTTTTGTGATAAAACTATTTTTTTGAGTTTTTAGTTTCAAAAACCATAATTTTTTTATATTTTTTTAGTGAAAAAAGCATAAAAGAACTAGACTTTTAGGGTTTTAAGACAAAAATTTAGAAATTTTTTCTTTTTTAAGACTTGTAGGTTCATCACGAGCAGAAAAATCCATAAAGCGACCATGTTAAAAAAAATAGTAATATTATATTTTTTATTTATTTACTTTTTTATCTTGGCTATATTGGTGGTTCGTATTTCAGTGTTTCTAACTGATTGAAAATTTTTGATTTGCATATTTCTTTTTATTTTCTAATTTTTTATTTGAATCTTAGTTTATTCTTTTCTAATTTTAAATCTTCAATTTTCTTTTTCTGTTTTTGTTATAATAATAATTTTTTCTTTTTTTTTAATTGTATTTTATATATAGTTTTTTTTTTTTTTTAATTTATTATTGTTGTTATATTAAAACAAATGTTTTTTAATTTTTATTTATTATATTTATGTATTTTTTTCTTTAATTATGCACAATGTTTAAAAACAAAACATAATTATTTATTTAATAAATTGTTTTTTTTTTTTAATATATTATTTTCTTTTGATATATATAATTATTTTTTTGTTAATAATATTTTTAATAATTATTTATTAATTATTAATTATATTAAAAAAATTAAAATTAAAAAAAATTTACGAAAAAAAAATTAAGAAAAATATATATATATATCATTGGCCATAGATGTGAATCAATGCCGGTGAGGCCGTAGCCAGGCGGAAAATAGCCCTCATTAAGCGCCCTTGGCAAGAGAATAAATACACCTAGTGGGGGAGCCACAGACGAGCAAGCACGACGGGTAACACCAGCGGCCCTCAGGCACCCCGCGGGCCTGATATGCATACATCTCGACCATTTTTATTTTAATTTTTTTTTTACACACAGAATTACATTTGAATAAAACAATTTTGATTTTTGTTTTTAATTTGTTTTTTTAAATTAGTTTTTTTTTTTAATTTTGTTTTTTTAAAATTTTTTTTATCTTTAATTGTTTTTAATAAACAAATAAAAATTAATAAAAACATTATTATATAATAATTATTAAAAATATCAAAATATAACCAAATATAATTAAAAAAAAAAATTGTTAGTCTGATATGTTTGTTTTAAACATCATATAATTAAACAAAAAAACAATATAATATAATAAATAAATAAATAAAACATTTGTTTAATATAACAATAAGAAAAAGAAAAAAAATATATAGCGATACATTAAAAAAATTAAAATATATAATAATATATATTATTTTTAACATTTAAATATTTAAATTTCTTTAATTTTTAATTTTTAAATTTCGTGTTAGGAAACATTATAACAAATTTAATTTTTCTTTTAATTTTTTAATTTCTTAATTATTTTTATTTTATTTTGTTTATTTTATTTAATTACTAAATATAGAAATAAAAATTATAATTATAAATATATTAAAAGATTATATAAATTTATAAACATTTTATATTGTTTTATAATTTTAAGTTTATATTTTTTTATTTAATTGCTATGTAAAGTGAGAATTTATTTATTTTATTTTGTTTCTATTTTTTTATTCAATTGCTATGTAATGTAAAATTAATTTTTAAAATTTTAAAATATATTCAAATTTCAATTTTTTAATAAATCATTATAATAAAAATGAAAAATTAATTTAACATTGTTAAATATTATTAATTTTTGTTTTTAAAATATTAAATAAAAATTAAGTTTGAAAATATTAGTTTATTTTTTTAAATGGAATTTCTTTAATTTTAAACTGTTTTTAAATTTTTTATAATTATTTAAAACATATTGTATGGATATATGTATATAAATTGCATATTAATTTTGTTTTAAATAAGTACATAGTTGAATTTTAACTACTTTAATTAAATTTCATTGGTTTTGAAATAAATTTTTGTTTATTAAATTATTTTTGTCGCATTTATTTCATTATTATTATATGTATTCAGTGGAAATATGGCGTAAATGTTGCATTCAAATGTTTACACCTAAGTATGACTCAAATCTCTAATTTATGCTTTCAGCGCCATATGGATAACTCATAAATCTCACATGTGACTGGACGCTGCTATGGACAACTTTATTGGATCCTATCTGATTGTTACTTTTACCACTAATAAAGTCTAACAAGTGGGGCACGGTTTCATTAAAAAGCTTATTTACGATTGGAAGAATACCAGAAATAGATAAAACCAGCTCATGGTAACAAAAGCGGTAAACAAGCCAATATACCATCTATCTGATTTTGGTATGATTGACTTCAATGAGCCATATGATGTGATGGGCAGAGTACGAGACATATGTATGGTCCCGAATACAAACACTATTTATGTTCTTGCAAGGAAGGCTCAGAAACGTGAGAAGGTTAGGTTATCAATCGTCAAGTATGACACAGATGAAATATCTTCAAAATTTTCCGAAGAAATATCAAGCAACATTGCAAATAACATTGTAAGTATGCTTATTTTTATTTCCTCTATGCATTATTGTAAGGACGATTCATTTTTTATAAATTATTGATCATTGACATGTTTTATTTTGTTTCTTAGGATTTTGTTCCGAATCTTTCAAACATGTTTGAAGGTATTTATATGTTGGTGCCAAATGTTATGGATGTGATCAACACTTTCCACAAAGACAAAGCAAAGGAAAGGAGATTGAAGCAAAGAGAAATAGCTCGTGACACTGCAACAGTACAAAGAGGGGATCAACCAAGAGTCACTAAGGTGGGTCAATCTAGTAAACTTAAACATGTTTCTTTTGAAGGTGTCAAACATGAAACATAAAATTATGATAGAATTAGTGAGGAGGAGATTATAACTGTTGTGCAAAAGGAGAAAACAGATCAGATACCAAAAAGAAAAATTGCCAAAGATGTCTCTCTTTTACCTCATGAAGGAGAGCTTGTTTATAAAAAAACTGATATGTTATCCAATAAGACTAGGAAATAAAATATTGGTGAACCTGTAAAGGTCATGAGCAGCAGTGAAGAACAAATTTAAAGCTCTCACGGAAGCAGAGAAATCATAACACCAGGTGCTGAGTTAGAGGATGGCATTATTAAAACAAAACAAAATGCTATTCGACAAGAGTTGAGGAAGAATAAATTAATTTTTGGTGGCCAAACATTTGAGCTTAATGTTAACCAATTTTATGGCCCAGATGAAGGAAAATCTCAATATCAAATTAGAAAGGCCCATCACCTACATGTACATAATCTGAAAAAACTGTTCAGGTTCAATCCATATGCGTATGTGGTGGATTATGTGGTTCTTGTCGATCCATGTCAGGTTCCAAACAAAAAAGCATTTGACAAGACAACATGTTTTGATTATAAATATTATGTAATTGGAGGGAACCATTCGATAGAGGCTAAGAGACAATTGATTGCAGAATATCCCAATAACTATCTTTTTCAAACAGTGAAATGCATCATTTACGTTGGCTTAACAGAAATAGAATCAAATTTATTGGCATGGGATCATAATGCAGATAATGAGTACAGAATGAAAATGACTTTCATCCAAAGGGTCAGATTTATTCATAATGAATTCATAGAAAAATGTGGTGGGGATAAGACACAAGTTAGTGTAGCATTTCGAAAGGAATTTTTAATGGAAACAGGTTATCAAATTGATGAAAAAAAACAAAGGATGGAAAATTGAATACAAAATTCTTCAGAGGCACAGATAACATTTTTCAGTTGGCATTTAGAACTGGGGAGATATGGGATTTGATTGATGAGATTTTTTATCGGTGGGAGAATATTTCCATAAAAAACCAGAAGGTTAGAAAGAGTAAACCCATAATATGTACCAACAGTAAGGGGGGTCCTGAAATAAAGCAGCTTCCAGAGGATATTGCTATCACACCTTGGAGAACAATGCAAGATGTGAAGGATGATAAATTAGTCAAATCAATATTAGCCCGTGTGAAGTCGGGTTAATTATCAATGGAAGAAATGTGTGCATAATTTCAAAAGTAAGTTTCTTGAATTATTTCTTATTTTTCTTTCATCATAATTTTATTTTAAATAAAACATAATGATGTTGGTAGAATTTGTTATACATGTCAGTATATTAACACTTTTAACTTGATTTATTCAGTCAGAAATTTTTTATGAAAATAAAAGAACACATGGTTAAAATGTTGAATGAAGACAGTTGGGATGATGTTGTACGCAACTACCCAGAAGCAAGTTCTACATCAACACTAAAAGAGTTTTATATTGCATTCAATAAGGTATGTTGATTTATAAATTCACTTTGTTCATATTTAAACTATTTTTATTTTATTACACACACACACACACACACACACACACACATATATATATATATGTCATTAAAGATGTCGAAGAAGGATGGAAATGGAGTACCAGATACTTTCAAAAGCTTTATTGAAAAAATTAATATGGAGAACATGAGAAGGAAGCGTCTTATGAATGTTGAACTTGATCCTACTCTTAATCATTACATTTGGAATGGGCTCGACAGTGTCCAATATCAAATAATACAAGGTGACTGTGAAGAAATTGCATCACTAATACCTAAAAGGGAATATGGCTTAGTTATTGCAGATATTCCTCATGGTTTCAATTTCCCAGACATTGAATATGATAGAGAACCATATCTTATCAAGCTTTTAGTAAAGCGGTTACAGGTTTTCAAGAAGTGACAACATCACCACTTTGGCGATTTGTGACATTTCATTCAGACACACAGTTTCCAATGTTATTAACAAGATTCAAGGGTAAAGCAAACTCAAGGATGCAACTTACATGATAAGATTTTGAAATTGTATGTTTGATTCCTCCTAAAAATTTTTATTCATGTAAAATTTAATTGAACTTTTACTATGTTATGTTACAGGCAAAAGTCAAATATTGTTTCTTCTGAAGATCAGCCTATTATAAATGATTGTGAGTTCATCCATGTTGAATGTTGGACAAAATACGATAGCTATAATCATATTATTATGAATCAAGTAGATGGGAAGAGTCATATTCAAGTATTGGTTTATGATGCAGTTGTAAGAAAACTAACATATGAGGATAAAGATGCAAAAGGAGATATAGTTAACATTTATCAAAAACCACAAGCACTGATTAACTATCTTATAGATCTATGTTCAAATGAAGGAGAATGGGTTTTGGATTTATTCTCAGGTTCAGGGAAGTTTTATTATACAAATTTAAATTTAAATATTGTCTTTTTTACTTTTTATGTCTCCATACTAATTTTTTTACTTATTTTTTTTTGCTTGATGATTAGGTACAACACTAGCATGTTGCCTGCTAAAAGGAAGAAATTGCATTGCCATTGAGAAAGACCCAGTTCAATGAAAATTTATTCAACAAAGAATTAATGCTCTTTAATTCCTTCTAGATGCGAAGCAAGAAGTTGGTTTGAGAAAAGGAGATTTTAATGAATCACGTGTGGCAAAAAAATCAAAGGAACCTCAACCACCATTATATGGAATGATTGGAAAGGGACACTTTGGAAGATTTTTTGACATGAAAGATCCATTAGAAGATGACAATGATCAAAATGAAGAAGAAAATGTTGTGGAAGAAGCCATCAATGTTGTTCTAGATGATGTTGAAGATGTATCAGTTGATATTGTTGATGATGTTTAATTTATGCTTGCAAACAAAGCTTATTTTTTAGAACTCTTAATTAGTTTTACTTGTAATGTTTAGACTTTGATATTTTATGAGAAAAACCCTTTTTTTTTGCAAAAAACATGTGATTGCTATTATTTTTTGACAAAAAATTCAATTAAAATGTTATTTTCTTAAGTTTTTTTATTAAGATTCTCCCAAAAAATTCGTTTATTTAACATGTTTTTTCCAACAAAAAGTTTGTAAAAGTGTATTTTTTGCATTGTATTTATATTGAAAAATTGTATTTTTTTGTCATATGGTTCAAAATATTGGTTTTTTAGCGACAATTTTTTGATGTGCATTGAAAAATTATTTAACAATACATCAACATGTAGAAAATATAAACTTTAGAATATTGACCCTTTTTCCATCCTTTATCTATGTGAAAAAGTGAAGATATCATTACAAGTTTTTATTTAAAAAAAAATTAATTTTTTTATTTTTAAAACACAAGTACATAAATGCACTTAAAAATAAACATCTCACAGAAGAAGAAGACATTAGAAAATATATAGTGTCAAAATCAATCTTATAAAAAAACATTGGTGATGATACACCACCACTATTCAAAATCGACATAAAAAACATCTCATAAAAAATAAAAATAAAAATTAATAAAAAAAAAACAAAATGAAAAAAACTTAAACTGCCAAAAACATGTTCAAATTTTTTTTTCTTCATTCTGCATCACCACTTTTTCAAAATCAGGTGTTTTTCTTGATACTTCAAAAAGTAGGTAACAATCAAGTTACCTATTTCATCGATAACATTGTTTATGGATGGCAATAAATGTTTAGGAGAGGTAAGGTAATTTAGGATTTACCATAGTGGGCTTCCGATCCACATATAATGGGAGGATGAGCTAAAGGGATAAGATGTGAAGTCTCCAAGGTAGGATCATATAGGATTCAAGCTCTTATCCATGGTAAATATGTAAAACAACCCTTGGAAGCTTCTAGAAGAGGAAGCTTTAATCTTTTTTTCCCAAATTTCTAAAATCAACACACCGAATCATTTATGTAGGGTGCACTGTAACTAACCCTCAGAAAAGGAGAGACTACACTGGAGCTCAATTTCTCAGTTATGTAGCGTGTTTTGGGCCGAGAAATATGGGTTTTCAGCAGATAGACCCAAAAAATCAAGCTTTTTAGAGAGTTCATGCTTAGGTATTTGTCTAGGGATGATTACGTAGTATACCTAGGGGGGATAATATAGGGTACCCAGGGAGGTACACAAGGGAATAATATGATGTAATAATGTAACAATGATAAATAAATGGCCATGTTAATAAATAAGGTGGTTAACCCACATTATGCAAGGGACCACATGTACCTAGGGAATAAAGAGATAAGCCCATTGTATTGGATGTATGGTATTGAGAGACCTATTATCACTCTAATAATTCTTAAGTTGTGAGGTTCTTTATTTTATTCAAAGAACATTAGAGGTAACCATAGACCAACTTTTAAAGTCTAAGATCCAACCTTCTTAGGGTTCAGAAAGGGCTCTCTCTAAAATATTTAACTTTGTTTTGATTATATGATATTTGGCTAGTTTTGATGTGAAAATTGGTTTTGGTTTGGTTTGATGGGAAAAATAACTTAATGAGATGGATAGTGAGAGATTTTTTTGTCCATTGGGCTAAGGAGTCAAATTTCAAGCAGACGGGACTAGGATCAAGGTCAAAAAGTCAAATATTTTCAGGGAAAGATAGATAAGTCATTGAAGATCTTGGAAGGCTGATTGGTGAAGTGGTTCGATCAAGATAAAGAGCAATCAAGGATTCTTTGATTCAGATAAGGAAGGAGTATACAAAGGTCATTTTAAAGAGGGAAAAATCAAGGGTTCCCTACTCCGGAAATCAGCAAAAAACATAGAAATGATAACTAGTTAAAGACAGGGTGCTTTTAACAAATCCTGTAATAATACTCCTAGTTAATCATTCAAATTTGGAACACATATATGGATGCATGTAAAACATAAAAATATTAAAAAATGACAGTAGAAAGTACTTCACTTCAATGGCTCATCACATGAATCTTGAAATATGATGCTAGATGATTTGATCCAGTCTTTTACTTGAACTTGCCACAAAAATCCTTCAGGTACAACAAAAATTACTATAGAAATATTCAACAATTTATTCCACAATAATACTTCGAAAGATGAAGTATATATACAAAAATGTTTACAAAATATCCTAAAATAATCATAGGATTTTTCTAAGAAAATAAAATATCTTTTACAACACAATAGTGACAGCTTAGCAAGCTATCCTATTTATCCAAATAAAATAGAAAATGATGTTGTGGATTGGGTGTAGCTGGCTGCTTTGTTGTCTTCAACAGTGGCACAAGATCTTTTGATTTGTTTTGAAATCTTATCTTTTATCTTCTACTCTTTATCTTTGATACTCTTTAATCACTTATACACTTTTAAGCACTGTTAAACTGCCTTATTACTGTAAAATTCTGTTTTGACTGTGTAAAAATCAGCAAACCTTTTTATCCACTTTACTGCAATTTGACTTCTACAGCAAGTCAGTGAGTGATTCCAAAGATTCTTCATCAGGAATTTTAATATTTTTCAGTTTCCTAAAGTTCTTATCTACCTCAGTATATCTAGCAAATGTTGGCTTTATAAAAAATAAGTGTTTTATCTCATGCTATAGATAAAACAAGTCTTCAAAACATCTATGTAAAACCTTTCCTGTAGGAATTCCTTGTCCTTATGTTTTTTCCACCTGCTCTTTTGCATGATCTCTTATATTCTTGTTATAGTCTTCTTGTGGCATGAGTTTATCATTAATAACCAGGATGTTTGGCAAACCTCTTTGCCTCAAGGTCTAAAATTTGACCATAAATTTGGTTATGGCTATGTTCATGTTTTCACATTTTCCCTCTAGCTACTTCATTAAATTATTTTTTGAAATCATTTTCCTTATTTCAAGGGTTGTATCTGTTCTATCAGTAATTTCTATCTCTTCTAGTTCTTGCTTGTTCTTGTTGTTGAGAAATTTGATTAATTCTAGGGCCTGTTCAGGTTTGGCACCTAGTTCCTCCTTTGGTTTCTGAATCTTTGCTTGTGTTGCCTTCAGTAAATCCATTTGCTCATAAATCACCTGTATTGATGGCCACACATCATTGATGGATTCAATTATTTTACTCCATAACTAATTCTTCACATAAGACATTGGCTCTTTCAAGTTTAAATCCTTTTGTAGATTCTTCAACTCAACATTTAACCTATTAGCCTTTTGATCATGAGTTTTGTCATTGATTTGGGCTAGCTTCTTAGTGTCTTCAAGATTTTCAATCACTTTCTTCAACCTATTGATTTCATTGGTTTGAAGTGACATTTCTTCCATGGCCTTAACTATTTTCTTAGCCTCATCTGTTGGCTGCACTGTTGATGTAGATGAATTTGTAGTTGAAGTGGTAGATGAGGTCACTGGCACTACAGTGGCCAGTGGTACTTTTGGTGAGAACTCTTCTGCCAGAGTTGAAGACACAGTTGTAGTAACCATGGGAATTACTGTAGGAGTTTCCTGTGATTTTGTAATTTCTCTTTCATGGACAAGCTTGTCCATTTGGATTTCCAAATTTCTTTTATCTATGCTATTAATTGTAAAATTATGTTCATCATATCATCTTTCTGGCTCTTCTCTTGCATTATTTATTTGGCTTGTGGATGTTGGTGGAATCTTGAGTTGTTTCCTTAGTGCTGCAATATCAACATTATTTTTCTTCACTAACTCTACTGGTGCTTTGACATTTGTAGGATCATATCCTACTTGAATAATCAACTCTTCTAAAGACTTAATCCTAAGATCTTTAACATATGAGGAAGCCTTGTCAACTTTCATTTGATCTCTCATATTTATTATTGTATTCTGTAGCTTGTGAACGCTCATGGCCTTTGTAGTTATGGTAGAATATAGCATCTCAAAATTTTTCCTGTGAAATTCAATTTGATCTAGTGCATGGATAGTTTATATTTGTACCTCAATATCAACTTTTTTGTAATCTGCTGTTGTTTTGGGAGTCTTGACTGTTGGTTGAAGCACTGACTTAATCAGCTTCTTGTTTGAATAATCAAAAGCTGATAGAAGTCTATTTTGGATACCTGGTCTTTGTTTCAGATATTGAGAATAGATCTCGTTTTTTATTTCTTCATTCTTGGCCTTTATCTGCTTATATTTATCTCTGATGTCAGGATCTTTATCCTCTACTGACTATGATGAGGATGTAGGTTTTCACCCTATACATAAATTATCTACAAACTAATCTTAAAAAATAGAAAATAAACAATAGCAAGAGCATAAAACATAAAACAGATAAACACAGAGATTTCCCCTGGATCCCAAATCGGGACGACCAGCTTGATTTTTCATTATGTTCCTTTTAGTGCTACAACACATATATATACATGTCAAGGCGTACATAAACCCCAATCCATTAACCCTGGATTAGAACATAACCATAGTTCCCTTGACCAGATCAACAAAATACCAGTGACCGAAAACCATCATGCCCCAAAAACATGTGTAAACCCATGCAAAAAACCATGGGCAAGTCCACCCACCGGAAAATAAGGACCAAAAAAATTTTCTGGGGTGTTACCCTGGACCCTGACAAGGGGGGCTACCGCCCCGCCTATGACGCCCCCGACGTTGTGCCTATCACAACGTACAAGGAAGACTGTCCCCCCCCCCTGTTACCTCCCCGTGCATGATTAGTCTTGGAAACAATATAACACAAACCCTACATTCTCCCACTTGTTGTTTTATTTTTGCAAGGGGCCACAGGAAAGATGAGTCATTAGCCTAGCTTTGCAACACCCATTGTTTCTCTACACCAAGAGAAATTCTGAGTGCTCACAAACTTTTTCAATGCATCTGCAACATTCTTCAAAGTGTCCACCTTTACCAGCAACATGCTTTTAGCTTCAACCATATATTTCACAAAGTGATATTGAACATCAATTTTCTTTTTCATTGAATGATAAGTAGGGTTATTAGCCAAGAAAATTTCACTTTGGCTATCACAGTCTATCCTTATAGCTTTCTGCACCAACCCCATACTCGAACACAATATCTGCAACCAAGCTACTTCCTTTCTTACATGAGTGGCTGCCATGTATTCTGCCTCTGTAGTTGAAAGAGCCACTACAGACTGTATTTTACTCATCCAACTGATTGCACCTCCAAATATGCTAAACACATAGCCACTTGTAGATCTTCTTTGGTCTAGATCTCGAGCCTAGTCTGCATCAACAAAACCATGAATTTCCAACACTCTTTCCAATCCTGGTCTTCCCTGGTAGCACAAGCCATAATCACTAGTGCCACGCAAATATCTGAAAACCCTCTTCACTACTGTCCAATGCTCCTTCCCTGGGTTTGACATAAACCTGCTCAATACTCCCACTACATGTGCAATGTCTAGTCTAGTATAGACCATTGCATACATCAGGCTACCCATTGTACTTGCATAAGGAACACAAGACATATCCTCCTCTTCCTCTTGTGTCTTGGGACACTGTTCAGCGGACAGATTTGTACCTACAGGAATTGGAACATTCATCGGTTTAATATCCTGCATATTGAACCTCTACAATATAGTCTCGACATACTTCCTTTGGTTTAACCAAAGCTTCCTCTTTTCCTGATCTCTCTTAATTTACATGCCCAAAACATAGTATGTAGCACCAAGATCCTTCATGTCGAATTTGGAGAACATTTGGGTCTTCAAATCTTGGATAATTTCTTTGTCATTTCCAATCAACAACATATCATCCACATACAAGACCAAATAAATAAAACGGTCACAAATTAATTTAAAATAAACATAGTGATCCTCCTTGCTTCTGGAGCCAAGTCCCCATATATAGGTATCAAATTTTTGATACCACATCCTTGGTGATTATTTTAACCCATACATAGATTTCTCTAACCTGCATACCAGCTCTTTCTTCCCCTTCACCATGAATACTTTAGGTTGTTTCATGTAGATCTCTTCTTCCAAATCCCCGTGAAGAAATGTTGTATTCACATCCATCTATTCTACCTCAAAATAAAATGCAGCAGCAATAGATAAAAGTAATATAATAGAAGTAACTTTGGAAACAAGAGAAAAAATATCACCAAAATCAATTCCCGACACCTGGGAATAACCTTTTGCTACCAACCGAGCTTTGTATTTCACCACCTTGCCTTCTACATTCATCTTCTTCTTAAATACCCATTTTCTCTTGATGGGCTTCCTTCCAGCCAGCAACTCCACCAGATCCCATGCCTCATTTTTATGTAAGGATGCCATTTCATCAACCATGGCCTCCTTCCAGAGTTTTCCATCCTCTGAATCTACTGCCTCCCTGACGGTTCTGGGATCATCATAAGTTATAGTTAAAGCAAAATTTGAACAGAAATAATATGGAATATACCTTTCTGGTTGTCTTCTTTCCCGAACTGATCTTCTCACAGCTGGAGTTTGTGGCTCTTCCTCTTTTGAGTCTTCTTCTATTATAGAGTCTGATTCATCCTCCTTTAGCTCAAACTCTATCTTCTCAGGTTCCTTTGGTAGGAATTCATGTTTAACAATATATTTCACCTTTCTAAACACCACATCTTTGCTGTATACAACCTTCCTTGTTTCTGGGTTCCAAAGCTTGTAACCCTTTAAACCATCCTTATACCTAATAAAGATGCACCTTTCAGATTTATTATCCAACTTTCTCCTTTTCTCCTTTGGAACATGTACATATGCATCACATCCAAATATCCTCAGATATGAAAGAGAGGGTTTCTTACCAGTCCATACATCATGTGGAGTCTTATCCTCCAACGTTGATGAAGGTGATATGTTAACCAAGTAACATGCAGTCTCCATTGCCTCTGGCTAGAATTCTTGTCCTAACCCGGTACCACTGAGCATGCTTCTTTCCTTTTCCATTATCATTTTGTTCATTCTTTCTGCAACTCCATTTTTCTGAGGGGTGTATGGAGTAGTATTTTTTCATGCTATACCACACTTCTTACAGAAATCTTCAAATTCCTTCGTGCCGAACTCCCCACCATTATCTGTCCTCGACACCTTTATCTTCTTCTCTGTCTGGTTTTCCACCAAAGCCTTAAACTCTTTAAATATATCAAAGACTTCAGATTTATTCCTCAAGAAATATATCCATGTATTCCTTGAGAAGTCATCTATGAATGAAACATAGTACACAGACTTACCTAGTGATGGAATCGACAGAGGTTCAAACACATCACTGTGCACAAGCTCTAATATCTTGTTCTCCTTCTTGGCACCAGAAGGAAAACTCACCCGATTCTGCTTCCCATATACACAATGTTCACAGAAATCGAAATCCAGAGAGCTATTAGACATACCTTCTACCATACCATTTCCATGCAGTATCCGAAGGCCCTTCTCTCCAATATGTCCAAGCCTTTGACGCCATACCATGGTCTTTTCTCCAGAGACCACTACACTTTCCGCTCCACTTTCAGGAACCATAGAACTATTGCACCCAACAATAAAAATGTTTCCCTGATGCTTGTATAGAGTTCCAATCCTAACTCCCCGCATTAATACTAGTGCTCCCCGAACCATCTTACAGGTATCTTTCGCGAACACTGTTTTTACGCCTGCATCATGCATATTTCTTACAAAAATCATATTTTTGGCCAATGCAGGAATGTACAGAACACCAGGAAGTGTTATAATCCTTCCACCTTGCAGCTTTAGCTTGAATTTTCCACGTCTAATGATTCTGGCCTTCCTATCATCACCTAAGAAGACATCACCGCCATCATATTTCTCATACTCGCAGAACCACTCCCTATGGGGAGTGAAGTGAAAGGATGCACCTGAGTAAATCAACCATGACTCATGATCTACATGTGTATTTGAAGAAGAAGCCAAATACACATCCCCACCTTCATCCAAGGTGTTTTTTTCCTTTGCAAAAGGAGCATCATTAGATCCCTTTCCTTTCGAGGAGCTTTAGATCTGCAGTCCTTTTTGTAGTGCCCTTCCTTTCTGCATTTCTAGCACACCTTTACAAACATTCTAGGAGATTTAGATCTCCCTCTAGATTTATATCTCCCACTCGAAACCTTATTATTGTTTCTGTTATGGGACCTTCCTCATACAGATAGGGCATCTCCATTCTGACCCTCCATATTTCTCCGTCTCATTTCCTCCAACAGCAAGGTTGAGATAATGTTATCAAAATTCAAGGTAGTTGTATTGATACCTATTGCAATAACCAGACTGTCCCATGAATCTGGTAGAGAACACAACAAACTAATTCACTTATCTTCATCTAAGATTTTAATATCAACAAATGACAGTTGAAATACCATATTATTGAAGGCGTTCAGATGCTCTTTCACCGAGTCTCCATCCTTCAACCTTAGGTTATACAGCTTTTTCTGTATGAACAATTTATTCACCAGAGACTTAGATTGGTACAAAGTCCCTAGCTTGTCCCACAATGTCTTCATCATAGCTTCCCTAGATACATTCAACAATACTGAATCTGAGACACACAACCGTATTGTTCTCTTTGCCTTCCGATCTAGCTTCTTCCAGTCTTCATCTGACACTGTTGTTGGTTTAGTACTCGGATCTACTACGATCCACTGATATTTATCCACAACCAGATCCTCCATATTGAGCTTCCACAACTGAAAACTCTGACCATTAAATTTCTTGATCTCTATCTTCCCATCGCTTTCCATCTTCTTTCATCGCAAGAATCTATCCCACAGATCTCCCACTGAACAGGGTCTACCTCAGGCCCGATCAAAAAACCCCTCAACAGCAAAGGCGTCCCCTTGAAGCCAAAACTGCTCTAATACCAAATGTAGGTTTTCACCCTGTATAGAAATTATCTGCAAACGAACCTTAAAAAATAGAAAATAAACAATAGCAAGAGCATAAAACATAAAAGAGATAAACACACAGATTTTCCCTTAGATCCCAAATCGGGATGACCAACTTGATTTTTCATTATGTTCCTTTTAGTGTTACAATACACATATATACATTCCGAAGCATACATAAACCCCAATCCATTAACCCTAGATTATAACATAACCATAGTTCCCTTGACTGGATCTACAAAATACCAGGGGCCGAAAACCATCATGCCCCAAAACCATGTGCAAACCCATGCAGAAAACCATGGGCGTGTCCGCCCACCAGAAAATAAGGACCAAAAATTTCTTCCAGGGCATTGCCCCAGACCCCGATAGGGGGGGCTACCGCCCCCCCATGACCCCCTCGACATTGTGCCCAGCGCAACGTACAGCGAGGGCTATCGCCCCCCCTGTTACCCCCCTGTGCATGATTAGTCATGGAAATAACATAACACAAACCCAACAGAGGATGCCTCCATACTATGTTGCTTTTCTATTACCTGTGTGTTTGAATTATCAGTATTATCTTCATTTAGAATCTCTTTGGCTGGCTCATTTGTAATGACTATAGCTGCATTTGTGTTTGTCTCTGGAACATCTGTATCTTCCACTTCTATGGTCAATTTTTATTTATCAACTGAATTGATCTTAGAATTTTTATTGTACCTTAATTTAAACCTATTCTCAATAGTTGTCTTAGCAATGTAAGTTACTTCTTCTCTAGCTCTTTTGGTAGCTTTCTCTCCTTGATTTACAGCTTCCAAGTTGTGACTAGTATCACCCTCTCTTACTGCTTCAATCAAGGTATTTTCTAACCACTCTATTTTATTATCATACTGCTCAATATTGGGCCTTTGTCATGAATATAAGGTGTTAGTTTTCCTTTAACCCTCATTTTGTTGAGAATTCCCTAAGGGTCATAATTCCATAAGAAGCTAAATTCAAATTTGTACTCCAGCAATTGTTTTTCTACTTCTAGTGATGCATCTCTATGATTACAAATGAAGGGTCCTATCTGATTTTTCAACTTAAATTGGGTCTTCTTTTTGGCTTCTAGGAATTTGATTGAATTTGAATTTAGGATTTTCCTAATGTACTCCAAGGAAAAAATTGTCATTGGCACATACTTAGGTAGTTTATAGGGTAAAGGATTTGACCCAAAAACTATGATTTTTGTATGGTTCTGATATAAGTACCAATCTCTAGTTTTATTTTGCTCTGATAGCTGTAGAACTGTCTTTATTTCATCCCTTATTCTTGGTTGTACTGTGTTGGTCAACATATTTATCAATGGGTGAATAAAGTAATCTGTAAACTCTACATAACTGAACTCTATGGACTCTTTTCTAATCAAAGATGTCCAAAATATGACTGAGAATGGGTTCTCTTCTATATCAAGCTTCTGAAGTGTTATTGGGAACTTGTCTGCTTGGAAGTATAAGAACATATGGAAAATAAAGGATATATACCTAAATACTCCTTCAGTTGGAAATTTAACAAGTTGATCATGGATATTATCAGCTATGTATTCAGCATAATTGAAAATGATAGAAGGAGGTTTTCCTGATGCAAAGGTAGATAGAAAACCTAGGATTGAATAATCTTTATGGTCATCTATAAAATACCCTAGGATAAATGACAACATGGAAATGACATGTCTATACCCTTCAGAAAATTTTGAAGTAGAATAAGGAGGATTGGTTTGTGGAATTTCAACATGTAAAGGCATGAACAATTGGAATATTTGAAATCTTTTGGGAAATTCAAGACCAATGTAAAGCTTGGTGAGTGATTCTATTGATAAGGGAGCTGCATTTGGATCTGGTTTGAGCCGTAGCATCTGGTTTATTGACTCAGCAGTAATTGTGAACAATACTTCTTTATTTGCAGTTACCATTGCTCTTTGTTCAGGAGAATTTGACACATCCTAATAACCTCTGGACATTGATGGGTGAGTGGAACAACATATTTGGGTAAGTTTGACTCCCAAATTTGGACTTCTTCAACTTGATCTAATGACTTTTCAAGACTCCAACAGTGGAGGTCTAACAAATTAAATTCTATGACTGGATCTACTATTTTCTAATCCACATCTGCTAAGAGTGTATGTTCAATGTATACACCAGGAGGTTGTAGAGGATTTACAACAATTTTAGTCTTGGAATTTACTGTTGGGTTGGATTTTTACATTTTTTAGGCTTTCTGAATAATTGAAACTCTGTATTTTGACTCTTATGCTCTTCTGTAAGATTGAGTTATTTACATAAGTGTTTTTTACTTTAACAGAGGTTCTTTAAAAAGAAATAAGCATAAATGGCTCTTTCTTGGATTTAATTCTTCAATTTTGGCTTTAAATTGGACTTCAGACTCTTACAGGTTTAGGAAATGATAGACAAGGGTTTCCTCTGGTTTTTTTCAAACAAACTGGACTAAAAATATTTCAAATTGGGCACAGAAGGAGTGGGGTTACCTGCAAAGGATTTATAGACAAATTTAGAGTCTTATAAGGTTTGCAAATATTAAAATTTTCTTTTGAAAACCATATGCTATATCAAAACAAGGGTTTATCAGAATTTTCACAATAAATTTTTTCTTTTCAGGCAATTACATGATCTTTCTGTGGATAAATGGGCTTTACTAGGTTTAATTCCTTCATAAAACTCCTTTCAAAATGATAAATAGGTTGTTTTTTTGTTAAGAATACCCGTTTGTGCAGGTATTTTGGTCTTTAAAACAGGTTTTGAGGTGGTGGATAGTTTCTGATGGATTTGGAGGTTTCTTGGAAGAAATCTTGATGCTTCTAGTGGTCTTGATAGCAAATGCAATGGTTTTTTTTCTAATTCTCTGGGCGTGAAAATGGTGTATCGGGAGCTTTTCTTCAATTGGGAGGATGAACACATAGATAGAATGCAAAGAAGGGATTTTATGCACATAATATAAAGCTTTTATAATGTTTTAGGTTTTAGCAAGTCGGCATTGAATGTGGTATTATCATAGTAGAGGGTGGTTTTGGTGCTAGAGGCAAAAAACCATTGATGGTTATCACACGGACTTTGGGTGGTAAATGGTTTTGTGGGATCGAATGCAATCCAATATAATGTCGCCGCGTGGAGGAGAGAGAAGGGTGATAAACCACCCATTTCACAATATTTGAAATGGTTATTGAATGTGCTTTTAAAAATGCGATGTCGTGGAGTGATCGTCGGATCTGGGGACATACATGCGAACGGTTGGGATTAAATTATGAAGCTGCTCGGCGGTGGGGCATGGGGCTTTTTATATGGTGGGATTAGTTTTAATATTTAAAACATATCTTTTAATATAAAACTAATGTTTTATTTATGATATGGCAGGGTGTATTAAGATGGTAAATAAAACATTTACGAATGTTTAACAAGCATTGGGGGCATGATTTATAATGTTTTTGTTTTTAACCTATGGGGAAAAGGGCGGGGAAATATATTTAGCACATGGGGTAATTAGAATCATAGGTTAATGTTTAAATAAGTTGGTTTTGGGATATTTATATAAAATGAATTCGTAAATATACAGGAAGGGGTTTTATAAGGGATTTAAGATATTATGTTAAAAACTAATATGAATGAAATGTAATGAAATGAAAATACATAAAAATAAACTAAGTAAAGTGTAAAATAGGAATTTTAGCATAAAATTATCCCATTTTGATATTTACACATAAACTTAGGATAAAATGTATTTTGTGGATTTTTGATTGTTTTTGGATCAAATGAAATTAATTAAGAAGGGATTTTTACTTTTCTAAGAAAAATGGGTGTTTTACTTAGGAAAACGGATTGTATTTTTGGAAGAGGGTGAATATGCTTAGGAAATGGATTTTATGAAGGGAATCCAATATTTTTAACCAATCTGTTACTAAGCCTTGGGTCTGGTCCCAACAGAAGTCAGAGAAATACTCTATGCCTCTTTAACTGAAGGTTTAGAACGTCGGATCATTGTGGGTGAAGGAAAATTAGTAATTTTCCCACTAATGCTTTATCACATGTCTTGCACAACTGATTTCTACTTATCCATCATTATTCTAACATTTTTTACATCATTTTCATGGGTGAATTTAAGCTTTCAACCCTAAATCCATTTTTATTTTTAAAGCATAAAACTATCTAATTCTAACCTTATTTCATCTGAGGGCTCAAATTAAATTGTTGAGCTCCTCATTTATTCTCTAACTATCTACTGATTTGTCAAGTTTAAAATGTTTGACATATCTTTATTCTCTATCTGAAACATGAAATTTAAAGCATGAAAAGTTAAGATTAAACTATTTAACTAATAATGGATTATGGCTTTTTGAACAATCTGCACATAATTATTATTTTTGCAATAAAAGTAAATAGGAGTGGCATTCTGACTTGCTCACTTCCATGTCTTATTCTTATCTCTTTTTTTCTTTTGAGGTCCATTTTTTATTCTTTTTGATGTTTTCTTTTCTAAGTCCTTTGATATTTATTTTAGGACTTTTACCCTCTTTTAATTTTTTTTATTATTATTATTTTCAAAATATGGGAAAACAACTTGTAGAAAGCAAGGTATGTACATATTTACAATACTATCAAAGTCAATTAAAACATTATGAACCCTATTATTATAGGACCCTAATAGTGGCTCCACATGGGGATGACATTTCTTGGTGAAATGTCAAGAACTTTAAGGCTAGTAGCCTTTGAATTTTTCACTAAGATGACCTTGTAAATGTTATCCTGATCTCTGCAATTGTTCAAACTTATGACATTTTACTTCTCAAAGCTTAGGGCCTTCTCTTTGAGCTTCAACTCTGTTAGGAAAACATCCAGTCCAATATAAAATATTCAATGTTTATATACAATGAAAAAAGTAAAAAAATTTAACTATTTGTTATCTCTAAGTAGTAGTAGTGCTTCAACATTCTGCCATTGACTAGTCTACCTAGCAGATCTAATCCATCCATTTCTTTCAAAAAGAAATCATTTTTACCTCTGTAACCATAAATAACATAAGGTAATTTCCATAGAAAATCAAATTTTCCATGTTTACGTTTCTCTTCTCTTCTTGAATCCCATTTTAACACTTTGTCTCCAATGTATAAATCATATTCTTTACTCTTTTTGTCAAAAAATTTCTTTATCTTTTCCTGGATAACTTGAGACTTAATATAAACCTCATCTCTTATTTTCTACAAGTGAATGGTTTGGTTAATCCTTATTTGAATGTGATTTGTCTCAACCTATGATTCTTGGATAATTTTCATTACTGGTACTCCTAAGGAAGATGGAAAAAAAAAATCCATTCCATAAACAAGTTGGTAGGGAGACTTACCAATAGATTTTTTGTTGGTAAGTCTATCTGCCCATAAGGCATTGACTAACTTCTTATTCCAAGTCTTTTTGTTATCTTCTAGTAACGTTTTGATGATGTTTACAAGGCTCTTATTTGAAGATTCAGCAAGGGAATTACCTTGAGGGTAATGTGCAGTAGAATGGCCTAAGGTAATGTGATATTTATGGCAAAAGTAAAACATATTTCTTGATTTGAATGCAACTACAATGTTAGTAATTATGTTTTGAGGACATCCAAATCTTGAAAGTATGTTTCTTTCTAAAAAGGGGATAATGACAGTATCAATGGATTGTCTAGAGGGTATGGCTTCAATCCACTTAGTAAAATAGTTAGTGGTTGTCAGAATCCACTTGTGTTGTGCTAATGATGGAGGGTGAATTTCACCAATGAAGTCAAGACCCCATTATTGAAATTTCATTTCTATTGAGATGGGTTTTAAGGGCAGGGGTAACAGCTTTTTCTTACCCTCAAACATTTGACACTTGTGACAGGAGCTCACATACCTTTATACATCTGGAAAAAAGGTAGGCCAATAGAAACCAGCTCTCGAGATTTTTTTTGCAGTAGTCTTCCAGTAGAGATGTCCTCCACAATCACCTGCATGGAATTATTCTAATATTTTGTTAGCTTCTTCTTTTATCAAACAATTTAGTAAAATTTCACTATGATCCTTCCAAAAAAGTACATTGTCTAATATAAAAAATCTTACTTCCTTTAGCTTTAAGAATCTAGCTTTTGTTGTTGATAATCTAGGAGGAGCTTGTAAGTTTAGTAATACAAATATGATATTTGCATACCATGGTGAATCTGAAAAGGCTTCACTAATCATCTACTTGCAAAATAAAATTTATGTCTAGGGCATGACAATTTGATTCAACCATGAGTTTGGCTAAACCATGACCTTTGAAAAGTTTAGTGGGTTTTATCTCTATGTCATATTCCAAAATGGTGGCAATCCACTTACCTCTTCTACCATCAGGACCATCCTGAGTTAGAATGTCTTTTACTACTGCATTTGGGACATAGGCAATGATGTGAGAATAAAGAATGTACACTCTGAAATCTTTAATGGCCTTTACCAAATCTAGGGCCTATTTCTCCATGATGTTGTACTTCAAAGTGGCATCTCTAAGTGTTCTGATAAAGAAAGCTATGGGCTGCTCATAGCCCTGGTCATTTTTCTGTAGTAAAACTGTAGAAATAGTGTGTTATGAAGCAAATGAAAAAATGATGAAATCCTTTTTAAACTCAGGACTTATAAGGACTGGAGTTTTGGTTAAGGCTTGTTTGATAGATTCAAATTATTGTTTGGCCTCAATAGTAAATTTAAGAACTGAATATATTTTAAGCGTGTTGTTAAGCTCTCTGATTATTTCAGATAAATTGGAGATGAATCTTCTTAAAAATTTAATTTTACCTAGAAAGGCTTGTAACTCTTTTATGTTCCTAGGAGGACTAATGTTAAGAATTGATTTTATTCTGGCAGGGTCTATTCTAATTACTTCCTTAGATATTATGTGTCCTAGTAACTTATCTTTTTCTAATCCAAATAAGGTTTTCTTAGGGTTTAAAGAGATGCCAAACTTTCTGCATTTAATAAAGACTTGTCTAAGATGATCCAAATGTTCATAATTAATTTTAGAAAATATAGTAATTTTATCTAAGGAAATCACTAAGAATTCATGATTTTCCTTTGCAAAGGCTATATCCATAGCTCTTTGAAAGGTAGCTCCTACATTCATTAAACCAAAAGGCATTTTCACATACATAAAAGTGCCCCAAGGAGTAGTAAAAGTTGTTTTGGCTTGATCCTTTGGTTGGACTAAAATTTGGTTGTATCCTGAAAATCCATCAAAGAGTGAAATCCTAGAAGAAAAAACTACCCTTTGTGAAATGTGATCCATTTTTTATAAAGGATAATTATCATTTAAGGATACCTTTTTTAAATTCCTAAAACCAACACATAATCTAATTTCTCCTGTCTTGTTTCTAGTTGGAACTAGATTAGAAACCCAATCAGAATATCTGATTGGTGAAATTATTTGTGCATCATACATTCTTTTTACCTCTTTTTCAATCAAAGGCATCAAAACAGGGTTGATCCTTCTTAATTTATGTTTAAAAGGCTTTTGGTCTTATTTAATAGGGATTTTAGGCTGTATTATGTTGGTGTCATACGATTTTAGGTCCTCATAATTCCAAGCAAAAACGTCTTGAAATTCCTTGAAAAGACCAATATATTTTTCTTTTTCTTGTTTAGGTAAGGCTTTGGAAAGTTTGATCATCTTGGGTTCTAACTCTGTGCCTATGTTACATTCCTCAATATCAAATCTAAGTTGCTCCATTTTGGGTTTTCTAGAAACATAACTTGAGTCAAATAAATCCTCTAAAGGGGTTAAGCCTTTTGGTAATAAATTATCTTTGAGATTTAATATATCAGACTCATCATCAATTATCTCATCAATTTGTACTCTCTCTAAGTTATCTATATTTGATTGACTAAATTTAGTAGGTCTAGCAAACTTTACTTTATTTAAATTTATATTATTCAAATCAATTTCACTATCTAAATCCTGATCTAATGTACAATCTATGTCTATTTTACAGTTCTGAAATTCACCTTCATTATTCATAAAATGGAAAATATGTTGATCTTGTGAGAAAATTTGCCAATATTTGAGGTTATCTGGAATTATTGGTCTGTGTTTTACTTCTACATTATACTTATGATTGGTTTGAAAGGGCAAATTGTAGGTACTAGAAAAATTTGCTGAGTGTGTTTGTATGTTTTTCTTTCTTGGTATTGAAAAAAAATTACATTCAAACAGTTCATCTATCAAATCTAATACAATTTCTCTATATTGGCCTTATCTAGGATTATAAACAGAATATTCTCCTTTTATCTATTTTACAATCAACTCTAAATCTCACATTATTTATATTCTATTACCTCCTAAGTTTCTGATAATTTGGAATCCTAGAATGAGGGCTTCATACTCAGCCATATTGTTGGTACATTTAAAATTCAGTCTGAAAGCATGGCCTTCTACATGATTATTTTCCATATTGGTTATCCAAACTCCAGCTCCTACCCCTATTTTATTAACTAAGCCATCAAGATCTAGATTCCATAATGATTCATGAAATATATTTTCATTGTCTCATATTTTCTTTTTGTCTTTTAGTTTAGTTTTGATTTCATTATCAGTTTCATAGTTACATAAGATGAATGAATCTGGGTCAGTAGGTGTAGTGTAAATTGGGTAATTTCTTGATCTTGCTGCACTACTCACCATATATTTCATTAATGTTTCCCTATAGAGTTTCTTTGGTTGACCAAAAACTGATATAGTAGCATATGACATGTCCAATTGCAGAGATCCCTGCATTTCTTCTCTGCATGAGCGAGATAATAAAATTCCATACTTGGGAAGGATATCAACTACTACAATTTCCATGACTATACTTTTACTAGGATATTGAACTAATGTGACACACAAATCTTTAATTAAACCTAAAAATTTCACTTTGCTTGAATAAAATGAAAAGAGATCTTTATAAGGCTTTGTGATGTCTAAGTTCAGGGTTTCCATTATTTCTTTGGGCATTATATTGTGTGAAGCCCCTGAATCTAACATTGCATTGTGTAATATTTGGTCATGAATAGCTAAGCTAATGTAAAATGGTGGAGCTGCTCCATCTTCACGTTTTCCATTAACATCAGGACCAAAAATCAACTCTGGTTGATCATCATTCAAGTTTACAGAGTCCTCTCCATCATTCATGTTTAATGTTTTAGTGATAGTTGTTTTATACAGATCATGTTTTACCAATTCTATCAAAGGAATTGGTATTTTTAATTTTGCAATTTCAGCTTGTATATTGAATGAAGGTTGTGATTTGCTAAGTTGAATTAACTCTTCCTTATTAACTGTATTCTGAGTAGATTTATCTTGATTTTCTACAGTTATATTTTCATTTTCAATTTGAGTTTCTCATGTTTTAATGCTTCTAGATTTCTTTTCAGGAATGGTTTGAGAAGTCGTAGATGTTTTTCTAGATTTTGAATCATCAGAAGCTATTTTTGCAGTGGTAGCTTTTGGATCTGCTGTTTTTGGATCAGCAGTGGATATTTTGGAATCTAAGTTTGTTGTTTTAGTAGAATTAGGTGTTTGGAAAGCCTCATATGTTATGTAAACAATCTTGCGACTGGGTGAAATTTCATAGTTGGAAACTTTTTGGGATGAATTAGAGTTTTTCTTATTTTCCCTAGGGAGAATTTGCAGAACTTTTCTAGTGGGGGCTTCTAATATTTTCTTATTTTCAGTTTGTACATATTTTTTAGTAGAAATTTCAGTGTTTTTCTTACTCCTAAGTTTATATTGCTTATGTAATTCATTTATGGTAAAATCATAACCTCGTTTATAGTCAAATGATTCACCTGAATCTAATTAAATTTGTTGCATGTCAAATAACTCTTGATCTTCCTGAGTAAGAAAGATAGTGTTATCATCATTTATACCCATTATATTTATGGTGTCTTCATCATCAACATTGTTTTGAGAACTTTTAGCATAGTTCTCTTGAAATGGGGGTCTTATTATCTGATCAGGGGCTGATTCTTTAGATTTTCCTGAATTTGTATTTTTCCTGAAGTTGGGATTTCTAGTTTGTTGTTGGTTATCCCATTGAGGTATTCTTTATATGTTGTCTCATCTATCCATAATTATCTCTAAAGTCTTAGCTACTTGATCTATTTTTCCATCTGAAATAGATGTTTCTTATTTCATGGTTACTCTCCTCTCATTGCTCAATCTAGCTTTTCTAGCTAAAATGTTTCCTTCTACACTAACAACATCTGTTTGCATTCTTTCTAAGGTTTCAGCATTTCTCTCCCTAAGCTGATAAGCCATGTCGGTATCAAATCCATCAGTGAATTTTAGTAGGATAGAATCAGGAGTGGGTTTGAGATTGGTTGGGATTGAATTATAAACACCGTTGTATCTAGTGCAGTAGTCTTGGATTGTTTCATGAGGAGCTCTTTTCATGGCATCAAATTCAGATAATATTTGGAGTGGATTTTTCTTCTTTTCCCATTTATTCAAAAATAATCTATGAAATACTGCTAAATCAGTTATACTACTAGGATTAAGATCTTTAAACCATTTTTTAACTTCCCCTGTTAATGTTTATGAAAAGAGTCTCATTTGTACAATAGACTCATCTATTTCACGAAGCTCAAAATAATATGTCATTTTATTAATATGTTGTTGGATAGTATATTGAGTCGTAGCATCAAATTAGGTATCTTACTTTGGTAATCCTGAGGCATGTCATGTAAATGAGCCGGAAGAACTAGGGGAGCATACCTAACATCCATATCTTGAATTTTAGCTTGGCTAGGAGGTAGATTGGAAGTGCTTGGGGCTGAACTAGAAGTACTAGCTAATGCAGTTGAAGAAGTGGCTGATGAAACTGGAATATAAGATGGTGTACTAGAAAAAGTGGAGGATGAACTAAAGGATAAAGTTGGGGTGCTAGAAAATGAAAATGGAATATATGAAGAACTACTTGGAAATGAGAAGGATGTGTTTGAAATTTCATAATATAAATTAGTGGATGATGTTGAAGTGGGGGAATATGGAAATAGTATTCTAGGTTGTAAAGGTTTTCTAGGGATAAATGGATCTATAGGTTGGAGTGTGGTAGAAATTATCGATGATGTAGTGGTATCTAAATGAGAAATAGAAGGCTTAAATGTGTATGTTAATAATTCATCTTATTCAATAGCTTCATTTATTTCCTTAAGAATAGTAGAATTTATCTCTTCAAGTTTATCATGAGCTTTAAATATCTTTGATTCAGAATCTGTACAAATATTTTCCTGCTTTGTTTCAAGAAATGAAATTAAAACGGGATCTAAAATAGTACGACTTAAATAAGTTTCTGATTTATTTCTGAATAAAGAATGTTTAAAATTCAGGTCAAACTTTATCTCTTGTGTACTCACTAACTCTTTTGGTAATGAATTTTCTCTAACTAAGGAAATTTTAGCACCTAATCTTCTACTTGTTTATTGTTTTTTCCAATTCTATCCGTATTGTCTACTATAACAGCAGGTTTAGGATCCGGGTTAGACCTGGTATAGTAGATTTTTCTAGAAGCCAGAGTTATAGTTTTTTTTATAAAATGATACTCACAACTTATAAAAAAAAATTTAAGGTAAAAGGATAATGAAAAATATTTCCTTAAAGATCTAATTTAAGACTGAGGATTGGTTAATGTCTCCAGTATGGTCGCCAGTACGTTAACACTCTAATAATTCTTAAGTTGTGAAATTTTTTATTTTAGTCAAAGAACATTAGAGGTAACCACAGACCAACTTTTAAACTATAAGATCTAGCCTTCTTAGGGTTCAGAGAGGGTTCTCTCTATAAGATTTAACTTTGTTTTGATTATATGATATTAGGCTAGTTTTGATGTGCAAATTGGTTCTGCTTTGGTTTGGTTTGGTGGGAAAAATCACTTAATGAGATGTATAGTGAGAGATATGTTTTTCCATTGGGATAAGAAGTCAAATGTCAAGCAGACAGGACTAGTATCAAGGTCAAAAAGTCAAATATTTTTAGGGAAATATAGATAAGTCATTGAATATCTTGTAAGGATGCTTGGTGAAGTGGTTTGATCGGGATAAAGAGAAATAAAGGATTCTTTGATCCGGATAAGGAAGGATTAGACAGAGGTCATTCAAAAGAGGGAGGAATTAAGGGTTCCCCACTCTAGCAATCAGCAGAAAACATAGAAATGATAACTAGTTAAAGATAGGGTGCTTTTAACAAATCCTGTAATAATACTCCTAGTTCATCATTCAAATTTGGAACACATATATGGATGCATGTAAAACATAAGAAGATTAAACAATGACAGTAGAAATTGCTTCACTTCAATGGCTCATCACCTGAATCCTGAAATATGATGCTAGATGATTTGATCTAGTCTGCTACTTGAACCTGCCACAAAAAGCCTTCAGGTACAACAAAAATGACTATAGAAATCTTCAGCAATTTATTCCACAATAATACTTCAAAAGATGAAGTATATATACAAAAATCTTTACAAAATATCCTAGAATAATGATTTGATTTTTCAAAAAGAGATAAAATATATTTTACACCAAAATAGTGACAGCTGCTTAACAACTTAGCAAGTTGTCCTATTTATCGAAATAAAATAGAAAGTGCTATTGTGGATTGGGTTTAGTTGGTTACTTTACTGTCTTCAATGCTAGCAAAAGATCTTTGTATTTGTTTTTCAATCTTATCTTTTATCTGATACTCTTTATCTCTAATACTCTTTAATCACTTATACACTTCTAACCACTGTTAAACTGACTTAATACTGTAAAATTCTGTTTTGATTGTGTAAAAATAAGCAAACTGTTTTATCCTCTTTACTGCAATTTGACTTTTACAGCAAGTCAGTGAGTGATTCCCAAGATTCTTCATCAGGAATTTTAATCTTTTGCAGTTTCCTAAAGTTCTCATCTGCCTCAGTATATCTAGCAAATGTTGGTTTTATAACAAATAAGTGTTTTATATCATGCTGTAGATAAAACAAGTCTTCAAAACTTCTATGTAAAACCTTTCTTGTAGGAATTCCTTGTCCTTCTGTTTCGTCCACCTACTCTTTTCCATGATCTCTTATCTTCTTGTTATAGTCTTCTTGTGGCATGAGTTTATCACTAATAACCAAGATGTTTGGCAAACCTCTTTGCCTCAAGGTCTCAAATTTGACCATAAATTTGGTTATGGCTATGTTCATGTTTTCACATTTTTCCCCTAGCTGCTTCATTAATTATTTTTTTTAAATCACTTTCCTTATTTCAAAGATTGTCTTTGTTCTATCATTAATTTCTATCTCTTCTAGTTCCTTCTTGTTCTTGCTATTGAGAAATTTGATTAATTCTAGGGCCTATTCAGGTTTGGCACCTAGTCTGTCCTTTGTTTTTTGAATCTCTGCTTGTGCTACCTTTAGTAGATCCCTTTACTTATAAATCACCAGTATTGATGGCAACACATCATTGATGGATTCAATTATTTTACTCCATAATTGATTCTTCACTTAAGACATTGGCTCTTTCAAGTTAAATCCTTTTGTAGATTCTTCAACTCAACATTTAACCTGTTAGCCTTTTGTTCATGAGATTTGGCATTAATTTAGGCTAGCTTATTATTTTCTTCAATATTGTCAATCACTTTCTTCAACCTATTGATTTCATTGGTTTAAAGTGACATTTCTTCCATGGCCTTAACTAGTTTACTAGCCTCATTTGTTGGCTACACTATTGATGTAGATGACTCTGTAGCTGAAGTAGTGGATAAGGTCACTGGAACTGTAGTGGCCATTGGTACTTTTGGTGCCAAATCTTCTACCAGAGTGGAAGGCACAATTGTAGTAATCATGGGAATTATTGTAGGAGTTTCCTGTGATTTTTTAATTTCTTTCATGGACAAGCTTTTCCATTTGGATTTCCATTTATTTTATCTGTGGTGTTAATTGTAAAATTATGTTCATCATATCATATTTCTGGCTTTTCTCTTACACTATTTCTTTGGCTTGTGGATGTTGGTGGAATCTTGAGTTGTTTCCTCAGTGCTACAATATCAACATTATTTTTCTTCACCAACTCTTTTGCTTCTTTGACATTGGTAGGATCATATCCTACTTGAATAACCAACTCTTCTAAAGACTTAATCCTAAGATCTTTAGCATATGAGGAAGCCTTGTCAACTTTCATTTGATCTCTCATATTTATTATTGTATTATGGAGCTTGTGAACACTCATGGCCTTCGTAGTTATGGTAGAATATAGCATCTTAGAAGTTTTCCTATGAAATTCAATTTGATCTAGTGCATGGATACTTTCTGTTGGTACTTCAAGATCAACTTTTTTGTAATCTGCCATTGTTTTGGGAGTCTTGATTGTTGGTTGAATCAATGACATAATCAACCTCTTGTTTTAATAATCAAAATCTGATAAAAAAAAAATTTGGATACCTGGTGTTTGTTTCAAATACTGAGAATAGATCTCGTTTTTCATTTCTTCATTCTTGGCCTTTATCTTCTTATATTTCTCTCTGATGTCAAGATATTTATCCTCTACTGACTGTGAGGAGGATTCCTCCATACTCTGTTGCTTTTCTATTACCTGTGTGTTGAATTATCAGTATTCTCTTCATTTAGAATCTCTTTGGCTAGCTCATTTGGAATGACTGTAGCTACATCTATGTTTGTCTCTACAACATCTGTATCTTCCACTTCTATGGTCACTTTTTCTTTATCAACTGAATTGATCTTAGGCTTTTTGTTATACCTTAATTTATACTTGGTCTTAGTACTTTTCTCAGCAGTGTAAGTTCCTTCTTCTCTGGCTCTTTTGGTAGTTTTCTCTCCTTGCTTTATAGCTTCCAAGGTGTGACTAGTATCACCTTGTCTTACAGCTTCAATCAAGGTATTTTCTAGCCACTCTATTTGATTAGCATACTGCTCAATATTTGGCCTTTTGTCATGAATATAAGGTGTCAGTTTTCTTTTAACCCTCATTTCGTTGAGAATTCCCTGAGGGTCATAATTCCATAAGAAGCTAAATCCAAATTTGTACTCCAGAAATTATTTTGTTGCTTCTAGTGTTGTATCTCTATGATTACAAATGAAGGGTCCTATCTGATTTTCCAACTTAAATTGGGTCTTCTTTTTGGCTTCCAGGAAGTTGATTGAAACTAAATTTAGGATTTTCCTGATATACTCCAAGGGAAAAATTGTCATTGGCACATACTTAGGTAGTTATAGGGTAAAATATTTGACCCAAAAACTCTTATTTCTGTATGGTTCTAATATAAGTACCAATCTCTAGTTCTAGTTTTCTCTAATAGTTGTAGAACTTATTTATTTCATCACTTATTCTTGGTTGTAATGTGTAGGTAAACATGTTTATCAATGGGTGAATAAAGTAATCTGTAAACTCTGCATAATTGAACTTTGTGGACTCTTTTATGTCAAAGATGTCCAGGATATGACTAAGAGTGGGTTCTCTTCTATATCAGGCTTTTGAAGTGTCATTGGGAACTTGTCTGCTTAGAAGTATAAGAACATATGGAAAAGAAAGGATGTATACCTAAATACTCCTTTAATTGGCAATTTAACAAGCTTATCATGGATATTATTAGCTATGTATTCAACATAATTGAAAATTACAGAAGGAGGCTCTCCTGATGCAAAGGTAGATAGAAAACCTATAATTGAATCATCTGTATGCTCATCTATAAAATACCCTAGGATAAATGACAACATGGAAATGACATGCCTATAACCTTCAGGAAATTTTGAAGTAGAATAAGGAGGATTGATTTGTGGAATTTCAACATGTAAAGGCATGAACAATTGGAAGATTTGAAATCTTTTCGAAAAGTCAAGACCAATGTAAAGCTTGGTGAGTGATTCTATTGATAAGGGAACTACATTGGGATTTGGTTTGAGCTGTATCATCTAGTTTATTGGCTCAGTATATTTTGTGAAAAATACTTCTTTTTTTGCATTTACCATCGCTCTTTGTTCAGGAGAATAATAGGTCTAACACATCCTAATAACCTCTGGACATTGATGGGTGAGTGGAACAACATATTTGGGTAAGTTTGACTCTCAAATTTGGACTTCTTCAACTTAATCTAATGACTTTTCAAGATACTTGCAGTAGAGGTCTAACAAATTAAATTCCATGACTAGATTTGCTATTTTGTAATCCACATCTGTTAAGGGTGTATGTTCAATGTCTACAATAGGAGGTTGTAGAGGATTTACAACAATTTTAGCCTTGGAATTTATTGTTGGGTTTGATTTTGACATTTTTTAGGCTTTCTAGATAATTGAAACTATGTATTTTGACTTTTATGATTTTCTGTAAGATTGATTTGTTTATAGAAGTGTTTTTTACTTTAACAGAGATTCTTTAAATAGAAATAAGAATAAATGTCTATTTCTTAGATTGAATTCTTCAATTTTGGCTTTAAACTGGACTTCAGACTCTTACATGTTTAGGAAATGATAGACAAGTGTTACACCATTTTTTGGTCATCTAACCTATTATCATTAGATGGACCCAAGTACACCATGTAAGACCAATTTTACCCTAACTAAAATTGCTTTCACTATGTAAAATAACTTAATAAAACACATTTATTAGGTTGTTTATGGTCTAAACAGGAAACCCCAAAGGGAAATATTAAACAAATCTATATTTGTTTGATTTTCCTCATGGAATAATTAATTAAACAATAATTTAATTATTATTCTTGGTCATGTTTAACCCAAAACAAAGGAATTAATTAGATAAATCTTTATTTATCTTATTATTTTCTAGGAATAATTATTTAAATATTATTTAAATAATATTCCTTGTTAAATATGACTAAATCATCCATAAATAATTAAATAAATCATTATTTATTTGATTATCATTCAACCACTTCCTTAAAATGATAAATAAATCATTTATTTATTTATTATTTACAAATAAAGGGATTTGACCCAAGTCAAATACCTTTTCCCCCCAACAAATATAATAAAATATTCCATAAAAGGTGGATCTAGATTTGGTTAACATTATTTTAATCATGCACCAAGATCTAGAATGACCCAATATTTTGTTATAAATAGGAGGGTTTTTCCTACCATTCTTCACCTTTTGTTGCCTATTAGATCACTCGGGATCTAAACTCTTGGTATGACTTTGAGCCATTATCATTGTCATATTTTCCATTATTTGCTGTGTGAGCTCCCTTTGAGTTCTATCTTTGTCTGGGTTTTCTACACCAACAAGAGAGAGAAATGCTAGATCTGGAGTGCTGAGGACTTCCAAGAACCCATCCCATTGAGGAGAATTGGAAACACCTTCTTGTTTTCCTCCCAGGTGCCCTTAATACAAAAATTCTTTCAAATATTGTTCTTGTCTTGTCTATTGGATGTATAGAGCAAAACCTCATTTTTACTGCTTAATGTCTCTATATGCATAGATCTGGTTTTTTGCAGCACTTGTCTTGATCAACTAACTACAGATCTGAATATATTGGCAGCCATATTTGATGTTAGGGCTATAAGTTATGCATAGCTAAAGTGGTATTTTTTCGTACACTTTGACAAAAGATTCATACTAACAACTGGTGACTCCACACGGGTTTTCAATTACGACTGCTATCGTTTTTCATATTCCTGCATATCCAGCTACTTCAGACCCTAGGGTTTCTTTTCAGTTTTTTTTTCCTATTTTTATGTTTGTTTTCACCTATAAAACCCTAAAACATTAAAATTTCTAACTTCCGCGTCTTTCTAGCCCTATTGTGCAGGTGACAGACATCAGCCACAACTGAGACGGCAACTTTTTCGGAAATCTGCCGTCGGGACACTCGGAACTTTAGGTCGCACTTTTCAACCCAGAACTTGCGACCTAGACTCTAGGTTGCACTTTTCAGCCCATTATCTCCGACCTGCATAGAAAACAGGTCAGAACCTGCGACCTACCAGTTTTTCTGCTCTTTTTCTGCAATTTTTCTAGGTTTTTCTGAAGCTTCTGTCAGGGTTTTCCAGCCTCTATCTCAGCCCGTTTAGACCTGTTTCTAATCTGTTTTTCTCATCTAAGTGGGAAAATAGCCCCTAGGGCTTTAGTACCCTCCACTTTTGGTGGAAGAGTTTTAATTGTTTCAGGTGTCTGTTTTTTCAGAGTTTCAGCCGCCCCTTTTTCAGATCTGATATCTCCTTTTCAGATTCCTTATAATCAACTCTTCCCCCTTTCAAAACACCTCCTGAAGTTTTGTTTGGATCTACCTTTAGGGCCTCCTCCTTGTCCCTTCTGCTTTTTGCTGATTTCCTCCTTTTTTCCAGCCACCTTACCTCTCCCTATTGGTTGTGTTCTGCACCTCTTTTCAGCAGATTTGTCCTTTAGATCCCTATCCCTTTCGACCCTAGATCTATTGGCCTTTTTTTAGTGTGTTTTGACTAGATTTTTTCCCTCTGTTAGACTAGTTTTGAGAGACCCGCCTTTTTGGGTTAGATCGATGCATTGATAGCTGTTAATTTTCTGTTATTTCAGCATTATATACTGTTCTCTACAGATTTATTTTCAGTTATGCAACACACTTTTTCTTTTGCTCTCAAAACGTCTAGGTTTAAAAATTAAAATTAACGCACGCCACACACTCACCCTAATCGAAGAAGAGCCTGGTTAACACCGCCAGGCAAAGACTTTAAACATTGTAAAATCAATTGACACTGCACCTATCTACCCTTGTTTCGACATTGTAATCTCTTGATTCTGTACCTCCCTACACTTGTTTATCATTCTTCTTCCCCTTGTGTTTTGTTTTTGTTTTCATCATTGCGCCCCCAAGGCATACATCTTGGAGACTTATTGGCCTTCACCCTCACTTTCCGGTTGGTCGACCTACTCCTCCCCTGACTAATTGGGTTCTCCTTTTACTTCTGGTTCTCCCCCTGTCACCTTCACTATGTCTGGTCCAGGGCCTAACGCTAGCGGTAATCTCAGCCCTAATACCGGGACTGCTCCTACCATAACCGCCATAGGAACTACCTCGGTTGTGCCCTTTCTCCCCTTCATGGCGGGCCTCAACCTCCCCGATTTGGACCGGTTGATAAATGACCCTATACACCATGATGCTAGTTGGCCTGCTATGCCGACAAAGCTCCCTTCCAACATCCCAAAGTTTGAAGGCCTTGCTGGAGAAGATCCTTCAAATCATGTTCGATCTTTCCACATGTGGTGTTCATCTACCTCCATTACCGATGAATTTGTCCGTCTTCAGTTGTTCCAATGAACGCTTACAGGTGCGGCTTCTAAGTGGTATGTTGATCAGGCCCCTTCCTCTCATACCACCTTTACAACTCTTGCCTGAGATTTTTTATCTTACTTCCAGCTTCCCCTTCGTTATGACACTGGTATCAAACTTTTGACTTCTTTCTGTCAATCATCTGCGACCCACCTATCCGATCATGTCCAGGAATGGTGGAGAAGAAAGAGCCTATGTCAATCCCCTACCTTTGAAGACCGTGTCTACATGGACTGGTTCCTTAGATCTCTCTTGCCTCCCATCGGGAAAGATGTCACATCGCATTTTCCCCAAACCGAAGAAGCCGCCCTCCAACTAGCGTTAAAATATGACTTGATCTACACTCATACAGGTTATGTTTATACCGTTCTACCTGATCTCCCTCGACACGGTAGTGTCAATGCACTGGGGGCACCTCATGCTGCCGACGGTATCGTTGGAGCTCTCTCTCACCAATATGCCCAACCTCCCATGGGTTATGGTTTTCCTGGGGGAGGGGGCAACACCTCCCGCACTGGTTCCCCTCCCGGTAGCACGTATCCAGGATACAACATGCCTCCTCTTTTCGCCCAACCTCCTATTCACCATACTGTTACCCAACCCCCTTATTATTCATATCTGCAGTTTAGTGCTCCAGCTCCTCCAACATCAGCACCTCTGCCTCCCTTGCCTTCTCAACCCTTGCAACAGCAGTCACCGCCCCCTCAAGAGCAGGTGGATGCACAGCAGGGATTCATGGCTAGCCAAACACCTGATGGACAGGTGGCCACTCAACCTTCCCCGTATGGTTCCTCCAATTACCAGATCCTCATGATGAACTCTGATCCACCTTTAACCGTCCACCTTAACCTTCAAACTCGGTCCCATCAGTACCCCAAGCCTCCCGCTCCGTCTGTCCCCGAGTCACCTTCTTCAGGGTCTACAGAGCCTCTTTCGACATCTAATGGTCCCTTGCATATCCCTCTACCCAAAGTCGAGGTTCATACCAAGATTCCTAAGGGACCATTATGCCGAAATGCTGCTTCTGGTCAAGTTGCTCATTCATATAGCATCGTAGATGATTTGGCACAATCTCCTGCTGTCATTTCAACACTGGAACTCCTCCAGTCGTGCCCTTCTCAAAAGAAGGCTCTACTATCTGCCATGGGTAACATAGATCCTGCTGATGACCAATTGATTTTTTTCGACACCCATCAATCAGAACATCCTCCTCTTCCTGCTTCCGTAGCCTTCCAAATCCCAGTCAAAATCCGAAACGCTAATGTTTCTCAGTGCATCATTGATGAGGGGGCATCCACCTGTGTGATGTCCGCTTTGGTTTGGAAACAACTCGGATCTCCTGAATTGGCCCCTTCCACAATCACCCTCCGTGCGTGGGATGGCCATGCCTCCCAGCCCATTGGCTTATTCCGTAATTGTCCTATCACTCTTGCGGGCAAGACTTTTTGCGTTGACGTTCAAGTCATCGACGCCCCTCTTAATTATAACATTCTATTGGGGCGTAGCTACACTTATGCTATGTATGTTGTCCCATCCGCGGTCCACCGCAAGATGTTTTTTCCTCATAATGGAAATATAGTCACCATTGACGAGTTGACGTATCATGAGCCAAAATCTCAGGCCTCCCCTGAGTCGACCATCTCTTCTGTAGCCAATCAACAAACTGTCGATTATTTGACCAGTGTCTCTCCCGGCGTCTCCAAATACTCCTCTTTTCTTGGAACCTTCCCTGGTCTTCCTCCTCCTCCTATCTCTGACCCTAGCTCATCGAATTTTTTCATGATGCAATCATCTCGGGCTGCTCTCCAGCAACCTGCTTCGGCTAGTCAGCAACCGCGCTCTCTATAACCTGCTCCTAGCCCTTCACCTGCAGCTAGTATTTATGAGCCTCTTTACCCTCCTGGAACGGTTCCTCCAAGCATTAGCCATTTAGGATCCGTCCCACCTGGCCATTACCCCTCTGGTCAGATACCATTCCTAGCTCCCCCACCAGGAGTGTACACGGTACCTGTCATGGCCACCCTCTCTCTTCCTAACCTGACCCTTGGGATTCCCATCTGGTACCATGATCCTCCAGTCGCAACCCTACCTAGTCAACCCAAACTTTATATTGCTTTGACCCTGGTTCAACCGGTCCCCATGACTTCTCCTGCTGCAACAGTGTCTCAATCACCTCAACAGGAACCACCTCCTATTGCGACCGCTTCAAGTAAGAAGGGAAAATCTCGCAAGGGGGAATCAAAGGACAAGGCTGCCCCAACAAACCCTGCCCCTCCTCGACCTCCAAAGCATACCATCCAGTGTGCTTTGTGTGATATTGTCGGTCACGCCACCCATATCTGTCCTACATTGCTTCATCTCAAGCCCATGGTTAATGTCGCGTTCCCTGAGTCCCCGGTCCTCGAAGCCTTTGTTCCTTTCGCGACCATGGCCACGAACCCCCAGACTCTTCACACCAACCACCCCTGTTCTTTGTGTGACCTCCATGGCCATTACACCCACCTTTTTCCCCGCCTCGAGGACTTCCACACCTCTCTAGCCGTGGTTCGCCAATTCGAGGCCAAGCGCAATGAGTCCACCTCTCCCATATTTACGCATTTTTCTTTGGAAAAACTACCAGACATGACTGCTCCCATTGACATTCCCCCTCCTGATGTTGAGATGACGGAGCCTTCATTCAGCATTTTCTACCTATCATCATCCATGAGACCCTCGGGGAACATTCCCTCTGAATCCTCCCGTGTTGTTTCGCTTGAACTTCCTTTAGCAATCACCTTGGGCTCAACATCGGTAGATCCTTTATCTACTTACTCTTCTGTCACCCCTTGTGATGATGCGCATGTGGACCTCTCTTCTCATGATGATGAGTCAGGTAGCTTCGCCGCGTCAGGTGGTCTTTCTTCCACCAGTCACCCCATCTTCTATCACGATGACGACATTATGGATGAAATCCCCACCCCTGACTTTATCTATTCCCCCTTACATCGAACCCATGTGTTCGAACCACATGCACCTTGTGGCCATTACATTGAAACCCAATATTTGGGTAAGGGGGCACCCATATTCGAGAGACCAGGAGAAGAAACTCTCCAAAACTCTCCTAGTGTATCTGGTCGTGTTGACTTTAGTACCATTATTCTTCCACATTTCAAAGAACCTCTAGAGTCCCATATCACTTCAGATCACTCTAGGGATGATACCCCTTATCGTTCCCTCATCTTCCATCAGCAACCCAATCTCTTAGACATTTTTGTTGACCAACCTATGGGTTTTCTAGGCGAGCATCAGTTCATTATCTCCAAATCCTCTCTTTGGGATAGTGACACCAGGTATGCCAACCCGCCAACTTAAATTCCATTTGCTTCATATATGCAGTACTAAAAGAGATTGGTAATCCTCCATTTCCTTTCTCAAACTGCATAACCATAACGAAAACAAATGGCACACCACATCATTAACATGTGTTTAGATTCCCATTTTTCTAAATACATTTTGGCATGACCACAACATGCTTGGGGGCACCTATGCCCCTCAACCATAACCCTCCTCAAAATTGAATTTCTTCACTTGCAACACTCATACTAGGGGCACCATTTGGCCTCCATACTTATCCATGCTCGTGTTGATGTTCGTCGTGAGTTACCATCTTGTACTCATGTTTTTATGGTCCCCCATTGGACCTTTACTGTGTGGCAGCACCATCAAGTCGCCCTTGTTTAAAGCATTCAAGTTGAGTCATCATCGCATTCATGGAGTCTATCCCGAGTCCCTTTGTACCCCGTTATAGTCCTCCATCCTTCATCGTAGCTATTCTCTTATGTTGCACATTATGGCCTTTAGTCCCATTCCACCCTATCCCTTCTCGATATTGTGTCAGTCGCTGCCATGTCATTCCTGCCCTTTGTGTTCTAACAAGGGAAGTCGTCCATTCGCTACTCAGTCCCCTCCATTTCATCATCATCATTGGTATTAGACTGTCAGTCGCTCGACTATTTTCTCTCGCGCCTTAGTTGAGGATCTCTCATTGCCTCACCTATGGTGGACTTCCTTCTGTCGACATCATCTCATTCATTCCATAAGACCGGTCTAAAGGGCGATGTACCTTGGTTCCAGCTTCCACTCTTGTTCGGTGCCTCAGATCAGGCAAAGGGCTTTCTCATTACCCTTTGACTTGATTGTTTCTCAGCTCCAGCTCCTTTCAGCATGATCGAGATCTGTATACTTGATGGTCCAGTGATGTAGCATCAACTCTTGGTGATTCCCGGGTGTGTGTGAGATGTCTCAACCCTCATGAGGGGGTGGCCCTGCAGGTAGCCCCCCACATGCCCGGATGTCCTCTTTATTATAGCCCTCGATGCATCTCCATATATTTGACAATGTCGGCCTTAGCCACTTGCAGCGCCTCTTTGATTTGCATGTCTCAATCAGATTTTGCGAGCCCTTCCCCATTTCCAGGGGGCATTTGAGTTGTATTTGTATCTCATGTACTCATATATTATTGTATAATTCCTGGCTGTTATCCCAGGCATAGCATGTATGTGGGATCCCTCATTGTATTTCTATCTGGCTCATTTTTATGCTGGTTGTACTTTATGGTTAGGTCCCTTGTTTACTGGACACACTATTCTTTTGTACTTTGTCTCGGCGGGCATAGGTATGCCTCCCCCGCCGAATTTAGCACAGGTACCCTCTCATAAAAAGAGACTTGTTGCACCTGTAAGTCTCGTCTCCTCAGGGTCTAGTCCTTCAGTACATTATTCTACCTTACATTTCTCTCTCTGGCTTCCATTTTGATGTCTGGTGATTGAGTTCTTACAACGTACTTCGGTCATACGATTTGCTCCTTCCCCTCTGAAAAAAAGAATGCATGAACTATTTATGTTTTGCTGCTCTAATCAGCTTTACTGATGGACTATATTGCATATGATCGATCAGTTCTAATCAAACTTTTTACTTTTGTAAATGTTTATCTCTATTAAATAATTGTTTATAGTTCTTATGGTCTAAATGTGAGGTCTCCAAAGAATGAGTTGAAGGGTGTTTTGTTTGGATTTTTCTTCTAAAATAACACTAATAAATAATTTAATTTATTATTCTCTCAAATGAACAAATCTTTATTTAGCTTCACATTTTCTAATAATTATTTAAATCTTATTTAAATAATATTCCTTGTTAAATATGATTAAATCATCCATAAATAGTTAATAACTATTATTTATTTGATTATATTTCAACCACTTCAAATGATAAATAAATCATTTATTTATTTATTTTTCACAAATAAATAAGATTTAATTTAAAATATTTCTACTACAATAAGATTCATAAAAAGGTGGATCTAGATTTGGTTAATGTTATTTTAATCATGCACCAAGATCTAGAATGACACAATATTTTGTTATAAATAGGAGGGTTTCTCCTACCATTCTTCACCTTTTGTTACCTATTAGATCACTCTAGATCTAAACTCTTGGTTTGACTTTGAGCCATTATCATTGTCATATTTTCCATTATTTGCTGTGTGAGCTCCCTTTGAGTTCTATCTTTGTCTGGGTTTTCTACACCAACAGGAGAGATAAATGCTAGATCTGAAGTGCTGAGGACTTCCGAGAACCCATCCCATTGAGGAGAATTGGAAACACCTTCTTGTTTTCCTCCCAGGTGCCCTTAATACAAACACTCTTTCAAAAATTGTTCTTGTCTTGTCTATTGGATGTATGGAGCAAAACCTCATTTTTACTTCTTAATGTCTCTATATGCATAGATCTGGTTTTTTGCATCACTTGTCTTGATCAACTAACTGCAGATCTGAAGATATTGGCAGCCATATTTGATGTTAGGGCTATAAGTTATGCGTAGCTAAAGTGGTCTTTTTTCGTACACTTCGACAAAAGATACATACTAACAACAAGAGTTTCCTCTACTTTTTCTCAAACAAACTGGACTGAAACTATTTCAAATTGGGCACAGAAGGATTGGGGTTACCTGCAAAGGAATTATGGAAAAATTAAAAGTCTTATAAGGTTTGTAAATATTATATTTTTCTTTTGAAATCCATACGCTATATCAAAATAGGGATTTATTAGAGTTTTCATAGTAAATTCGTTCCTTTCGGGAAATTACAGGGTCTTTTGTGGATAAATGGGCTTTACTATATTTAATTCCTTCATAAAATTCCCTTCAAAATGATAAACAGTTTGTTTTTTTGTGAAGAATACCTATTTGTGAGGGTATTTTGGTCTTTAAAACAAGTTCTGAGGTGGCAGATAGTTTCTGATGGGTTTGGAGGTTTCATGGAAGCAATCTGGACACTTCCAGTGGTCTTGACAACAAATTCAGTGATTTTTATCTGATTCTTTCGGCTCGAAAATGGTGTATTGGGAGCTTTTCTTCAATCGGAAGGATGAATGCACATATAAAATGCAAAGAAGGGATTTAATATGCATAATATAAATATTTTATAAGGTTTTAGGTTTTAGCATGTCAACATTGAATGCGGTCTTGTCAAAGCACAGGGTGGTTTTGGTGCTAGAGGCAAAAAACCATTGATGGTTATCGCGCGGACTTTGGGTAGTAAATGGTTTTGTGGGATCGAATGTGATCCAATCTAATGTCGTCACGTGGAGGAGAGAGAAGGGTGCTAACCCACCCATTTCACAAAGTTTGAAATGGTTATTGAATGCACTTTTAAAAATGTGATATCGTGCGGTGATCATGAAATTTGGGGGCATACATGCGAATGGTTGGGATTAAATTATGAAGCTGCTCGGCGGTGGGGTGTGGAGATTTTTATATGGCAGGATTAGTTTTAATATTTAAAACATATGTTTTAATATAAAAATAATGTTTTATTTATGATATGGCAGGGTTTATTAACATGGTAAATAAAACCTTTTTGAATATTTAACAAACATTGGGGGAGGGATTTATAATGTTTTTGTTTTTAACCTATGGGGAAAAGCACGGGGAATTATATTTAGCACATGGGGAAATTAGAATCATAGGTTAATGTTTAAATAAGTGGGTTTTTGGATATTTATATAAAATGAATTAATAAATATACGCGATGGGGTTTTATAAGGGATTTAATATATTATGTTAAAAATTAATATGAAATGAAATGAAAATACATAAAAATAAACTAAGTGTAAAATAGGAATTTTAACATAAAATTATCCCATTTTTATATTTACACATAAACTTAGGATAAAATGTATTTTGTGGATTTTTTAGTGTTTCTGGATGAAATGAAATTAATTAAGAAGGGATTTTTACTTTTCTAAGAAAAAAGGTGTTTTACTTAGGAAAAAGGGTTTGTATTTTTGGAAGAGGGTGAATATTCTTAGGAAGTGGATTTTATGAAGGGAATCTAATATTTTTAAGCAATCAGTTATCAAGCCTTGGGTCTGGTCCCAACAAAATTCAGAGAAGTTCTTTGAGCCTCTTTAACTGAAGGCTTAGAATAATGGATCATTTTTGGGGAAGGGAAATTAGTAATTTTCTTGCTAATGCTTTATCACATGTCTTGCACAACTTCTTTCTACTTACGCATCATTATTCTAACATTTTTACTTCATTTTCATGGGTGCATTTAACCTTGCAACGCTAAATCCATTTTTCTTTTTTAAAGCATAAAACTATCTAAGTCTAACCTTATTTCATCACAGGGTTCAGATTAAACTGTTGAGCTCCTCATTTATTCTCTAACTATCTACTGATTTTTCAAGTTTAAACTGTTTGACATACCTTTATTCTCTATATAAAACATGAAATTTAAAGCATGAAAAGTTAATATTAAACTATTTAACTGATCATGGATTATGGAATTTTGAACAATCTACACATAATCATTATTTTTGCAATAAAATGTAATAGGAGTGGCATTTTGACTTGCTCACTTTCATGTCTTATTCTTATCTATTTTTTCTTTTAAGGTCCATTTTTTATTCTTTTTGATCTTTTATTTTCTAAGTCCTTTGATATTTCTTTAAGGAATTTTACCCTCTTTTCAAAAAAAAAAATTATTATTTTCAAAATATGGGAAAACAACTAGGAGAAATCAAGGTATGTACATATTTACAAGACTATCAAAGTCAATCCAAAAATTATGAACCCTATTATTCTAGGATCCTAACAAGACCCATGGTAACTACCCATGGTATTTCATGTATGAAACTTATATAGATGTTAGAGAATCTCCATTGAGAGAGGTCAAGGATTATTGTATTGGTAATAATATGGCTTGTGGAGTGATCTCCTTCCTTAAGGAGTGAATGTATGGTGTTTCCCTACCTTCCAGACCTGTTATATTGGATGGAAGGGCTTGGGAACTTATACCATTCTATTATATCAACTTACTAGATGGATGGGAAACTAAGTTCTGGGATTGTCGGAATTTCCTTACGTAGAAACTACTGCCTTAAATTCAGAGATTGAATGGGTATGGGTTGGTCGGTACTTAAGACATTTAGATTTACCTTTTACCAAAGTAACACTTTATGTTGGATGTCTATTTGGATCGTTAGAACTTCCTTGAAATACTCCCAGAATTTCTATATTAAGTGGGTCTTGGGTGCAAAACATTCATATTAACTTTTAAAAGCCGTAAGGATTACTTAAATTGACTAATCAATGACCTAACATTAATATAAAAACCCTTTAGGTATGGCAACACCATACATTCACTCCTTAAGGAAGGAGATCTCTCCACAATCCATATGCTTGCCTATACAATAATCCTTGACCTCTCTCAATGGAGAGCCTCTAGCCTCTATATAGGTTTCATACATGCAATACCATGGGTCTCTCAATACCATACATCCAATACAATGGGCTTATCCCTTTATTTCCTAGCTACATGTGGTCCCTTACATAACGTGGGTTAACCACTTTATTTATTAACTATGGTCATTTATTTATCATTCTTACATTATTACATCATACTATTTCCTTGGGTGCCTCCCACTGTGCCCTATATTATCCCCCCTAGGTATACTATAGATTAAAACATCTGCACAGATGTGGATTGATACAGTTTGTAGGCTTATTGACCAAATGTGATGAATGGCCTATAACAAGGAGGTGGAGTGAAATAGCCTCAATATTCAAGGGATCGACTCTAATCCATTTAATATACATTATGAAACCTAGGATACATATAGATTCCACATAAAAAACACATTTATGTGGATTCAAATAAATATTATAGTATCAACAACAGAGAAAAATCGCTCGTAGATGTGCTAGATGATCATGACATGACATGGAATGTGTAGGTAGATTCTTAAGATATGGATGTACAATATGTTTGATGTCATGGAATGTATAATACATGGATCTTTGAAAATTTTCACTAGACTTCTTAAGCCTAAAGGGAAACTTTTCATAAGAAAAAGTCCCCTAAGGATAAATAAAGGGAGTTTTATGTTGACCCGATGGTAGTATGTTAATTTGATTATTTCCAGAAAATCCATACATAAAGGATACGATTATAATTTTTTCATAGTCATCAATGATATAGTCAATGAACGGGGTTGGGTAATTATACTTAGGGAAAATCTTATTGATGTCCATTTAATTAAAACATACGTGAATTGTACCATGTTTCTTTGTGACTAGAACAATGTTTGAAACCAAATCAATATAGGATAAGTAAAACATCCTTTTAGAATTTTTTCAACTTCAGATTTGATTGCAAAAAATTTTCTTAGATCTAATGGATGAATATTTTTTCCAAATATACTTAACGTCAGGATATGTCTTAATCTCATGAATGACAATTTCTGGGTCAATTCCAAGAATTTTCTTTGTAAGACTAAGAAAAAACATCATGCAATTATTTGAATAGGATTGTGTAATTTTGGATTTATTCATAAGAATAAGAAGCACCTATATCCATGACTTTGGTTTTTATGAAGATTTCAATGGCTATGGTTTCTGATATTTTTCCTAAATCCCCTTCAATAAGACATCATGGACTAGAAATGGATTTTGAGGGTCGTTGATTATCTCAGTTGAAACCAAAGTTTTAAAATGATTATCAATAGTCTCAAGCTTAGGGATAAAGGAGGAAGGATGATGAATATCATCCTAAGGTGGTTCCTCTAAATTCATAATCTCCATGATACTTTCATCAATAGGGAAAATATTGTCAAAAGGATCAGGAGATAAGGTAGAAACAAGTGAAGAATATTAAGAATATTGATTTTTTGTTTGGTAAAATTTGCATTCAATAGCAGTCACAGAGGAAAAATGTATCTTTTCATAAGGAGATTCAATTGGACTAAGTGACATTTGGTTGCCATAAATTGTGCATTCTAATGGATTATGTACTACCCAAGAATCATATGATTCAAGGGGTCCACTAGTACTAGTCAGAACCATATTAATCAGAGTGATAAGAGGATAATCATTAGGTGGTGGGAGTGGAAATTTTCCCATTATTAATGAATATTTTAAAATAAATACAACAACATTCTGATGGGAAAATGGATTTTTAACTATAAAATTCACATTGTTAATCAAAACTGGATCATAATAATAATAGGTAAGTTGGTATACCATGACTATATATCCTTAATGAGGGAAAAAAATAATGCAAAAAAAAACTAGAGACTACTTTTGACATAGTGTAATTCTACCTATGATTAAGTAAAAGGTTATAGTGAAGAGTTTCATCAATGACTACCACCTCGATGATTACCACTTGACCTTCCAATTCAATTTGAAATGAATTTAAAAATTCATACGGTTTAAACCCTCTGTCATCAAAATATTTCAATGTAGTAGGTGACTGGTTGATCGAAGGAAAACCAATATATTTCCAACAAGATATGCACATTATGCACATTGAGTCTCCTTCTTCTATGACAGTACAAAAAAAATTATTTTCATGCACAAAAACTTGTGTTTGAAATGAAATTTGATGTGGGAGTCTAGGTACATGATTCTCCAAATGAAAGACTATTAGACTCGAATCTGTTGGATCTATCCCACCAATAGACAATGATAGTGAGTTTTTTTGCAGAGGGAAACTTTGAAGAACATCAAGAGCCAACATTGTGTAAGGGGATCGAGCCAAGTCTTCTACAATGTTGTAATTATTAGTCCTACAATGTGGACTGAAAGAAGACCTACAAATAACACCCTTTGGAGTTGGTTTGATCACTATATCAGAACTTGGTCTCCCAATCTGTAGAGGACCAAAATTAGGTGGAGTAGATGATGAATGTTGATAAATATTTCTTCCTATAGGAGGACTATAATATTTGGTTCTTATAGCCACTGAAACAATTTCTTGACACATAATCACTTGACCAAGTGACGAAGAGGATTCCTTTTGTGTAATTCTCTGAGTTACCTGAGGGTATATCCCTTTAAAAAAATAGGTATGCTTCAATTTCATTTGATAAAATTATTAACATCGACAAAATGTAGACTTTGTTTTGTGTAATGATCCTCGTCATAGATAATAAAAGGATATTTAGGTTTAAATTTTTCCTCAGGAGGTTGAGTTTTGGGTTTTACCTATTGAGGGGTATTTTTCTTAGTTTTTCCTTTGCCCCTTCTCTTACTTCCAGGTTTTTGATATTTACTACTTGATGCGGGCTGGACTGCATTAATCTCAGAAGTAGTGATAGGAGTAGTAGTAGCAGGAGAGGAAATGTTTTGAGTCGCAACATTGGGAGTATTATTGGAATTGGAATGACCAAATGGTTTACTTCCCGACTATTGATTAGCTAAACCAAGCACACCATCAATAGCGTGAGATTTTGAAGAAGGAAATGCAGCGAAATTATTTGATGGGTGAGGAGCATGAGGAATCAAATCACATAACATGTCAGATTATGAATATAAAAAAGATAAATATTGGGTAAGAGTAATATATTTATCTTCGATAATAGTTCCACCCATGGAAACATCAAAGAAATCAGTGGCAGTAATAATTTAGTGAACCATTCTGCCAATAATTGGTATCAAAATGTGTAACATCCTTTGGTTGATTTCATATGTAAATAAAAGAAAAACCAATGGCATGGGCCACGTAGTCCAAACTGAATGTTGGTAAAAATATAGTGATGGGTATCATAGGTGATTAATTAATGGCTATAGAAATTGGAAAAGGCATTGGAAAAGGAAAAGTGGAAATAATTAACATTTTATTATGAAAATAAAGGAAAATAGGAGAAAATGGAGATGAACGGTCATAAATTTGCACGAGGAGGAAATTAAAGTAAAAATGAAGGAAAATGAAGAAAATAGAGACCTCAATGATAAAAACGCTTCTTAGAATAAATTTAAAACATTTTCCAATTTAGTTTTGGGGATCTCTTATAATATTTCATTCTCTCACACTCTTTCACCCTTAGAATTTCATTGGAGAATTATTGGAGCACTTTTGCATATATTGGTTTTGGAGAAAGAAGGAAAAGGAAGTAGGGAAGTGCAAGGGAACAAGAGAATAAACATATAAAACGTTTTTTCTTTGCAGGTAACAGGTTTCATGTGTGATTTCCTTACTTATTTATGGATGCATGGTATATGCATGAGATTTGATGGTTATGTGTTGTCATGGGCATGAGGATTTTGCAAGATTTACATTGTTTTTACCCTTCCCTTTACATTTCCTAGATAGTCATGGTTTTGTGGGATTTTCCATTTGTCTGTTTTCTAGTTGGTGCTCATCATTCCTTATAGTTGTGGGTTGTAACAAATTCTATGGAAGCTATAGGATAAATTTGGCTGAGTTACTAGTTCTAGAGGCTAGGTTGGGACAAGAACTCTAGAGCCCTTGGTGGGTTGAGTTACTAGTTTCTAGAGCCATGTTGGATAAATTCTCTATGCTCTGCAAGGTTGTGAGTTGAGTTACTAGTTCTTAGAGCCCTAGAAAACTTGGGTAGAGACTGATCTGATTGGTGTTAGTGAGGTCCAATCGTGAGCTGGAATAATTGGTTCATTGTTTACATGGTTTTTCCTCTAGAAGCCATGGTTTGGTTTTGTTTAGTTTATCCGATGAGATCTCACATTCATGCTTGGAATATGGCACGTGGGTGAATGGTTGAAAGATATATTTGGTTCATCCCAATATATGGTCAAGTGGTACATGTAAGTACTTGACTTGATTGTATTTTACATATGATAATAAGATCTCTTTTCTAGTTGTATTCAATGAGTACTTGTACTTATTATTATGTGGCTTTGATGGCTATTCTATTATGGTTAGTATTTTGGTTAAATGTTGGTTATAAGAATGGTTGCATAACATGTTCTAGTTATGTCTCTTCCTATGTTTTATTAATTGATGAATAGTTAATGAATGAATGAGCTAAAAAATGTGTTTGAATCTATTATGAGAGGGAATTAGACCTTCTTGGTGAATGTTAGATAATTTTTACACTCTTGTGTTTATATATGCATTTATGAATTGTAGATTAGATGTTTTCCATATGTTTGATGAATTGACTATCATTATTGGACCTGTTTAGGTCAAGTCCTTGGTCAATTATTGTAGTAAGTGATTTATCATGATGTTATTTATCATTATGGAAAGTATCACTGAGTTCAAGGTAGTGGTATGGAGGCTACCCTGAAATAGTGGCTCAGAATCTAGGACCACACCCTCTGAAGTAGAATTTTTGGGCCATAACTACACCCTTACAGGATTATGCAAGTCGTTGGAGACCTATAATCACATGGAGGCCTTCTCATGCATGTTTTTTCAGTCCATGTAATTAAAAATGAAATATAGCCGAGGGTTTTTGCACTTGCAGTGGTTTTTTAGCTCTTAAGTGTGTTGTAAGTCATGTAGGATGTCACTTTGTGGTTGGTAAGTTCCAGTTGTTGGCCCCACTTCCTTAATTGGATGTAGGATGTAGGATGATTTCATAGTAGCTCTTATTCTCATGTTTATCCTTGAAGGTTAGTGAAATTAGGTAAATGTGGGATGAGTGGTTACAGATTGGAATTAGAGCTCTTAGATTCCACACTTCGACTAGATGAGAGAAATGTGTTGGTCATCCATGCGTGTCAGTTGTCCATGTGCTCATTATGCATGCATTATGATGGTCATTGTGGTATTAGTGTCATAATCTAGAGTTTGATGATGCTTATATTAATACTATTGATATGTTCATTTCATCATATATATATTTATGTTGTGCTAATCCTGATCAATTTTTGCTGACAATATAGCCTCCCCTGAACTTCACTGAGGTATGTTGGTCATGTTTATATTTGTTTTATTTTACATGGTATGTTTGTAGGAAGTATAATTTCAAATATGAAAATAAAAATGGTGGACTACAGTTCACATTATTCTCCTTATAGATCATATGAAAAACATGGTGATGACTACTTCCCTAACATAGCAGACAAATTGAGGAGTTTTAAGGTAGAGATCATAAGTTGTAAGGTAGATAATGATAGAATAATTTAGTCACGGGAAATAATTTCCATAGCACAAGAAAAGAAAGCGGAGGTCAATGTAGTGATTCTTCAGAGTTTATCATATTTTTAAATACAGGTACTCCTTAAGATTAGTCATGGATAGGAGGAAGGGAATGATGGGGCATATGGCAGTAGGTCTCAATCAGAATACAAGTTTTATAGGGATGATACAGCCTGAGATAGTAGGTTCTTAGATAGACCTTATAGAAGGGGTAATGAATTTGGGTTATATTCTAGTTCTGGTTCAGATGTACATCACAATTGTCATCTTCACCATCTGTATATTAGGAGGAGTGAGAAGCAATACCTGCTATAGGAGTTCAAGAAATTAAAGCTTCCTACATTTGGTGGAGAAATCAAGAAGTTACAGGATGCAGAAGCTTGGTTGCTTGGGATGAATAAGTTCTTTAAATTGTATGATTACTCACAGAATATTAAATATAGGATATCTAGCTTCAGTGTTAAAGGAAAAGAAAACATATGTGAAAATTTTCATATGCATTTGAGAAAATGAGCAGGAAAATTTTTAAGAACCTCCATAAATTTATATGTGTAATAAATGATTGAATCCCCATGATACATAGGACAAATGGAAGGTGATTTTATTAATAATATAATATGTATATATATATATATATATATATATATATATATTTGGTGAACCTCTCAGTGGATTATATTATCTTGTAAAATCATGCCGAATCACTAGTATAAAATGGCGAATCACTAAGAAATCCAAGGGTTGTTGCAGTTGCTTTGCACCAAGAGAGTATTCAAGAAAAAATTATGAAATAAATTGAATACATTGCTAGTGAATTAGAAGAGATTTATTAAATCCCATAAAATGTGCCACTCTAGTGACTAAATCATACATATCTGGAACCAAAATCTTCCTCCTAACAATTATTTTCAAAAGTGATAGTACAATGATAGTTGAGATACTTTCTAAATTTATAAAGAGTGGACGTTGGAAGCACCTTTCGTGGATCATTTGTGCTACACCAATTTTTGGTCATCTAACTTGTTACTATTAGATGGACCAAAGTACACCATGTTAGACCAATTTTACCCTGAGTAAAATTGCTTTCGCTATGAAAAATAACTTACTAATCCATAACTTATTAAATTGTTGATGGTCTAAACATGAAACCCCATGAGGAATAATTGAATAAATCCTTATTTGTTTCATTTTCCTCAAGGGATAATTAGTTAAACATCAATTTAATTAATATTCCTAGTCATATTTAACCCAAAACAGGAAAATTAATTAGATAAATCACTATTTATCTCATTATTTTCTAGGAATAATTATTTAAACCTTATTTAAATAATATTCCTTGTTAAATTTGACTAAATAATTTATAAATAATTGAATAAATATTTATTTATTTAATTATTACTAAACATCCTTAAAATAATAAATAAATCATTTATTTATTTATTATTTAGAAATAAAGGGATTTGACCAAATTCAAATTATTTTTCCCTCCAACAAAAATAATAAAATATTCCATAAAATTTGGATCTAGATTTGGTTAATAATATTTTAATCATGCACCAATATCTAGACTAACTCAATATTTTGTTATAAAAAGAAGGGTTTTTCCATTCATTCACTACCTTTTGTTGCCTAAGGATCACTGTGGATCTATACTTTTGGTCTGACTTTGATCCTCCATCATTGTCATATTTTTCTATCTTTTTTCTTGTGAACTCCCCTTGAGTTCCATTTTTGTCTGGGTTTTGTACACCATCAAGAGAGAAGGATATTAGATCTGAAGTGCTCAAGACATACAAGAACCCATCCCATTGAGGGGGACTAGTAACGTCTTTCTATGTTCCCTTCCTAGGTGTCATAAATACAAAAATTATTTAAAAATATTCTTGTCTTGTTTATTGGATGCATGGAGCAACTCTTGCTTTTATTTGTTGTTCAATGCATTTTACTACATAGATATGGAATTTTTAGCATTTACCTTGGTCAACTAGCTTCATATCTAAGAAAATTGGCAGCCATCTTTGATGTTAGGGTTGTTTGTTATCCACAGCTAAAGTGGGTTTTTTTCGTATGCTTGCAATTAGAATTCACACTAACAACTCGCAACTCCACAAGGGTTTATAACTATGACCACTTTCATTTTTGAGATCCCTGCATGACCAGCTACTTCAAACCCTAGGGTTTTTCCTCAACTTCTTGTTTTTCTTTTATTGATGTTGTTTTTAACCTTTAAAACCTTAAAACAATAAAAATTAAAACTTTTGTGTGTTCCTGGGCCTATTGGGTAGGTGACAGGTATCAGTTGCAGCTGAGATGACACTTTTTTCTAAAACCTGCTCCCGAGAGTGTTGGAAGTGTAGGTCACACTTTTTGGGCCAAAACCTATGACCTCAACCTTCAGGGCACAAAAAAATGGCAAAAACTGCGACCTCGGTGAAAAACAGGTCAGAAACTACGACCTAAACGTTTTGCGGGAATTTTTCTGTGATATTTCTGGGTCTTTCTAGGCTACTGTTAAGTGTTGTTTGACCTCCATCTCCACCCATTTTGGAATTGTAATTGCTCTATTTTACTCGTCGAAGTAGGTACCTAGCCCCCTAGGGATTCAATATGTTTCCATCTTTGTAGGAGGAGTTTAGCTGAAGCAGGTCGTCTGAGATTTCAGCGTGTTCAGCCATTTTTTAGATCTGATCCTGTACCTTCAAATCCATTTTATATTGGTTATTCATCCATCCAAAACATCTCCTTTCAGTTTTTTTTGGTCCTCCACTAGGGTCCCCTCCGTTTCCCTTTAGGTTTTAGCCTTTCACCACTTCATTTCCAACACTTTTCCCTTTGGTTTTTTTTTGTTTTCTGCACCTATTTCCAACATTTCTAACCTCTATATCTCTATCCCTCCTTACTTTAGATCCATTGGCATTTTTTTTGTGTTTTGACTATATTTTTCCCACCCATAGACTAGTTGTTGGGAAGCCCACCTCCTTGGGTTTAAATTGATGCATATTTAGCTGTTTATTTTCTGTCATATTCAATTTACTTTACTATTATTTGCAGATTTATTTATAGTTATACAACACATTTTTTCTTTTTATCTACACACATCTAGGTTTAAAACTTAAAATTAACACACTTAACACACACACCCTAAGTGAAGAGTGCATGGTTTACACCGCCAGGCCAAGACTATAACATTGTAATCATTTGATACTGCACCTCTCTGCCCTTGTTTCTATATTGTAATCATTTGATCCTACACCTTCTTGCCCTTATTGGTCTCTCTTCATTTTGTGATTTGTGCATTTTCTTCCATCATTATGCCCCCAAGGTGTTTATCTCAGAGACTTCTTGGCCTTCATCCTCAGTTTCCATTAGGAATACTTACTTCTCCGCATAGGATTCGAGTTATTCCTCCCACCGAGTCCCCATTCTAACTCGGGTTCCCCTTCTGGTTATATCCCCGGCTCTCCTCCTATCACCTTCACCATGTCTAGCTCAGGACCTAACACTGGTGGTAGCCTCATCCCTAATGCTCGGAATACTACTAGTGGGACCGCAACAAGAACTATCCTGGTTGTTCCCTTGCTCCCTTATATGGCATACCTCAGTCTTCCCAATTTTAACCAATTGATCAATGACCCCATACACCATGATCCTAGCTGGCCGGCTATGCCAACCAAGATCCCTTCTGACATCCCCAAGTTTGAAGCTCTTGCTACAGAAGATCCTACAAACCATGTTCGATCTTTCCACATGAGGTGTTCATTTAACTCCACCACTAATGAATGTGTTTGTCTTCGGTTATTCCTGCATACGCTTACGGGAGAAGTTTCTAAGCAGTATTTTGAGCAGGCCTCCTCCTCTCATACTACTTTTGTGACTCTTGCTAGGGCTTTTATGTCTTACTTCCAGCTTCCCCTTCGTTATGACACTGGTACTGAACTTTTAACCTCTTTCCGTCAATGGTCTATGACCCACCTATCCAATCATGTTTAGGAATGGAGAAGAATAAAGAGCCTATGTCGAGCCCCTACCTTCGAAGACCGTGTCTACATGGACTGGTTTCTCAGACCCATTTTTCTTGCTATTGGAAAATATGTCGCATCTCATTTCCCTCAGACTGAAGAAGCTTCCCTCCAAATTGCATTGAATTATGACATGATCTACGCATAGTCTAGTTATGTTTATACCATCTTACCTGATCTCCCTAGACCCGATGGTGCCAACGCACCAGGGGCATCCCATGCTTTCAACGGTATTGTTGGAGCCCTTTCTCATCCATACACTCATCCTCCCATGGGTTATGGTTTCCCTCAAGGAGGGGCTAGCTCCTCCAACACTTTTCCTCCTCCCGGTAGCATGTATCCAGGATACGACATGCCTCCTCCTTTTTCCCAACCTGTTTAACACAATGTTTTCCAACCTCCTTATTTCCTGTATCCATAGCCTGGTGCTCCATCTACTCTAGCATTAGCACCTCATCTTCCCTTGACTCCTAAACCCTCGTAACAATAGCCACCACCCCCCCAAGGCAAGGTATATGCACAGCAAGGCGCGACCAATCCTCCTACTTCCAAAAAGAAGAGGAAAGACAACCAAAACCAATCTTCCCCGGGTAATATAGGACCCAATCCCCAAAGGAATACACCTAGCACTGCTAACCAGCAACCGAGCACTCAACCCAAGTAGGACAGGCATGTTCGCATGAATAAACCATGTTCTCGTTGTGGTGTCTATGGTCACTATACCCACGATTGTCCTCTTCTACCTCATATGTGAAAGATGTGGGAATATCAAGCAGCATCCCTAGGATACCAAACCTCCCTTTTGGTTCCTCCCCATGCGGCACCTCCCCAACCAGTTGTGTTTATCAATGCTTTCCCCCTACAAGGATTCATGGATACCTAGCCCCCTAAAGGTCAAGTGGCCACTCAACCTCCTCCATATGGTACCTTTGATTACCAGATCCTCATGATGAACACTGACCAACGCATTACCGTTGACCTCAACCTTCATACTTTGTCTCGTCAGTACAACACATCTCTCGCTATTTCTGCCCTTAAGCCCCCTTCTTCAGGTTCCATAGAGCCTCTTTCGACAACCAATGGTCCTTTACAAATCCCTCAGCCTAAGGCAAAGGTTCATACGAAGATCCCCAAGGGACCATTACGTCGAAACAATGATTTTGGTAAAGCTACCCATTCGTATAGTATAGTAGATGATTTGGTGCAATCCCCTACTTCCATCTCAATGCTAGAACTCCTCTAATAATTCCCTTCACAATGAAAATCTCTACTAACTTCCATGGGTGCTTTGGGTTCCTCAGATGATCTCTTGATCGTCTTCTATGTTTACCGGACAGAACATCCTCCCCTTCCTACTTCGGCCACCTTCCAAATCCCCGTCAAGATCCAGAAGGCCAACGTCTCCTATTATATCATTGATGAGGGGGCATCCACCTGTGTGATGTCCACTTTGGGTTGGAAGAAATTTGGATCTCATAATTTGGCCCCTTCTATTATCACCCTCCAAGAGTGGAATGGCCACTCTTCCCAGCCCATAGGCCTGTTCCACAATTGTCCTATTACACTTGCGGGCAAGACTGTTTGTGTTGAGGTAGAAGTCATTGATGCCCACTTAGATTATAACATTCTATTGGGTCGTAGATACACTTATGTGATTTATGTTGTCCCATATACAAATAACCATAAGATGTGCTTTCCTCACAATGGTAACATTGTCACCATCGACCAGTTAACATATTACGAACCTAAGTCTCAGACCTCCCCTGAGTCCATCATCTCTTCGGTAGCCAGTAAGCAAATAGTCGAACCTTTGACCAGTGTTTCACCCAGAGTCTAAAAAGACTCCCCTTTGCTTGGTTCATTCCCTAGTCTTTCTCCTCTTATCTCTAATCCCATCTCATCAAAAAATTTCATGATGCAATTGTCTCGGTCCGACCTCAAGAAAACTGGTTTGACTAGTCAGCAGCCCCGTCCTCCGCAACCTACTCCTATGACCTCGACTCAACCTTTAGGACCTACTCCTCAAGTCCCCTCACCTAAAACTGGTATCCATGAGCCTATGTACCCTCTCGAAATGGTTCCTCCTAGCCTTAACCATCTCGGAGTTGTCCCGCCTATCCATTACCCCTCTAGTCAGATACTATTTCTGGCTTCCCCTCCTGGATTATTTTTGGTACCTGTTAGGGCTACCTTATCTTATCCTAACATGACCCTGGGGATCCCCATCTGGTACATTGATCCCCCAACCATGGTCAGCCCAAACCTTATACTACTTTGACCCTAGTTCAACCTGTCCCCATAACCCCTCCCTTTGCTTTTGTGCTTCATCTACATAAACAGGAACCTAATCCTATTGTGAAAGCTTCGGGTGAGGGGGGAAAAGCTTGTACGAAGGAACCTAAGGACAAGGTCGCCCTACCAAACCCTGCTCCTCCTCAACCTCCAAATCATACCACCCAATGTGCTTTCTGTGACGTTTTCAGTCATGCCACCCATAACTATCCTGAATTGCCTCGCCTCAAGCCCATGGTCAACGATGCGTTTCCAAAGTATGATATCCCTGAGGTTCCAAAACTCTATCCTTTACGAACAAATCATCCTTTTTCTTTGTGTGATTTCCATGGCCACTACACTACATCTATCCCCGCCTCAATGATTATCATGCCTCTTTAGCAGCGGTCCGACAATTCAAGGCCAAGCGCAACAAGTTCACCTCTCCCTTGTATGTGAGTTCTACTTTTGCAGAACCAGAGGACTTGCCTACTACCATTGACATTCCCCCTCCCGATGTTGAGATGACGAAGTCTTCAGCCACCATTTTCTACCTATCATCATCCATGAGACCCACGGTGGAAGACCTGTCTGGGACTTCCCCTCCTATTTCACCTGACCTCCCTTCAATGGTCACCTTGGGCTTAGAATCAGTAGATCCCTTATCCGCTTACTCTTCTGTCACCCCCCGTGACATTGCACATGTGAGCCTTTCTTCACATGATGATGATTCAGGTATCTCTATCGTGTTAGGTGGTCCCCCTTCTTCCAGTCACCCCATCTTCCATTCTGATGAAGACATTATAGAAGTGATGACCAACCTTGAATTTCCATGGGATGATATGCACCATTGTGTGTAATTCCTCCCACAGCAGTCCCATGACCAATATGCTGAGGAAATGAAATACTTCATTCCTAATGAAGTCAACTGGTTTAGAAATCCCATCCCTTCACTCGATGCTTTCAAAGAAGGAAATATGGCAAATATCTCTTCTACTATTAAAATAAACACTTCTAAAAAACCAAGGATAGAAGAAAGAATTACCTTGGCTCCCAATGCACCCCGGAAGAAGTTGAGGCTTACACCAAGATATTCAAGGAATTCCATGATTTTTTTGCTTGGTCCTATTCAGAAATGTCTGGACTTGATCCCACCATTGTCAAACACCATATCGATACATGGCTTGATACCAATCCTATCCATTAGAAGTTGAGACCCATTAATCCTTCCAGATAAGAAGTTGTCAAAGCTGAAATCGATAAGCTCAAGCAAGCTGGTTTTATCTGTCCTATTGAATACACCACTTGGGTGTCCAATCTGGTTCCCATTCTCAAGAAACAAGGAACCCTCCGTGTCTACACTAACTTTCACGACCTGAACAAAGCTTGTCCTAAAGATAACTTCCCCACACCATTCATTGACAAAATAATTAATGAGTGTGTTGGGAATGAGGTTATATCCTTCATGGATGGTTTCTCCGAATACAACTAGATTGTTATCTATCATGCTGATTAGCTTAAGACTGTGCTAATTAGTCCATGGGGAACCTTTTCCTAAAGGGTCATGTTGTTCGGCCTTAAGAATGCTGGAGATACTTTTCAGAGGGCCATGTCTTACTATTTCCATGACCTAGCTCATATTATCTTGCTTATTTATACCACCTCATAGTGCATTCTAAACATCGGGCGCAACACCTCCATGATTTGCATACTGTATTCCTCTGATGTCGCAAGTATAATATCTTCCTCAACTCACTGAAGTGTGTATTTTTTGTTCCTGGCGACTGTCTTTTAGGCTTCATTGTGTCTAAATATGGTATAACACTTGATCCCTTGAAATTTCAAGCCATCCTTGAACTTCCTATTCCTTGTACCTTACGCCAGTTACAAAGCCTCCAAGGCAAAGCCAATTTCCTTCATCAGTTTGTACCTAACTATGCCACCACTGCACATGAGTTCCTTAGACTCCTCAGATATAACATTCCATTTTTTTTGGATGACTATTCTCAAGAGTATTTTTATGCTCTGAAACATGGTCTCACATCCACTCCTTGATTAGTCCCCCAGACTTTGATAGGGATTTCATCCTGTACATCTCAGCCTCCACCCATTTAGTCAGTGGAGTCCTTATTCAGGAAGATGACAATAGAATCGAGCATGTTATCTATTATGTCAGTAATAACCTTATAGGCCCCCCCTCGTATCCTACTCACATGAAGAGAAATTAGCGTTGGCTATTTTTTTCTCGTTCCAAAAACTTTGTCATTATATCCTTATGTGTTCCACCAAGGTCGTCACTAATTCCAACCCTATGGTCTTCCTATTGAGCCGTCAGATCCTCAATGGTAAGTATGCTCATTAGATTGTTATCCTCCAGGAAGTCGATCACGAATTTGTCACACCAAAGAGTAACAAAGGTTTAGCCCTCGCTGAACTCATTTCTGAATTACCTACTGGTACGCAGGATCCTCCAGCTAATGATGATTTTCCTGATGAACAGTTTTTTTTCCATTGCCATAGATGATCCTTGGTATGGTGACATCCTCACTTATCTGCAAACCCAAAATTTCACCCTCCATATTGATCGTGATGCTTGATGAGGTATCTGACACCAAGCCCCCCACTACCTTCTCATCGATGACAACCTTTATCGTCATAGTGTAGATATTGTCCTTCATCGTTGTCTCACACACATTGAAGCTGAGCAAGACCTCAATTCCTGCGATAGCGGAACTTTTGGTGGCCACCTGTCTAGTCTCGCCACTACCCAAAAAATCATGTGTGCAGGGTATTTTTGGCCTTCTCTCTTTGGTGATTACATTGAATTAGTCAAACAATGTTCCAATTTCCAACATTTCGCCCCTAAGGCGCGAGCCCCTCTGACTCCCCTCCATCCTATCATCTTAGCTGGTCCCTTTTGTAAGTGGCCCATCAACTTTATGGAGTTTCAACCTCCATCTACTCATAACCACAAGTATATCATGGTGGAGGTTGACTATTTCACAAAATGGGCTGAGGCCATGCCAACATTCAACAACACGGTAGCTACCGCAACCCTATTTTTCTTTAACCATGTTATCGCTCAATTCCGAGTTCCAAAACAATTTATCTTTGACCATTTCCAGCATTTGGATGATGAGATATGGCATGATCTATCCTCTTTCTTGGGCTTTGAGCACCAATATTCATCCTCCTATTACCCCCAAGGTAATGACCAATTTTAAGTAGTTAATAAAATCCCTAAAACCATGCTTCAACGAACGGTGGATAAGTAAAAAACCAACTGGCACCGTATTCTCTTCCCTACTTTGTGGGCCTATAGAAATTTTGTTAAATATACCACCGAGTTTACTCCTTTCCGCCTTGTTTTTGGCAAGGAAGCGGTCCTACTGATCAAGTGTGAACTCCCTTCCCTTCATCTAGCCGTCAAACTTCTCCCTGACACTCAACCTTTAGAAAAATGACTTATCATGCTTGAGCACACTTCTGAAGACTGTCATGTTGCATTTCAAACCACTGAAGCAGCTAAGAAATGCACCAAATCCCAACATGACTGAAAATTCCACCCTCATACTTTTCACGAAGGTGACCTTGTTGTAGTGTATTACCAGGCCCATGATGTCCTTGGTCATGGGAATTTTGACTCATTATGGCTAGGTCATTACATCATCAGTAAGGATTTAGTTAAAGGGGCATACCTCTTAGAGGATTTTGAAGGCTAGCCCCTTCCTAATCCTCTTAATGCACTCCATCTTAAGAAATATTACCCTTAGCATTTCCTTCCTCAAATTCATATTTTGGGTTCCATTATCATGTTTTTATTTTGCCCATGTTTATGCCAACATGTACTATATAGTTCAGTCCCTTGTTTACTGGACGCATTATTCTTTGTACTTTGTTATCTCGGCGGGCATAGGTATGCCTCCACGGCCTCTTGTAGAATAGGTACTCACTCATAAAAGGGACTTTTCGCACCTACAAGTCTCACCTCCTTTGGTTATTGTCCTCTAGCACTTTGTTCTACCTTATATCTCTCTCTCTTTCTGACTCCCCCTTCAGTGTTTACTGATTGAGTTCTTACAACGTATTTCCGTCATACGATTAGCTCCTAACGCTTGCATGCTGGGGGGAAATCTCTTACACCAATTTTGTGTCATCTAACCTGTTACTATTAGATGGACGAAAGTACACCATGTGAGACCAATTTTACCCTAATTAAAATTTCTTTCACTATGAAAAATAACTTAGTAATCCATAATTTATTAAGTTTTTTATGTTCTAAACAGGAAACCCCGTGAGGAATAATTGAATAAATCCTTATTTGTTTGATTTTCATCAAGGGATAAATAGTTAAAAAATAGTTTCATTAATAGTCCTGGTCATATTTAACCCAAAACAGGAAAATTAATTAGATAAATCACTATTTATCTCATTATTTTCTAGAAATAATTATTTAAATCTTATTTAAATAATATTCCTTGTTAAATTTTACTAAATCATTTATAAATAATTGAATAAATCACTATTTATTTAATTATTACTTAACCACATTCTTAAAATAATAAATAAATCATTTATTTATTTATTATTTACAAATAAATTGTAAGGTCCCACCTTACCCACCATTAGTAAGATAGAGAAGTAGATGTCACATAATCACTAATACTCATTTGCACAAAATCCTAAAGAATTAGTCACTGTAAAATTGTTTCCAACAAAAGGCCCTTTTTATTTTGAAAGCTTTAGATAATACAAGAAACAACTGTCTTAGTCACACTTCAGCAAATTATTAAATTCATTTTCACATTCATACCAAAAACTTGCAGACATAGGAAGCTACACCCATTAAATAGTCTATTTATAATTTATAGTAACATAAAAACACAAGAGTAACTAAGAATTTTACACTAACAATTTATATGCACAAAAGCTACAACCATTCAAGATTTTTGACAAACACTTTGCAGACATTCACTCTACACTCATTCAGCCCTTTTGACAAACACTTTGCAAGCACGCAATTAAAAGTCATTGAGGCATTTTGTCAAATACTTAGCAACAATGAATTTAAGATTATTCTTCAACATATTTATCTCCTAAAATTCAGAATTTACAACATATTTATCTCCTAAAATTCAGAATTTAAACTGTAAATGTTTCCATCTTAAAACAGAGACTAAATGATCTTAGTTTTTCATCAAAGACTCAACAACAGGCGCACATAACTCAGAGCAGCAATCTGCCAAATCGCCCAGATTTCCGATCTGGGTTCTGAAAAGTATTTTTTTGGAATGAAATCAGGGGTTACATGACCATTAGGCACGGATACCCCCTGATGTTGGCCTGAATCGAATTCAAAATGCCCAGAAATGCGATTCTTGAAAACAACAAAATTTATAGCCTACATGCTTCATTTATGACTTTTGTCAAACATATGGAATGAAAACTTACAACTACACCTCTACATGAGGAAAAACAACCCAAAGTTATGCTACTAAGATATGCTCATTGAAATCACACATTTCTAAATCCACCATATGAGTCCTTAAAACATTTTACCATCCACAAGCTAATTCATATGATTTGACAAGCTTTTTGAACCAATTGTTACAATTTGACAAACACATGGCAGCCCTGAATGCTACAGCCATTAAGGCTTTCTCTCAAAATTCTGATAGTACTATTACAACAACTTGAATAACAAAACATTGAATTATTAATAAGAATATGAAACATAAGCCATAACTGAAATTTATCTCCAACTCACCTCAAGCATTTGATCTTCCAAACTATATTTTAGTTGCCATTGTTTTTGCATTTTCTTTTAAGGGTTGATTCTGTAATTCCTCCAAGTATATTTTGGATACATGTCCATTTTCTTACTTCTGATGTAAGCTACAAGTTAGCACTTATTCATGCATAAATAAATTGATAACATTACTCATTCACAGATTTTGTCAAACACTTTGCAAACTATCCTAAAACCATTTATAAAACATGCATCTATTAATTATTTGAAACAAAACCATAAATCATGAAATACTTACCCAAGTCCTTTAGAATAAATTTATTGCAATTACCTTCAACAATATTTGGCTTTCCTTTTTCAAATGCTACAATACCAAGATTAGTACCACAAACTACACCAATAATAACTCCAATATTGAGATCTAAACATCCATACATATAGATTAATCTAGTCTTCATTTTTAACTAATCAATAATATTCTAGATAACATAAGCCTAAACCAAAATTAGATGCTTACAACAATTTAAATGTCTACTTTTTATTTTATGCCAAAGCTATATTACAATTTTAGGACAATGGAAATTATACCTGAAGAGATATTCAGCTCCAATCGTTGAGAATATGATCCACCTTCGATCCCTTAACCAACTCATTTGAACCATCCGGTTTTCCACCCAACCATATCCAGGGAGAACTCCTCCCCTTGGAACCCCCGAGCTGTAAAAGCTCACAAACAGTACCCAAAATACAGCAATAGAGAGAGAGATGCAAGGAAAACTAAGGAAGATAGTTTTCACTTCCTCTAAATACCACTCATGTTCAACCCCAATAGATACTTAGTAGATTAGTAAGAAACTTAGATTTTCGTTTTGGAAGTAATTGGATACTCTCCATATCTTTCCCTCTCACAATATTCCTCAAGTCTCTTCCACTCTTGGCATTACCTTCCCCCCCAAATGAGAATACATGAGACTCATATATAGGATGAGCAACAAATTCTTGTCATAAAGGAGGAGTAATATGCATGCATTGTATTCCTTTTAGAGGAGTGTAACTTATGCCATTAAGGAGAGGTATGCATGCCTTATTTAAGGAGAGGTATGCATGCCTTATTTAAGGAGAGTGTAACATATGCATTAAAGTGAGTGTAAGAGGAATATTTTATGACACATATTTAATGAGTGTAGGAATATTTTATGACATAGATTTAATGAGTGTAAGAGGAATATGCCATTCCTTGATGAGTGCATAAAAGAGAGTGTAATGTAATATTTAAAATAGAGAGAGTTACATAGAGCCATGAGAGTCACGAAGGAGAGTGAAGTGATTGAGGAGATATAATTTCCTTTTAATAATAATATCATAGTCTCATAAAAAGATAATAATAATATTAATAATATTAATAATATTGAGGATTAAGTCGAGATTGAACTATTATAATTGATTAATCATAATTTAAGTGATTTTCCTTCAAATATACTTGTTTACCCATTGATTGGAGGTGACTTACTATTTTTGGAAAGTCATACTTGAAATGGTAGACATGACTTTCTATTTTTAGAAAGTCACTCCAAAATTGTTAGGAATTAGATTATTAAGGAAATTCATCTACGAGTTTCCCATGAGTGGTATTTTTCTTCCGGATAATAGGGATTCCGCACCCCTATTGTATGCATCTTTGTGCCTTAGTAGATTGAGGACTCCGCGCCCTGATCTACTCTAAAGATCCAAGATTCCACACCTTGATCTTTTTTTTTTTAAATATTCAGGACTCTACACCCCAAACATTTCATTATAGATTCAAGACTCCGTGTCTTTATATTTCATGGATTTAGGACTCCGCGTCCTAATCCTTTTATCATATATCCAAGACTCCACGTCTTTATATTTCATGGATTTAGGACTCCGCGCCCTAATTTCCATAGCTTCTCATCTATTCTGCTTTGAAACTCCGTGTTTCATCTTAAGGTATTGATTGTGAGCTTATACCCATCTGATGGTTCGTTGGTAAGGTCTTCTTCCAAGACCTGCACACATCACAATCTCAATGATCAAATCAATCAAATGAATTTCATAATTAACTTATTCAAATTTTACCAAATATTGTGCATGACTTCCACAGTCATTTTAGTTTTGGAGAAATGACTTCCGCAGTCATTTATAACTTGAGCATCCCTGTTGGAAATGACCAAGTCCCCTGCCACATCATGCTTAGTACGAGATTATGCACATATAATCATACAAATCATGTATCATCCATAAATCATAATTAACCATATCTTCCACATAACCATGATCGTCCATGGATCTGTGTCTCAATTCTAAATCACCATTCACGCCATACACCTATGTCCAAAATAGGATACCAAAAGAGAAAACATCGCTAATATTCTCTTAACCAAAATCAATCCTTGTGCACGCAACCATAGATATTATCATAAGCACACAACAACCAAGTGACCCAAACCAGGTCATAGCATATAAGCATGTACATAAGTATTTCATACATAATATTATATCAAAATCACCATCTCTAAGTGTCATCAAAGCTATCTCACTAATAAGGGACACTACATACTCCCCCTCTTGGGCTAAACTTGGCCCGAAGTTTTTCCTACGGTCATAAGATACTTAGTTCTTTTAGATTCTCCTACCAATAAGTTGTTAGCCTTAAGTATTTGATATATATATATATTTATTTATTTATTTTTCATGCCAATCCATAGTTTGGAAGCAACTCCATGAAAAGTAAACATACCATTCTTAATCAAGTAGAAAATATATCCATGCCATATTATACATGTGTTGATATAGAATACCAAATATTTCTATATCAAAACCAGCCATACAATTTATAGTACCATATAAAAATACTATTGTATGTAATTGATATGATATATACTTAATTTATCTATAATAATTTGATATTCTACATATTTTTCTTTCTCATAGTCTATATGAATCCTACATGTGTCATCTTCAAGGTTCCGTAGTATGTTGCGCTTGCCAAGCTATAAATAGAACACACATTGGTTGTATACACAACAATGATGGTCCATCCCATATCACAATCAAACTTGCATACAATAAGCATAAAATCATCCACATACAATTGTTAGTGAAATTACACAACAAAACATGATGTTATATATAAAACTCACTCTTACATGCCACTTGATTTATGTATTCTCAATCCAACTTTCCCCTTTTCATTCCATAAGACAGCCTTGCAATCAAAATATTTAGGATCTATCCGTAGGCTCTTTTTTTCTTTTTTTCTTTTTTTCTTTTTCTTTTTTCTTTTTTTCTTTTTTTTTCTTTTTTTACTAGACGTTTACTCTTTAGGAAAAATCACAATTTGAGGATCAAGGCACCATTTTTGTTTTTTTTTTTTTTAAAACTAACAACCTAAGGTTAAATACAGTCCTCATTGACCCACTTATGTATTATAGATCATTCCTTTAGTTTGCATAATCTTCATTATTATTCACTTCTCTAACTTGAGAATCAATTATGAAATGACTTAGTTAGAAGATCTTCATTATAAAAGTAGATTAATGATATATTTTTGAAAGTGGCTTGTAATCAAGAACAACTCTCACAATTATGAAAATGTGGTAACCTTGATAAATTTATGTCAATTTGTTTTCCAACTATGAAATCAGTCATGATTTACATTTAGTAATTATTCCTTACTATTAATACATACACAACAACAAACTATGAAAACCATACATTTCTCAAAATGTGATGAATCTTGTTAAATTTAGATAAGATTTAGACTATCACACGGGAATTTCTAGCCTAAAGTTAGACCCCTTTTTTTTTTTAAGGATAATTACCACCCTCTCAAATTATTACAACATTTTGTAGGACTAATAAATACTCAAACAACTATACATCCCAACAAAAAAATTCTTAAATCCAACGATCTCTTCCATTCCACATACAATACACTCATCTTAGGCTTCTAAATCATGCAAGAATTCCAATTCATCAAAATGTGATATCACTCTCCCTCAATTTCTTCCTCAAAAAATATCACAAGCAGATATTCTTGTAAAACAAGAACTCAACTAAGCTTTTCATTAATCACATGTTTTTTTTTTCTTTAATTTCAAATCAAACAAGTTCTCACCACATAAAATATTTACCTTCTAAACATGTTATTCTCTTCACAATTTATAAACAATTTGAATTTTGACACGATCGCTGAACTAGCAATAACTTAGAGCAATACATGAGTTCAATCCTCATAATTTATCTAATTAATTTGGTTAAATAGGATGCAACCAATATTCAACTGATAAAATCATTAAAGAGACTATTATGGCTTTCCTAGACCTAGTTTGTCTAAAGCCAATAGAAAAGTTATTTCATCAACTTATCACAATAAACTTTTTCTACATTTCAAGAATTTGAAAGTCATTTTAATTCTACCTAAATTCAATATATCTAGTTCACACTTCCATATATCAAAATCAATTCTTCCAAACATTCTAAACCACCTAATGGTGTTCAGTATATCAATCTTAGTATCTTCATTTGTAATAAAAATAAAATAATGGATTTAAAGCTCAAGCACATTTGTGTTACAAATCTCTATCCATTTAACTCTAATTACACATAATCACTCAATCATGAATATCAGATGCCATCAAAATATTCTAACGAGAAGAATTACTTAGCTCATAGATATATTTTAGTATGGATTCCACACCCATACCTTACCTCATTACTTATCTCAATATATACTAGTTGGATTCCACATCCATACATTTTCTCATAGATATATACTAGTATGGATTCCGCACCCATACATTAGATCATAGATATATGCTAGTATGGATTCCACACCCATACATTTTATCATAGATATATGTTAGTATGGATTCCACACCCATACATTAGCTTAATGAAAATATAACCTTCAAGTGTTCCTTAAAATGGCTTCCACAGCCCTTCATGCACCAGTCATTTAAGCCTCTTGTTTATTATGAAGGTCATACCTCAACCTACTAATTGAGTAATTTAAAGCTATTTGATGCCTAATGTCAACCCAAAATACACAAAATCATGTCAAATAAATCAGAGAAATTTCATTCTTACTCATCAAGAATGTATTCCCAAATCATATTTTAACACATCTAATTAATACACATACATTACTCTTGAATCTACATTCACAGTTAAAAGTGACATCCTTCAAGGTAGATTTTAGTTAAGTTTCTTTTAGTGTAGGTATGAAAAGATTCAAGATTATCATGATGAACTCAATCATCAAGTTAATGGAATCTCAACCTTACACTTGTTACTCATTCCCAAAGCATACACACCAAGGTCATCATACTATAGTCCAAATTAAGCCAATATTCTTCTTGGTAGATATGATTTCAGCTAGTAAAGATGGCTACTAAGCCCATATCACATTGAAAATGATGCATTAAAAATATATGAAACCATGCATGCACTCCACCTATCTCACTCATTGATTGAAAATCAATTCATTCACATACTTTGGTTTAACCCAAACTTTCGCAAGCACATCCTTTCCCAGCATGTATTTAAGCATTTTAACATATTGTTGATAATATGTCTTAACAAAAATATAAAGGAATATCAGAAATATATATATATATATATATATTTCATGAGTTTCTAAATGACATAATGATAATAATATCCTCTATGCAACCAATATGCTTCCAAGTCAATATATACAACAACTCAACATGCATGCAAAATCAACATTCATACATCATCAACCTACAAGTAAGCATGTTGGCCCTTTAGGCCCTAGCATTGTAACTGGCTCCGATACCATATGTAAGGTCCCACCTTACCCACCATTAGTAAGATAGAGAAGTAGATGTCACATAATCACTAATACTCATTTGCACAAAATCCTAAAGAATTAGTCACTGT
>CM076571.1:111492383-111601808 GCA_034641835.2 Pinus albicaulis | reverse complement strand
TCGTGTGTAGATAATTTCTGTTTAGGGTTAAAACCTACATTTGGTATCAGAGCTGTTTCGGCTTCAAGGGGACGCCTTTGCTGCTGAGGGTTTTTTGCTCGGGCCTGTGGTAGACCCTGTTCAGTGGGAGATCTGCGGGATCGATTCTTGCGGTGAAAGAAGATGGCAAGCGGCGGAAAGATAGAGATCGAGAAATTTAATGGTCAGAGTTTTGAGTTGTGGAAGCTCAAGATGGAGGATCTGCTGGTGGATAAAGATCAGTGGATCGCGGTAGATCCAGGTACTAAACCAACGGCAATGTCAGATGAAGACTGGAAGAAACTAGATCGGAAGGCTAAGAGCACAATACGGTTGTGTGTGTCAGATTCAGCATTGTTGAATGTATCTGGGGAAGCTACGGCGAAGAATTTGTGGGAAAAACTTGGGACTTTGTACCAATCTAAGTCTCTGGTGAATAAGTTGTTCCTGCGGAAAAAGCTGTATAACCTGAGGATGAAGGATGGAGACTCGGTGACAGAGCATCTGAACGCCTTCAATACTGTGGTAAGTCAATTGTCATCTGTTGATATTAAAATCTCAAATGAAGATAAGTGCATCAGTTTGTTGTGTTCTCTACCAGACTCGTGGGACAGTCTGGTTATTGCAATAGGTAGCAATACAACTACCTTGAATTTTGATGACATTGTCTCAGCCTTGTTGTCGGAGGAAATGAGACGAAGAAATATGGAGGGCTAGAATGGAGATGCCTTATCTGTACGAGGAAGGTCCCAAAACAGAAACAAGAATAAGGTTTCGAGTGGGAGATCCAAATCTAGAGGGAGATCTAAATCTCCTGGAAATTTTGTAAAGGTATGTTGGAAATGCGGAAAGGAAGGGCACTACAAAAAGGACTGCAGATCTAAAGCTCCTGAGAAAGGAAAGGGATCTGATGATGCTCCTTCTGCAGAGGCAAAAACCACCTCGGATGAAAGTGGGGATGTGTATTTGGCTTCTTCTTCAAATACACATGTAGATCATGAGTCATGGTTGATTGACTCAGGTGCATCCTTTCACTTCACTCCCCATAGGGAGTGGTTCTGCGAGTATGAGAAATATGATGGTGATGTCTTCCTAGGGGATGATAGGAAGGCCAGAATTGTCGAACATGGAAATTTCAAGCTAAAGCTACAAGGTGGAAGGATTAGAACACTTACTGGTGTTCTGCATATTCCTGCATTGGCCAGAAATCTAATTTCTGTAAGCAATATGGATGATGCAGGTGTAAAAACAGTGTTTGAGAAAGATGCCTGCAAGATGGTTCGAGGAGCACTGGTATTAATGTGGGGAGTTCGGACTGGAACTCTGTACAAGCTACAAGGTAGCATTGTTATTGATGGGTGTAATAGTTATGTGGTTCCTGAAAGTGGAGCGGAAAGCCTAGCTGTCTCTGGAGAAAAGACCATGTTATGGCATCAAAGGCTTGGACATATTGGAGAGAAGGGCCTTCGGATACTACATAGAAATGGTATGGTAGAAGGTATGTCTAATTACTCTCTGGATTTCAATTTCTGTGAACATTGTGTATATGGGAAGCAGAATCGGGTGAGTTTTCCTTCCGGTGCTAAGAGGGCGAACAAGATATTAGAACTTGTGCACAGTGATGTGTTTGGACCTGTGTCAGTTCCATCACTGGGAAAGTCTGTGTACTATGTTTCATTCATAGATGACTTCTCAAGGAATACATGGATATATTTCTTGAGGAAGAAATATGAAGCTTTTGATAGATTTAAAGAGTTTAAGGCTCTGGTGGAAAACCAGACAGAGAAGAAGATAAAGGCGCCGAGGACAGATAATGGTGGGGAGTTCTGCAAGAAATAATTTGAAGAGTTCTGTTAGAAGTGTGGTATAGCACGGCAGAAAACTACTCCATACACACCTCAGCAAAATGGATTTGCAGAAAGAATGAATAGAACGCTAATGGAAAAGGCAAGAAGCATGCTCAGTGGTACTGGGTTAGGACAAGAATTCTAGGCAGAGGCAGTGGAGACTGCATGTTACTTAGTTAACAGATCACCTTCATCAGCGTTGGAGGATAAGACTCCACATGAGGTATGGACTGGTAAGAAACCCTCTCTTTCACATCTAAGGGTATTTGGATGTGATGCATATGTACATGTTTCAAAGGAGAAAAGGACCAAGTTGGATAATAAATTTGAAAGGTGCATCTTTATTGGGTATAAGGATGGTTTAAAGGGTTACAAGCTTTGGAACCCAGAAACAAGGAAGGTTGTGTACAGCCGAGATGTGGTGTTTAGAGAGGTGAAAGATTTTGTTAAACATGAAATCATACCAAAGGAACCTGAGAAGATAGAGTTTGAGCTAAAGGAGGATGAATCAGACTCTACAACAGAAGAAGACTCAGAAGATGAAGAGCCACAAACTCCATATTTGAGAAGATCAGTTCGGGAAAGAAGGCAACTAGAAAGGTATAGTCCATCTGCTTTCTGTTCAGGTTTTGCCTTAACTATAACTGATGATGAACCCAGAACTGTCAGGGAGGCAGTAGATTCAGAGGATGGAAAACTCTGGAAGGAGGCCATGGTTGATGAAATGGCATCCTTGCACAAAATGAGGCATTTGATCTGGTGGAGTTGCCGGCTGGAAGGAAGCCCATCGGGAGCAAATGGGTGTTTAAAAAGAATATGAATGTAGAAGGCAAGGTGGAGAAATACAAAGCTCGGTTGGTAGCAAAAGGTTATTCCCAGGTGCCGGGAATTGATTTTGGTGATATTTTTTCTCCTGTTGCCAAGGTTACTTCTATTAGATTACTTTTATCTGTTGCTGCTGCATTTGATTTTGAGATAGAACAGATGGATTTGAAGACAACATTTCTTCATGGGGATCTAGAAGAGGAGATCTACATGAAGCAACCCGAAGGCTTTATGGTGAAGGGTAAGAAAGAACTAGTATGCAGGTTGAAGAAGTCTCTGTATGGGTTAAAACAGTCACCAAGGATGTGGTATCAGAAATTTGATACCTATATACGGGGACTTGGCTTCACCAGAAGCAAGGAGGATCACCGTGTTTATTTTAAATTAATTGGTGACCGTGTTATTTATTTGGTCTTGTATGTGGATGATATGTTGTTGATTGGAAATGACAAAGAAATTATCCAAGATTTGAAGACCCAACTCTTCTCCAAATTCGACATGAAGGATCTTGGTGCTGCAAACTATATTTTGGGCATGGAAATTAAGAGAGATCGGGCAAAGAGGAAGCTCTGGTTAAACCAGAGGAAGTATGTCGAGACTATATTGCAGAGGTTCAATATGAAGGATAGTAAACCGGTGAATGTTCCTATTCCTGTAGGTGTAAAGCTATCTGCTGAACAGTGTCCCAAGACACAAGAAGAAGAGGAGGATATGTCCCGTGTTCCATATGCAAGTGCAGTGGGTAGTCTAATGTATGCAATGGTCTGTACTAGACCAGACATTGCACATGCAGTGGGAGTATTGAGCAGGTTTATGTCAAACCCAGGGAAGGAGCATTGGACAACAGTGAAGCGGGTTTTCAGATATTTACGTGGCACTAGTGATTATGGCTTGTGCTACCAGTGAAGACCAGGATTGGAAAGAATGTTGGACATTCGTGGTTTTGTTGATGCAGACTGGGCTGGAGATCTGGACCAAAGAAGATCTACAAGTGGGTATGTGTTTAGCCTATTTGGAGGCGCAGTCAGTTGGATGAGTAAAAGATAGTATGTAGTGGCTCTTTCAACTACAGAGGCAGAATACATAGCAGCCACTCATGCAAGCAAGGAAGCAGTTTGGTTGCAGAGATTGTGTTCAATTATGGGGTTGGTACAACAAGCTATAAGGATAGACTGTGATAGCCAAAGTGCAATTTTCTTGGCTAAGAACCCTGCTTATCATTCAAAGACAAAGCACATTGATGTTCAATATCACTTTGTTAGAGATAAGGTTGAGGCTAAAAGGGTGTTGCTGGTAAAGGTGGACACTTTGAAGAATGTTGCAGATGCATTGACAAAGTTTGTGAGCACTCAGAAGTTCTCTTGGTGTAGAGAAACAATGAGTGTTGAAGAATTGGCCCAATGACTAAGCTCTCCTGTGGCCCCCTGTGGAAAGAAAACAACAAGTGGGAGAATGTTGGGTATGTGTTATATTCTTTCCACGACTAGCCCCACGTGTTGTACGTTGCGCCGGGCGCAGCAGGGGGGTAACAAGGGGGGAGGCAACCCCCACTGTTGAGGTCAGGGGCAGCGCCCCGACGAAAATTGTTTTGGTGTGCGGACCCACTCATAGGCGGACCCACCCATGTTTTGTGCATGAGTTTGCACATGGTTTTGGGGTACGATGGTTTTCGGCCCCTGGTATTTTGTAGATCCGGTCAAGGGAACTACGGTTATGTTCTAATCCAAGGTTAATGGATTGGGGTTTATGTATGCTTCGGCATGTATATATATGTGTTGTAACACTAAAAAGAATATAATGAAAAATCAAGCTGGTCGTCCCGATTTGGGATCCAGGGGAAAATCTCTGTGTTTATCTGTTTTATGTTTTATGCTCTCGCTATTGTTTATTTTCTGTTATAAGATTCGTGTGCAGATAATTTATGTTCAGGTTTAAAACCTACAATCCAATCATCCCATGCTTCATTTCCCCAGAGCTTTCTTTTATTTATTTATAGGATTTCCCCCTTTCAGGCTATTACTTCACTCAAATTCCTCTATTACTCAGATACCCTGAACCCCAGAAAATTTAATTAATTCTAATTATGAATCCTTACGTGATATTTACTCCTAGGTTGGGATGCGATATCCTTCACATGACCCCCTCCCTCTTTCTAGTCCAATCAATTTAACACTTTCATTTATGGTTTGCGTTGGCACATTTATGATTGAAAATTGGTTTATTTAAGGAATTTTAAACCACCATTTTACAATCCTATTTTATTGTTTCCCATAATAGCTTCGCTCTATTAATTCTTCTTCTCTTCCTATAGGCAAGCTTTAATTCCTATCACCTAAACAAAATGAAGAATGCTAAGGCAAAAAAGAAGGTTCTTGTGTAGAAACCTAGCTGTCCATTCAAAGAAACAATAGATGAAAAGTTTTTGGGTGTAGTGTTTTCTTGGATATAGTATGTAACAGAGATTCATGGCATTCTTCATGCGAGAAAATTTACATTTTTTTTTAGGATGAAGAACCTTAGGTCATAGTAAGGACAATTGTAGTAGGTGATGAAACACCAACCTCAGAAACAACTCCACAGGATGTTGTAAAATCCCTTTTACAGAGAATTGGAGCGAGGCCCCAACTTTTTCCATACACAAATATGGTCAAATGGGTAGTGGAAAATGTGAATATTACTGAGTCGAGGATGAGAAGTACTTAATAGACTCACTTTTTTCTCCTTTCTGTCAGATTACTGCCGTGCTTTCCAGATTGCATGCCTATCCCATTGTGTCTGAATTTCCTGATAGTTGGGTTTCCTTAATTGATGGGGATTTTGAGGGTAATATTTTCAATTGGGCCACCATATTATCCAATAACCTAGCCAAGAAAATTATGGCTTTCCGTACCTCCCACAATAATTCTGAGAATAAAATACCCTTGTTTTACATGTCGACCTACATTATGGATTGTTTGTGTTTTTCTCTTGATTTCCCAGCCATGGAATAGAAATGAAACCCTTCAAATCCTCTGTTAGTCCATATTTATCATAATATACTATAAGAGTCCAATTATTTTGACCATTTTTATCAAATTTTCCATCGGGTCATCATCCCTATCTATGAAATCATATTTAAAACCAAGCCTCCCAAAATGTCTCTGGAATCCATAGAAAAACTCAAGAAGATTGGGAATTGGTTCAATGAATACTTATTTACATATATCATAGTTTTGGGTAGCTATGTAGAACCTCGCACCCTACCCCTTTACATTCTTGAAAATATTTTGTGCAGGGGAGTAGCTTACCAAACAATAGCCTATGGAATCACTAAGGCATTGAAAGAAAATAACAAAAAGTTTTGGCCTCAACTTCCTCTATCTTTTGGTATTTTCTCCAGGGCCAATTATGGTCATGTAGAGAAAGGGTTGCGACCTATTAAAACATTGAAGCTGACCACAATCTCGCTACTTACAAGACCCCAATTAAGTAGAAAAATAGGTCTCCTTAGCCTCTAGTATAAGAAATTATCTTCACAAGGAACATAATTTTGTTGATTTATTTGTTGAATCATCCTCATATAATACAATCTTGAGTAGTGTGGACGAAACATTTTCAATGAAGGAGTGAGAACAATTTTTCACTTTCAGAAATTCAAGATTGCATCCTCTTCCTATGGACTTAATCTCTTAAATGTACAAAGGTTTCTTCTTAGCCAAAGGCTTATTGTCAATTCAAACAAACAAAAACAACAAATTCTTTGTCCCTTGAAAAGATTCAAACAATAAACATAAGGATGGAAAGAGTATGGAAGGAATTTAATCATATCTTAAAAAACCAAAGCAAGGGGTACAAGAAAACATGATCCTTGGAGGAGAGAATTCTTATCAATAGTAGAATCCATAGAGTAACCCTCTACTTAGTGAAATACCATGCTAGAGAAGAAAATATATGAGAATACACAGGTAGCCACTTAGCATAACGTAGAGATTATCCTTGTTAATCATAATTCTGAAATCTTCCTCAATATTGAGGATATTCCTCCAATGGAGATATTTTACAACCCAATTCACAAAATTGTAGTCAAGAGAGGAAAAAAGGATGAAAAATTGATGAATCCCATGCTTTATTCCTAGGAAAAATCCCTCAAGCCACTTCTATTGAATTCCACTGGAAAGGATACTCTATTGCCCCTGTTGATGAGTTTGGGAAATTAAATCAATTTACAGGTGTTTATGTTCCTACAACCATGGATAAATCAATAGAGGTACAAGAATAACTAAGAAAAAAAGATGAAAAAATAGCTACCATGGAGCAAGGATTCATGAAAGAAAAGGAGTGATTGAGGGCACAATGGAAAACATAAATGAATCAAAAGTAGATCACATTAGCAGAACTGCAAAAGTAGTTTAATGCCCTTCAAATTTAGCATGAAAAACAAATAAAATCAAGGGATGGACAACACAGATATCCACAAGAATAGTTGGAGTAACTGTAGGCTGGGACCCCACATCTAGAAAAATTCAAAAAAGAATCCTATGAGCTTAATGATCAACTCTAGAAGCAACATAAATTTTGTGAGAAGCTAGGTTTGATTCAAGTTCAATGCAAATTGGGAAACACATTGACTGATGAGATAGTGGATTACTAAAATGGGCTACTAAAATGGAAAAACAACAATGAGGGAACGGAATTTGATTTTCCCAAAATTGATGAAATGCAAAAATCCACCATTTTCAAAAGCTGGAAAGCTAGAATTTATTTGGTGAAGAAGTCAATCAATGATGCACAAGAGTTATCAAATTCCATAGTTGAATCCATCAATGATTCATTTCTTGAACCAAATCTGATCCCCATCTGTATAGAAGATTCCTTTCCAGATATAGACATATTACTAAAATATTGTCTTGATGAGGGAGAAAAGTTTATTAAAAGAATTGACCAATTAACTAAGGTTAATATTGAACTTAATTGGAAATTTTTAGTTAAGCCTCATAGTCATTGGATGGTTCTAAATGCACTCACCAATACTTCCATCTAAATGTTGTCACCTTTGAGAGCATCTATCTTCAACTTCCAGACACACATCAAGCCTCAATCTCCTCCGGAGTTGGCATGACTTCTAGAAGTCCAAAGGCTATGGCAGCAAACTATTGGCTTGAGTTCAACTGGTTGATTGTTGTTACAACCATTTACTTTTTATGGTAATTTTGTTATGTTTTAGGTGATCATTTATAGGGACAATTGTTTCACTCCTTCATTGTAAAGAAAACTATAAATCCCCCTCTTGAACTCATTGTAGGGGGCTCTAAATTTTGGAGAAAAAACAAAGCTTTTGTTGCACTTTCATTCTCAAGTTTTACTGTAATATTATTTGAACCAATTTCAATTATAGTATGAACAGATTTCCAACAGTACATGAACTTTTATCATCTTTGTATGCTTTTTATTTTTAAAGTAATTGTTTCAAATATTTAAATATTATTCATGTATGTGTTTTTATTAATTTTAGCATAATCACTTTTGATGTGTGTGAATTAGATTATATAACATAAAATGAAAAACATAATTCATTTTTATATGTGATGATATTATAATTAATTTTATTAACTATTTAATCAAACTAATTCTTTAATCTATTTTAACAATGTTAACTTGTGAGAATATTTATTATCAGGAAACAACAATATTTTTCTAGCACATATAACTTAATATACCCAGGTAAACGTAATTAGATTAGATTATTTATATTTTATATAAGTGGTTACATTAGTTTATCAGTCATCATTTCCACCCGCTCCATTCCCTTACATAATTAGTTTCCATGGGTAACTGGACCCAAAATACTAGTCAGAACGACCAACTTCAACGGAAAAGAGTCTGATTTGGAGCTCCAAATAGGTGGGTTCCAAAATGTTGATGTAGTAAATCTTGGCCATCAACATTTTTGGTGCTAAAAGGAGGTCCATCAGACTTTGAATGCAAAAGGTCACATATTAAGTTAAGTAGACATTCCAAGAGTCTATCGATGCCCCAACCCCGACCTTCAACTTCTAGATCTCCTTATCATTCTCCACCTCCTGGATTGGAAGTTTCATGACATTCTCATAAATATGCTATCTCTGTAAGAATATATCCTAGTGAGCCTTCAGTAAACACTCCTCTTCCTACTCAACGAGTTGAACCTACTTAGATCCAAACCACTACTCATAAAATTGAATAGTTTTCAGTTTTTAAAGAGAAGGGTGATATAACTAAACCTTCTAAAGGTAGTACCACATCACATTTAAAATATTTTAGGGTACTGAAAAAAGCACATAGTGAAAAAATAGGAATCAAGCCTTTTTATTTCCCTTTACAAGCTCATCGTAAGAAAAGACACGTTGTTGGCTCTGATTCGACTGCTAGTGAGAGTATCACACCATCTTCACCTCCTCCTAGTCCTACTATCCCATCAATTTAATCACAACCTATATCATTTTCTTATTTACCTCCTTCTTACCACCCTTTATCATCTTTCATTGATACATCTACGACTTCACCAGTTTCATCCACTGTCTCTATTTCCATCCAAATAATAGGCACTACTACTGCTAGTAGTTCTAGAGGGGCACATCATATACAGTTATTTCAACTTCTCCTTCATCAAGTACATCTCCTTGTGGGTCTATATCCTCCACCTTAGGTCCTTTTATAAATCATAGAATGGAAAAAAAATATTGGAACAACCCAAGACATGTATCTATGAACCCTCCTTTACATCCTCTTCCCAAACATCCTGAGAGATGGTTACCAAAGTTAAACCCATATGATGGTATTATGGTAGAAAAAAATATCCATAATTGCATGATAGTCATCAATCTTAATAGTGTCTCCGAGGAGGATGGTGTCTTTATGACTTTCCCTTACACATTCGAAGGATCAACTGGGTCTTTTTATTTTCCTTTACCCGCAAGATCAATAAATAACTGGATAAATTTAAAGAGAAATTTCTAAAGAAATTTGGAGAAGACTAAACATCCGTCACATTAATCAATGATTTATCTAATCATAAGGTCATCCATAATGAAAAATTAAATATTTTAACTCCAAATTTAACAAATTTTTAAACAAGATCCCAACTCGATCCAAGTCAGGTGAAGAAGTACAAGTTGATCGGTACATTAGTGCTCTTCCTTCAAATATAGCTATGTTCAATGATAAAGCACAAAATAAGCACTCATTGATAACATGAAACAAGCCTTGGATATTGAAATTTTTTTTTTAGCTCTAGAGAAGAAGGTTGTTGCTGAAGAAAGGAAACCTACAAAGAAAGTAACATTTAAAGAGGAGGTGTTCGAATGGGGTCCCCTAGCTGCGTTTTTTGATATATATTTTTGTAGTAATTAGTCTAGCACAGGGGCTTTGGGGTGGGTCAAAGCCCCCAATGTATTCTTATGGGTCAAAGGTTATACCTAGAGTCTGGTTTGCAGACCACAAGATAACGCAGGATATGATGATATAAATAGATAGATAGTTTGAGTCTAGAGGTAAGTAAGAAATATTGATGCTAAATACGAACTATTGAGATCTGTTTTGGGTAGTATTGGGTAAGGACTCCTACTGGTTGTGTATGTGGGCTGACTTGCATTTGTAACTTGGTTTTAAATTTTAATGAACACGGAATCTGTTGAAGTATCTCTATGTTATCTAAACTGGTTGCGTTTACTATTGAAGTACCTCTGCATTTACTGCGAATGTGTCTGTGATATATAAATTAGCTGCGATTGTGTTATTCTATGATGATAATTACTGATGCGCATGTGGATGAAAAGGTGTTGCTAAGATCTTCTTAATAATAGTAGATTTTTTTATGTTTACATTTTGGTTATACTGTTAAGGACTCGGTAATAAGCTTGATTTTGTGCAAACCTGATAGATCTCAACAAGACTACCTTAATTACCCACTTTCTCCTAGGGTGTGGAAACCTGGTTCTAGCACCCACCCATATTACTTCAGGTGAGACCTTGGCTTGCGAAAGTGGGTCATTGCAGAAAGGGCCAGTAGTGTAGGGGTTTGTTGGAAAACCTTAAATCCGAACCTGGGTCAGGACCCCTCAAGCCAACAAATGGTTCTGTTGTTGGGATTGAGATAATTTTGAGAGAGAGATAGGGTAACACCACGAGGTCATTGGCGACCTGAGAAATTGGAGCTCGAAGACTAGTTCGAAAAACAAATTCAGGAATTTTCCATAACAGAGAACTGCGGCACAAAGCTAACAACTGAGAAGTGGAAGAACAAATATATTTTTACAAAATCATATGAAATTTTCTTTGTATCTTTCACGCACAAGCTACAGGAGAGGCTAAAAAGGCTAGTAGAATTCCAGACGTGTTGGAAAGACAATCAGGTTATGCAGTAGACTCTAGAATTGATCCAACAGTTGGAGAAGGTTGACAATACAATCACCCGGACTATAGATCATTAGGTGGATAGTGTGGTAGGAGGATTTTTCACCTAATTTGCAGTCGATCAGTTTGTATCCTACTCAGAAGTGGAGCGAAGGTTCTTCAAAGGATTCCGAGGTAAGTTCTTGTGAAAATTGTCGCTACTAATTAAAATATTGCTGTGCGAAAAAGGAATTTTGTGTAGCCACACCAAATGAATGACCTCTGATCAGGGTGAGAGTACAACAAGAAGTGGTAAGTACTACCAAGTCAACTGAGAAGGGGATAGATCCATCTATAGCCTTTTAAGAGAGCCATTTGCACACACAGGAACTAGTCCTCTGGCTACACCATCATCGAGTCAGCGTAAGGGCAAGAACTCCCCTACCCCTCTGCCACTACCAGAAGAAGATATGGCCACACACATGAAGATTCCCACCTTCAAGGGTGTGGGAGATGAAGGCGTGGACCGATTTTGGTTCGTAGCGGAATTAGTATGGACTGCGTAGAATGTTGCTAGTGATGCTGTAAAAAGAGTGCAACTATCCCTCGCCTTTGAAGGAAGCGCCTTGGATTGGTTCATGGGGTATGTAGGGCAACATGTGGATCCATCAATACAAGAAATTAAGGATTCTTTAAAATAACAGTTTCGGAAGCCTAAGCCATATGCTCAACTGGTGGTTGACTTGAAAGTCTTTAAACAGGAACCCACTGAGTCAGTATCGGAGGTTGATCAGTGGCTAAAGAAGGTTATCAGATATGGGGAATTTAAGTATGAGGATAGATAGAACAAGGAATGGTTCATTTCCATGCTATTACCTCACTTGTGCGGGCCTACGGGACAACAAGCGATTGATACACAAGAGAAAGCCTTGGATATTTCCATGAAGCTAGAAGCTACGCCAAGAGACGATGCTCAGTTTGGGGTACAACAGATTTAGGGATAGTTGGAGACAATGCAGCTCGAAATACATAATTTGCGAAAGGAGCGAGGAAAAGAAGCTGGTCCAGACGTATGGTGTATAAGATGCAGGGTGTCAGGCCACACCAAGGATCAGTGCCCTCTGCTGGTAGACTGCATGCAGGTTGGGTGGCCCAACCCATTGTGGCCTAAAGAGGCTGTGGGACCAAGTGGTCCCACGTTATGGTGTGCTGACTACTGTGTAGATGGGCTACATGATACCAACCACTGCCCTCGTCTTGGTGCCTATGTTCTAGATTTGAAGCAACAATGGTGCCGATTTTTCTCATCTGTGGGACATGACGAACACAACTACCGGACATACGACTTAATGATAGACCTAGGAAATCTGTACAAGGTATAGGTTGACCCTACATCACCACTATCTCCCTTGGGATGAGGAGGCTCCCCTGCTTGGGGGGGGGGAGGCAAAAATGCAAGTCGGGGAAGAGGGCAATTGATCTGTTATAATTGTGGGGAAGTAGGGCACTTCGCAAGGGACTTTTCGAACGCTACATGAAAATCTTGCAGATATTGTAGAAAATTAGATCATGTGATCGAAGATTGTCCGGTACTAATAGCAAAGATGTAGGAAAAACAACAGACGCCAACGCAGAATGTACAAAGGGTTAAGGTAGAACCACGTGATGAAGGACCCAGTATTAATGTCATTATGCGCAACGGCATGGCTACTGGAGGAGCTGAGGAAAGAGCTGCGACTGAACCCCTTATCTGAAAAGCCACTATCAAAACATAATTCTTGGACCTACAGAAGGAGAAAGAAACCTTCCTAGAAGCTCACAAAGACTTTACCAAGAATGAGGCATCTACTTCCAAGGCTCCAACAAACATAAAAGCAGACGAAGAAGTTAAATTGTTCCTACAGGCATGTATGAAGTTGCTACGCAACTAGAAGGCAGTAGAAAATCTTCAAGCACTGATAGACAACTGCGTAGAAAAAACTGACTCTCCAACAAAAGTTAAATATTTTCACAAACTTTACAAGTATAAGAAACACATTGGTCGAGAAATGAAGCTAACTGCGCAGATTGGCGATTATGAAATGGATCAGGTCATCCTAGATCTGAGATCTGATGTGAATGTCATGCCAAAACAGATGTGGCAGGGGATGAGAGAACCTAAGCTGGAATGTTCTACTATACAACTGCACATGGCTAACCAACAGAAGATCATATCATTGGGGAGACTATCAAAGATTATGGTAGATATTGGAGGAGTTAAGGTATACGCATATTTTGAGGTAATTCAAATCGTAGAGGATGCAGACCCTTATCTTGTGCTCCTGGGACTGGACTGGGCTATAGACATGGGAGGCATTATCAACTTGAAGAAAAGGAGCATGGTTTTGAGAATGAGGGTATGAGAGTAATAGTTCCTCTAGACCCAGCAGAGGGAGAGCGGTATAAAGAACCCGTGCACGAAGAAGACGATGTGGATCATATCTATAAACTAACCATCTAGGATGAGGATTGGATTAAATCTACCACTGATGGCGTGCTTTGCTAGGATAAAGACAATGAACGTCTCTCTGACTCCAACAGGGAGATCGAAAATTGGTAGAACCGGTTGCATGACGTATCTATGCTACGATGTCTTAGGATCACAAAGAGCTTCTGGTGTATCTCCTTAGAGGTAAGAGAGCTACCTTACTTTGATTATTCTGGTAGTATTATGGATTTTCTTAGAGCATTCAAAGTAGAAGTCCCAAGGGAACGAAGAATGTCGGTGCTTAACCTAGCCATGCGTGTGACCCCTGCGTGGTAGTGGGAAACTCATAAGGGGACTTTTCAGGATTGGGAGGAATGTTGTGAGATGATGATCCTACAATTTGAACCCCCGGTTCACCTACGTATGGAGACTTTCCTTGGCCAAGGGGACCCGCACAAACACTTGTCCGCGTGGATGGAGGTGTGGTGCGAAAGGACCAGTGAAAAATGGGCCCACCTGTTCATTCATGCCACGAGACCAATCCCCACAACATGGTATTTGGATGCAGAGATACGTCAGTGCACCCGCCATTGGGAGACCACGAGGGACAATTTTGTGGGGACGTTTGGGTTTATAGGAGGAACTAAGGAATTGGACGAATCCCTACAAGACATAGATGCCCTAGTATTTGATGAATCACTCCCTCGTGTGGAGTATGGGGAACCAGCTTGGGATACGCAGATGCAGGATATTGCTAACTATCACAATCTATCAATGGAGGAATGTGCTGAAGACCTGCGAAATATCACTATTCCAGAATTAGAGGGCGAATGAGCAGTTGCTGGACCCCCACTGCAAGCCGTCGATGTGACCAAGCCTCTTAAACTAAAGGAAGTCAACATTGGAATAGAAGAACAACCTAAGCAAGCTAGAATTGGGGATTACTGCGATGATGATACCATTAGGAAAGTCGCAGAAATTCTCATGGAGTACTAGGACCTATTTCCTACGAAATTAAGGTATTATAGGGGACCTGGGGGTCATGCGAATCACTTTAAAACCGGATGCATGACCTGTCAAGCAGCGAACTTACCGATTGAACCCCAAGTATAAGCATAAAGTTAGGGAAGAAATCGAAAAAATTCTAGACGCAGGTATCATCGAACCAGTAGAACAGTTAGATTGGGTAAGGCCTATGGTGGTACAAGAAAACAATACTAAAGGAGAAATAAGAATCTACGTCGACTTGAGTAAGCTGAATGATGCTTGCGTACATGATCCCTTCCTTACACCATTCTCTGATGAAATCCTTGATAATGTGGGAGGGCAGGAAGCATACTTGTTCAATGATGGGTTTTCGGGCTACCTTCAGATCATGATCACACCTGCATATCGCAAAAAACCTATGTTTGCCACCGAATGGGGATCATTCCAGTACAACGTCATGTCATTTGGGCTCAAAAATGCCCTTACCATCTGTTAGCCCCCCATGAAATTCTTGACAAGCAAGCTGGGGGCTAGGTTGTCTTGGAGCCTTCAAGGAATGTCTTTCCCCTGAAAACCCATCTTTCTTGAAGTCTCTGTGCTTGGCCTTATGTGAAATCTCTCTGATGATTTCCTGTCTCCTAAAGGCCTATATTCACCCCCCCATATCCCTGCAAAGTACCACAATTCCCCTTTCCTTCCCCTCAATATTCCCCTTCTTTATGCCCAAATTCTCTGCAAGCCCCCGCACCCTATTCCTCCATGTAACCAGGTGCTGAAACCACCCACCAACTCTAAAGGTGCTTACTCCATAAATTCTTCGGGCGTAATGTCCGCCGTTGATCTTGGTTGATCGAACGGTGATCATCAACCCCGAAACCTTTGTGTTTTCCGTCCAAACCATTGACAGCGCCATCACCGTCCATTTAAACGATGATCTGACGGTCTGGAGCCTTCCCGCCAGTGGACCCCGCGACGCGTTATCCCTGAAACCGTCAGTTTATCCCGCACCACCCTCACACACTGAGCGGTTTTCCTCCATCTCCCAGTGATTCCATTCAGCTGCCGCCGAGTGTCCTTGGTACGATTCCGAAACCGCCCTCATTTCGTGCATTAATATTTGGTACAGAACGCGCAGCGGAATCCATGTCAACCGTCAGATTTGAGAGGTCTCATCCAACGGCTGACATCTCCCGAAGATGCGCACGGTTTATCCTGCTATCCATTGGCCCGTGGCCCACTGTGCGTAGCATTCCCGCCGTCGATCTCTCTGGATATCCGACGGTTCAGATCTGTTCTTCCATCGTTGACTGTTCCATGGTCTCCCACCTCGCCACGTCACCTCCACGTATCTTTTCCGTACATCCGCACGTCTCTCCGCATATATTTGTTTTCGAAGTCATTTTACGTGGTTTTTCCATGCAAACTGCCTCCGCTGTGCATCCACCTCTCAGACCATTTGTCGTCGAACCCTCACCATAAACCTCAGAATTTTTTCCCCTCGACAATTTACATGGTCGCCCTCATCATATTCGTCATGTCCGCCACCCCTAGGTCTGTTTCCTCATCTAGTTTGTTGTTTTGCAGGGTTGCTAGAGGTGAAAAAATCCATGTTCCGGTCGTACCATCTTAATGGAGAGGCTTGTAGACAGGTTTAAATTCGAGGGCCAGCACTACTATAAAATTGTCAAAGAAAGCTACCGACGTGATTTACACTAAGGAAAAGCGGGATTCCAAACTCTGAGAATCTCCCATCATCATTAAAACCCGAGCTAACCTGTCAGAGATGGAATTGAAGCAGTAGAGCGTTCCAGTACAGAGCAAAGGGAGATTAAGGCCAGCTAATGAAGATCTTAAACCATAATCAGAGGTTTAGAAGGCAAAGCAGCAGTTTGAAGACCCCGAGGATCTATCCAAAAGGTCCTAAGCACAGTAGCAGAATGTCCCTAAAATAATTTCCGCCCTAACTACAGTTCAAAACAAATCAAACATTTATGAGACAGATTTCTCTGCAGATTATTTTATTTTTGTTGAAAGCACCAGGAGTATGACAACCAAATTATGTCAAAGTCATATCTGAAGAAGATCACTCCCGCATAAAGAGGTGACAGAGATTAAATACTCAAGCATTCAAACAGAATGGGTCTCGACCCTGCATTCATTTGTGTATTTAATGTTACATTTAGTATTCACCTACCTTCTCAGTCGATCTTCTGTTCATCATTTGCTATAAAGCACAGAAAGAAGCATTGTAATGGTTGTTGATGAGATATCAGTGAAACACAAGTATTTTCCTCTTGAGACAAGGTCTCTGTGCATATTGTAGGATAGGCTGAGATATGATGTATTCGGACTGAATGTTCAAACTATGGGCTATGATGTACCTGATTGGTGTTATTTCTAATATGACAAGCATGTTTCTTTGGATCCTGATCTAAAGCAGCTGGTGATGTTTTCCTTTCTCTGTATTTGTGATTGACTTGCTTTCATTTCATCATGTTTCTTCAGGCTTGCATCAGAAGTTTGGCATAAGATTTACCCTTGATAGGTACCTTATGTTGCTGCTCTCCCAGCCTTTTATGTTTTCTACTTATATGTGTATCTAAATGTTGATTTCAATTGGTTTAACCAGTGTAGTGGATGTTATTGCCTGCTCTCTGATGTATGAATTAATGAAATCTATATTTATATGTTCTTGTTAGGATTTAGTTGAATGTGTTGAGAATCCTGGAGGTATAGAACCTGGTCTCTATCTCTCTAGGAGATTTCCATCCCAATTAAACCTCTCCAAGATCCCTTGTTTCACCTCTAATTCTGTCCAAGCAGGCCTGGAGTTAAATGACCTCTGGTCTGATCTATAGACAGAGTTGTTTGGTTCCCCTTTACTCATTTTCAATCCTTAATGTCCCATCCCACCAATCATCCTTTAAGATCCAAATGCTCTAGATGACTAGCCCAATAGAAAGCTTGCACATTGATTACAAATAAATCCTTTCTTGTCTCCATAGCCCAATGGCTTTGATGTTCTCTGAGTTATCTGTCTCTGCCTAAGTGTAGTGTCCCTTCTTAGTGAGATAGCTTTGATGACACTTAGAGATGGTGATTTTGATATAATGATATAATATTATGTATGAAAGACTTATGTACATGCTTATATGCTATGACCTGGTTTGGGTCACTTGGTTGTTGTGTGCTTATGATAATATCTATGTTTGCGTGCACAAGAATTGATTTTGGTTAAGAGAATATTAGCGATGTTTTATCTTTTGGTATCCTATTTTGGACATAGGTGTATGACATGAATGGTGATTCAAACTTGAGACACAGATCCATGGATGATCATGGTTAGGTGGAACATATGGTTAATTATGATTTATGGATGATACATGATTTGTATGATTATATGTGCGTAATATCGTACTAAGCATGATGTGGCAGGGGACTTGGTCATTGCCAACAAGGATGCTCAAGTTATAAATGACTGTGGAAGTCATTTCTCCAAAACCAAAATGACTGTGGAAGTCATGCACAATATTTGGTAAAATTTGAATAAGTTAATTATGAAATTCATTTGATTTATTTGATCGATGAGATTGTGATGTGTGCAGGTCTTAGAAGAAGACCTTACCAACAAACCATCAGATGGGTATGAGCTCACAATCAGTACCTTAAGGTGAAACACGGAGTTTCAAAGCAGAATAGATGAGAAGCCATGGAAATTAGGGCGCGGAGTCCTAAATCCATGAAATATAAAGACGTGAAGTCTTGGATATTTGATAAAAGGATTAGGACGCGGAGTCCTAAATCCATGAAATATAAAGAAGCGGAGTCTTGAATCTATAAGGAAGTGTTTGGGGCGTGGAGTCCTGAATATTTAAAAAGATCAAGGTGTGGAATCTTGGATCTTTAGAGTAGATAAGGGCGCGGAGTCCTCAATCTACTAAGGCATGAAGATGCATACAATAGGGGTGTGGAATCCCTATTATCCGGAAGAAAAATACCACTCATGGGAAACTCGTAGATGAATTTCCTTAATAATCTAATTCCTAACAATTTTGGAGTGACTTTCTAAAAATAGAAAGTCATGTCTACCATTTCAAGTATGACTTTCCAAAAATAGTAAATCACCTCCAATCAATGAGTAAACAAGTATACTTGAAGGAAAATCACTCAAATTATGATTAATCAATTGTAATAGTTCAATCTCGACTTAATCCTCAATATTATTAATATTATTAATATTATTATTATCTTTTATGAGACTATGATATTATTATTAAAAGGAAATTATATCTCTTCAATCACTTCACACCTCTCTCCTTCATGACTCTCATGGCTCTATGTAACTCTCTCTATTTTAAATATTACATTACACTCTCTTTTATGCACTCATCAAGGAATGTCATATTCCTCTTACACTCATTAAATATATGTCATAAAATATTCCTACACTCATTAAATATGTGTCATAAAATATTCCTCTTACACTCACTTTAATGCATATGTTACACTCTCCTTAAATAAGGCATTCATACCTCTCCTTAATGGCATAAGTTACACTCCTCTAAATGGAATACAATGCATGCATATTAATCCTCCTTTATGACAAGAATTTGTTGCTCCTCCTATATATGAGTCTCATGTATTCTCATTTGGGGGGAGAGGGGTAATGCCAAGAGTGGAAGAGACTTGAGGAATATTGTGAGAGGGAGAGATATGGAGAGTATCCAATTACTTCCAAAACAAATCTGAATTTCTTACTAATCTACTAAGTATCTATTGAGGTTGAACATGAGTGGTATTTAGAGGAAGTGAAAACTATCTTCCTTAATTTTCCTTGCATCTCTCTCTCTATTGTTGTATTTTGGTACTGGTTGTGAGCTTTTACAGCTCGGGGGTTCCAGGGGGAGGAGTTCTCCCTGGATATGGTTGGGTGGAAAACCGGATGGTTCAAATGAGTTGGTTAAGGGATCGAAGGTGGATCATATTCTCAACGATTGGAGCTGAATATCTCTTCAGGTATAATTTCCATTGTCCTGAAATTGTAGTATAGCTTTGGCATAAAATAAAAAGTAGACATTTGAATTGTTGTAAGCATCTAATTTTGGTTTAGGCTTATGTTATCTAGAATATTATTGATTAGTTAAAAATGAAGACTAGATTAATCTATATGTATGGATGTTTAGATCTCAATATTGGAGTTATTATTGGTGTAGTTTATGGTACTAATCTTGGTATTGTAGCATTTGAGAAAGGAAAGCCAAATATTGTTGAAGGTAATTGCAATAAATAAATTCCAAAGGACTTGGGTAAGTATTTCACGGTTTATGGTTTTGTTTCAATTAATTAGATGCATGTTTTAGAAATGGTTTTAGGATATTTTGCAAAGTGTTTGACAAAGTCCTTGAATGAGTAATGTTATTTATGCATGAGTAAGTGCTAACTTGCAGCTTACATCAGAAGTAAGAAAATGGACATGTACCCAAAACATACCTGGAGGAATTACAGAATCAACCCTTAAAATAAAATACAAAAATAATGGAAACTAAAATATGGATTGGAAGATGAAATGCTTGAGGTAAGTTGGAGATAAATTTCAGTTATGGCTTATGTTTCATATTCTTATCAATAATTCAATGTTTTGTTATTCAAGTTGTTGTAATAGTATTATCAGAATTTTTTATAGAAAGCCTTAATGGCTGTAGCATTCAGGGCTGCCATATGTTTGTTAAATTGTAGCAATTGGTGCAAAAAGCTTGTCAATCATGTCAAATGAATTAGCTTGTGGGTGGTAAAATGTTTCAAGAACTCATATGGTGGATTTAGAAATGTGTGATTTCAATGAGCATATATTAGTAGCATAACTCTGGGTTGTTTTTCCTCATGTAGAGGTGTAGTTGTAAGTTTTCATTCCATATGTTTGACAAAAGTCATAAATGAAACATTTAGGCTATAAATTTTGTTGTTTTCAAGAAACGCATTCCTGGGCATTTTTAATTCGATTCAGCCCAACATCAGGGGGTATCCGTGCCTAATGGTCATGTAACCCCTGATTTCATTCCAAAAAAATACTTTTCAGAACCCAGATCAGAAATCTGGGCGATTTGGCAGATTGCTGCTGTGAGTTATGTGCGCCGTTTTTGAGTATTTGATGAAAGACTAAGATTATTTAGTCCCTGTTTTAAGATGGAAAGATTTAAAGTTTCAATTCTGAATTTTATGAGATAAATATGTTGAAGAATAATCTTAAATTCATTGTTGCTAAGTGTTTGACAAAATGCCTCGATGACTTTTAATTGCATGCTTGCAAAGTGTTTTTCATAAGGGCTCAATGAGTGTAGAGTGCATGTCTGCAAAGTGTTTGTCAAAAGTCTTGAATGGCTGTAGCTTTTGTGCCTATAAATTGTTAGTGTAAAATTCTTAGTTACTGTTGTTTTTATGTTACTATAAATTATAAATAAACTATTTAATGGGTGTAGCTTCCTATGTCTGCAAGTTTTTGGTATGAATGTGAAAATGAATTTAATAATTTTCTGAAGTGTGAATAAGACAGTTGTTTCTTGTATTATCTAAATCTTTCAAAAAAAAAAAAAATCCTTCTTGTTGGAAACAATTTTACAGTGACTAATTCTTTAGGATTTTGTGGGAATGAGTATTAGTGATTATGTGACATCTACTTCTCTATCTTACTGATGGTGGGTAAGGTGGGACCTTACATATGGTATCAGAGCCAAGTTACAACGCTAGGGCCTAATGGGCCAACATGCTTACTTGTAGGTTGATGATGTATGAATGTTGATTTTGCATGCATGTTGAGTTGTTGTATATCTTGACTTGGAAGCATATTGGTTGCATAGAGGATATTATTATCATTATGTCATTTAGTGACTCATGAAATAAAATTAAAAAAAATCCCTTATATTCCTTTATACTTTTGTTAAGACACATTATTAACAATATGTTAAAATGCTTAAAGACATGTTGGGAAAGGACGTGCTTGAGAAAGTTGGGGTTAAACCCAAGTATGTGAATGACTTGATTTTCAATCAATGAGTGAGATATGTGGAGTGAATGCATGGTTTCATATATTTTTAGTGCATCATTTTCAATGTGATATGGGATTAGTAGCCATCTTTACTAGCTGAAATCGTATCTACCAAGAAGAATATTGGCTTAATCTGGACTATAGTGTGATGACCTTGGTGTGTATGCTTTGGGAATGAGTAACAAGTGTAAGGCTAAGTGGAGACATACGCCTGTTGTGTCTTGGCTAGAAGAGTAGGCGACCCCATAGTGGACGTCTTGGCTCTTGTTGAGGCATAAGTTAATTGCTATTGTGTGCGGCTTGCAGGCTGTTGCACCTAGCCTAGGTTTATAGTGGCAGCCAGTTGGATTTGAACCCGAGCCTTGCTCAGACAACTCTCACTAGTTACCGATTGTCCTAGATCTAAAAAAAAAAAAAAACAAGTGTAAGGCTAAGATTCCATTAATGTGATGATTGAGTTCATCATGATAATTTTGAATCTTTTCGTACCTACACTAAAGGAAACTTAACTAAAAGCTAACTTGAAAGATGTCACTTTTAACTGTGAATGTAAATTCAAGAGTAATGTATGTGTATTAATTAGATGTGTTAAAATATGATTTGGGAATACATTATTAATGAGTAAGAATGAAATTTCTCTGATTTCTTTGACATGATTTTGTGTATTTTGGGTTGACATTAGACATCAAATAACTTTAAATTACTCAAATACTAGGTTGAGGTATGAACTTCCTAATAAACAAGAGGCTTAAATGATTGGTGCATGATGGGTTGTGGAAGCCATTTTAAGGAACACTTGAATGTTATGTTTTCCTTAAGCTAATGTATGGGTGTGGAATCCATACTAGCATATATCTATGAGAAAATGTATGGGTGTGGAATCCATACTAGCATATATCTATGATCTAATGTATGGGCGTGGAAACCATACTAGCATATATCTATGATCTAATGTATGGGGGTGGAAACCATACTAGCATATATCTATGAGAAAATGTATGGGTGTGGAATCCATACTAGTATATATATATGAGATAAGTAATGAGGTAAGGTATGGGTGTGGAATCCAAAGTAAAATATATCTATGAGCTAAGTAATTATTCTAGTTAGAATATTTTGTTGGAATCCAATATTCATGATTAAAGAATGATTATGTGTAATTAAAGTTAAATGGATAGAGATTTGTAACACAAATTTGCTTGAGCTTTAAATCCATTATTTTATTTTTATTACAAATGAAGATACTAAGATTGGTATACTAAACACCATTAGGTGGTTTAGAATGTTTGGAATAATTGATTTTGATATATGGAAGTGTGAACTAGATATCTATCCTCTAGTATTGTAATCCTTTTGTATGTATTGAATTTAGGTAGAATTAAAATGACTTTCAAATTCTTGAAATGTAGAAAAAGATTATTGTGATAAGTTGATGAAATAAATTTTCTATTGGCTTAAGACAAATTAGGTCTAGGAAAGCCATAATAGTCTCTTTAATGATTTTATCAGTTGAATATTGGTTGCATTCTGTTTAACCAAATTAATTAAAGAAATTATGAGGATTGAACTCATGTATTGCTCTAAGCTATTGCTAGTTTGGCGATCTCTTAAAAATTCAAATTGTTTATAAATTGTGAAGAGAATAACATGTTTAGAAGGTAAATATTTTATGTGGTGAGAACTTGTTTTATTTGAAATTAAAGAAAAAAAATCATGTGATTAACAAAAAGCTTAGTTGAGTTCTTGTTTTACAAGAATTTGTGCTTGTGATATTTTTTTGAGGGAGAAATTGAAGGAGAGTGAGATCACATTTTGATGAATTGGAATTCTTGCATGATTTAGAAGCCTAAGATGAGTGTATTGTATGTGGAATGGAAGAGATTGTTGGATTTAGGAATTTTTTGTTGGGATGTATAGTTGTTTGAGTATTTATTAGTCCTACAAAATGTTGTAATAATTTGAGAGGGTGGTAATTATCCTTAAAAAAAAAAGGGGGTCTAACTTTAGGCTAGAAATTCCCTTGTGATAGTCTAAATCTTATGTAAATTTAACAAGATTCGTCACATTTTGAGAAATGTATGGTTTTCATAGCTTCTTGTTGTGTATGTATTAATAGTAATGAATAAGATATGAAATCAAATGATTTGATTAATTACTGAATATAATCATGACTGATTTCATAGTTGGAAAACAAATTGAAATAAAGTTATCAAGGTTACCATATTTTCATAATTGTGAGAGTTGTTATTGATTAATCTACTTTCAAAATGAAGATCTTCTAACTAAGTCATTTCATAATTGATTCTCAAGAAGTGAATAATAATGAAGATTATGCAAACTAACGGAATTATCTATAATACATAAGTGGGTCAATGAGGACCATATTTAACCTTAGGTTGTTATTTAAAAAAAAAAAAAAACCAACAACAACAACAACAAAAACAAAAATAGTGCCTTGAACCTCAAATTGTATTTTTGCCTAAAGAGTAAGCGTTTAGTAAAAACTAAAGATAAATCCTAAATATTTTGATTTCAAGGATGTCTTATGGAATGAAAAGAGGAAAATTGGATTGAGAAGACATAAATCAAGTGGGATGTAAGAGTGTGTTTTATATATAACGTCATGTTTTGTTGTGGAAGAGTGGGTTTTATATATAAAATCATGTTTTGTTGCATAATTTCACTCACAATTGTATGTGGATTATTTTATGCTTATTGTATGCCAAATTGACTATGATATGGGATGGACCATCATTGTTGTGTATACAACCAATGTGTGTTCTATTTATAGCTTGGCAAGCTCAACATACTACAGAACCTTGAAGATGACACATGTAGGATTCAGATAGACTATGAGAAAGAAAAACATGTAGAATATCAAATTATTATAGATAAATTAGGTAGATATCATATCAATTACATACAATATTATTCTATGAGGTACTATGTATGGTTGGTTTTGATATAGAAATCTTTGGTATTTTATATCAAAACATGTCTAATATGGCATGGATATATTTTCTACTTGATTAAGAATGCTATGTTTAGTTTTCATGGAGTTTCTTGCAATTTAGAAAACATTAAACTATGGATTGGCATGAAAAAAAAAAAAAAATCAAATATATATACATAAGGTCAACAAATTATTGATAGGAGAATCTAAAAGAACTAAGTATCTTATGACAGTAGGAGAAACTTCGGGCCAAGTTTAGCCCAAGAGGGGGAGTATGTAGTGTCCCTTCTTAGTGAGATAGCTTTGATGACACTTAGAGATGGTGATTTTGATATAATGATATAATATCATGTATGAAAGACTTATGTACATGCTTATATGCTATGACCTGGTTTGGGTCACTTGGTTGTTGTGTGCTTATGATAATATCTATGTTTGCGTGCACAAGAATTGATTTTGGTTAAGAGCATATTAGCGATGTTTTATCTTTTGGTATCCTATTTTGGACATAGGTGTATGACATGAATGGTGATTCAGAATTGAGACACAGATCCATGGATGATCATAGTTATGTGGAACATATGGTTAATTATGATTTATAGATGATACATGATTTGTATGATTATATGTGTGTAGTCTTGTACTAAGCATGATGTGGCAGGGGACTTGGTCATTGCCAACAGGGATTCTGAAGTTATAAATGACTGCGGAATTCATTTCTCCAAAACCAAAATGACTGTGGAAGTCATGCACAATATTTGGTAAAATTTGAATAAGTTAATTATGAAATTCATTTGATTTATTTGATCAATGAGATTGTGATGTGTGCAGGTCTTGGAAGAAGACCTTACCAACGAACCATCAGATGGGTATGAGCTCACAATTAGTACCTTAAGGTGAAACGCGGAGTTTCAAAGCAGAATAGATGAGAAGCCATGGAAATTAGGGCGCGGAGTCCTAAATCCATGAAATATAAAGACGTGAAGTCTTGGATATATGATAAAAGGATTAGGACGCAGAGTCCTAAATCCATGAAATATAAAGACGCGGAGTCTTGAATCTATAATGAAATGTTTGGGGCGCGGAGTCCTGAATATTTAAAAAGATCAAGGTGTGGAATCTTGGATCTTTAGAGTAGATCAGGGCGCGGAGTCCTCAATCTACTAAGGCATGAAGATGCATACAATAGGGGTGTGGAATCCCTATTATCCAGAAGAAAAATACCACTCATGGGCAACTCATAGACGAATATCCTTAATAATCTCATTCCTAACAATTTTGGAGTGACTTTCTAAAAATAGAAAGTCATGTCTACCATTTCAAGTATGACTTTCCAAAAATAGTAAATCACCTCCAATCAATGGGTAAACAAGTATACTTGAAGGAAAATCACTTAACTTATGATTAATCAATTGTAATAGTTCAATCTCGATTTAAGCCTGAATATTATTAATATTATTATTATCTTTTATGAGACTATGATATTATTATTAAAAGGGAATTATATCTCTTCAATCACTTCAAACCTCTCTCCTTCATGACTCTCATGGCTCTATGCAACTCTCTCTATTTTAAATATTACATTACACTCTCTTTTATGCACTCATCAAGGAATGGCATATTCCTCTTACACTCATTAAATATATGTCATAAAATATTCCTCTTACACTCACTTTAATGCATATCTTACACTCTCCTTAAATAAGGCATGCATACCTCTCCTTAATGGCATAAGTTACACTCCTCTAAATGGAATACAATGCATGCATATTAATCCTCCTTTATGACAAGAATTTGTTGCTCCTCCTATATATGAGTCTCATGTATTCTCATTTGGGGGGAGAGGGGTAATGCCAAGAGTGGAAGAGACTTGAGGAATATTGTGAGAGGGAGAGATATGGAGAGTATCCAATTACTTCCAAAACAAATCTGAATTTCTTACTAATCTACTCAGTATCTATTGAGGTTGAACATGAGTGGTATTTAGAGGAAGTGAAAACTATCTTCCTTAGTTTTCCTTGCATCTCTCTCTCTATTGTTGTATTTTGGTATTGGTTGTGAGCTTTTACAACTCGGGGGTTCCAGGGGGAGGAGTTCTCCCTGGATATGGTTGGGTGGAAAACCGGATGGTTCAAATGAGTTGGTTAAGGGATCGAAGGTGGATCATATTCTCAATGATTGGAGTTGAATATCTCTTCAGGTATAATTTCCATTGTCCCAAAATTATAGTATAGCTTTAGCATAAAATAAAAAGTAGACATTTAAATTGTTGTAAGCATCTAATTTTGGTTTAAGCTTATGTTATCTAGAATATTATTGATTAGTTAAAAATGAAGACTAGATTAATCTATATGTATGGATGTTTAGATCTCAATATTGGAGTTATTATTGGTGTATTTTATGGTACTAATCTTGGTATTGTAGCATTTGAGAAAGGAAAGCCAAATATTGTTGAAGGTAATTGCAATAAATAAATTCCAAAGGACTTGGGTAAGTATTTCACGGTTTATGGTTTTGTTTCAAGTAATTATATGCATGTTTTAGAAATGGTTTTAGGATAGTTCGCAAAGTGTTTGACAAATTCCTTGAATGAGTAATGTTATTTATGCATGAATAAGTGTTAACTTGCAGCTTACATCAGAAGTAAGAAAATGTACATGTACCCAAAACATACCTGGAGGAATTACAAAATCAACCTTTAAAAGACAATGCAAAAATAATGGAAACTAAAATATGGTTTGGAAGATCAAATGCTTGAGGTAAGTTGGAGATAAATTTTAGTTATGGCTTATGTTTCATATTCTTATCAATAATTCAATGTTTTGTTATTCAAGTTGTTGTAATAGTACTATGAGAATTTTGACAGAAAGCCTTAATGGCTGTAGCATTCAGGGCTGCCATATGTTTGTTAAATTGTAGCAATTGGTGCAAAAATCTTGTCAATCATGTCAAATGAATTAGCTTGTGGGTGGTAAAATGTTTCAAGAACTCATATGGTGGATTTAGAAATATGTGATTTCAATGAGCATATATTAGTAGCATAACTCTGGGTTGTTTTTCCTCATGTAGAGGTGTAGTTGTAAGTTTTCATTCCAAATGTTTGACAAAATTCATAAATGAAACATTTAGGCTATAAATTTTGTTGTTTTAAAGAAACGCATTCCTGGGAATTTTTAATTCGGTTCAGCCCAACATCATGGGGTATCTATGCATATTGGACATGTAACCCCTGATTTCATTCCAAAACAATACTTTTCAGAAACCAGATCGGAAATCTGGGCGATTTGGCAGATTGCTGCTGTGAGTTATGTGCGCCTGTTTTTGAGTATTTTATGAAAGACTAAGATTATTTAGTCCCTATTTTAAGATGGAAATATTTAAATTTTCAATTTCTGAATTTTATGAGATAAATATGTTGAAGAATAATCTTAAATTCATTATTGCCAAGTGTTTGACAAAATGCCTCAATGAATTTTAATTGCATGCTTGCAAAGTGTTTGTCATAAGGGCTCAATGAGTGTAGGGTGCATGTCTGCAAAGTGTTTGTCAAGAGTCCTGAATGGCTGTAGCTTTTGTGCATATAAATTGTTAGTGTAAAATTATTAGTTACTGTTGTTTTTATGTTACTATAAATTATAAATAAACTATTTAATGGGTGTAGCTTCCTATGTCTGCAAGTTTTTGGTATGAATGTGAAAATGAATTTAATAATTTGCTGAAGTGTGAATAAGATAGTTGTTTCTTGTATTATGTAAAGCTTATCCTTAAAAAAAAAAAGGGCTTGTTGTTGGAAACAATTCTACAGTGACTAATTCTTTAGGATTTTGTGCAAATGAGTATTAGTGATTATGTGACATCTACTTCTCTATCTTACTGATGGTGGGTAAGGTGGGACCTTACACTATGCCTCCTATTTGCTCATCCTTGTCTTATATTGGACCTTCTCTTCCTGATTTCCTCCAACCAAACGCAAACAACCAAACAAACAACCCCGAGCCTATTACTAGCCTAAAATCACAACTTAGAGCTTCAAAGACATACACTTTGACTCATATAGAGAGATCCCTATCTGGACCTAGGAGGGCTAGATCCTATGGTCTGAAAGTGGTTCTATGTTGTCTCATCTTTTGGTCTTGTCAACCTGGCCAAAACATGGGAACCCCAACATAATGGCGACTCCGCTGGGGAAAATCTGAGTGCATTTCACCTTAAACAATCATAGAAACTTAGAAACTTAGAACTCTGGTCAGGTTGAAAACTAGTCACTCCTTTCTTGAATTGACCTCCATTACTGAACATCCATCATACTCTTAGACAGAGCCTGGAAAGGGCCAAGTAGCCTCCAGATCTCATCCTCTTTTCAGAGGTGACATATCTGGTAAATGCCCTCCCAGTCAATCTCTGGTTGGCGCTTGCTGTTTTAAAGGAGATTCCTGAAAGGTGACAGTGCCTGAGCACTGTGGTGGATAGTGTACCCCCTAGAAACATCCTAAACCCTCCACCTGGCGACTCCATTATTCCTAAACGAAAAGACTCCACTGGTGATCAGTAGGCCTGCTAATTATCTTGGTTTCATTATAGACTCCACTGGGAGACCAGCCTCTGAGACAACATTAACCACAAAAGAAGTAACAAGAAGGGTTAAGCTGCTTAGGTATGGGTATAACATTCTGGCTTTTAGAACCATTCACACGAGAGCTTATCCCAACCCTGACCCACCTGAAATAGTTGACAATCCGGAGAGTATCCTCAGAGGAGCTCCTTCACCTAACATACCAACTATTCCCAGTCGCCTTCATAGAGCTAATTCTGCACCTGAAGATCTTACAGCTCTATTAGACCCTTTTCTTGACCTAGACCTACCTAACAGTTTATCAAGAACCAGGTCATTCAATCACCTAGACCAGCAAGACCTCGAGCCTCATAGTACACCATCTAACAGTGGTCAAAACACTAGGAATAGAGAAACCCCTCCATCTACACCACCTGATATTATTTTCATTCAAAATTTGGGGCTCTCCCACCCTAGATCTGCTCAACAGACTTCTGCTGGTCCTAGCATCCCTATCATCTAGATACTAGCTGCTCAAGCCAACCCTATACCCAATCAGAACACTATCATGGCAGCTTGGTATGTGCCTTTTCTTTTACCTCAACCCCTGTTACCCTTGCCCAATGATTATCAGTCAAAAATCCCACACTTCACTGCTAAGGAATCCATCACAGCTCAACAACATGTAGATAGGATGGAGGATTCTTTCGATTATATGGAAATTGATGATGAAACGATCAAAATGAGAATATTTTCCCAAAGCTTAGGAGGTGAGGTGAAAAAATGGTTTAAAAAAATCTACCTCCTGGAAATATTCAAGATCTCCTTGCATTATACCAGACCTTCATAAAAAAATGGGAGGTTAGAGCAAACCCTCGCTAGCTCCTAACAGAATACATGTCCCTTAAGAGGAACGTAGGAGAGAGTGTTCACGATTACACCACTAGATTCAACAACATTTACAATGCCCTCCCTCCACACATGAAACCTCCTCAAGGTATGGCCCTAGCTAAGTATCCTGATGGATTTGATGCTGACATGGCCTATGAGCTTAGAGATAAGGAGTACACCACCCTGGAAGACATGCAAAAATGAGCCATAAGAATAGAAGCAAACTTAATGGAAAAAAGGGCAAGACTAAAAGCTGAAAAAAGGGTAACATATAGGGATGACACCGTAGCCTCCACTTCCGACACAAAATATGACAGACTATCTAAAAACGTGGATAAGATGCAACAAATGATGGAAAAAATGGTTGTCACAATCAGCAATCAGAACAGAAACCAGAACCAAAATCAGAACCAAAACTTTAGAAGAAATAACAATGCTCCCAACAGACAAAAAGAATCAGATCAAAAAATTATTCCCCCATTCCAAAAAATTTTAGATGAAGATGGGGGAATTATAGAAGAGTCTAAAGGGACTAGAATAAACATGTTTGAAGCATAGGACTCAGTCCTTAACTATGATTCAGAAGAAGATCAGCCCTCACCTTCATATTGGGATGAGGAATGGTTAGAAACTGAGGATTACAGATTAGGATTTGAAAATGCCATGATGCAGGTCAGGGAACAATATGAACTTAGGAGCAAGAAAATCCAAGATACTTCCAAAGCCAAAACCCCTGAGGTAACCATCAAGAAAAGACCTGATAAATCCTCTAAAGCATCTATTGCAGACAACAAAAAAGCAGCTGATAGTTCTGGTAAACATAAGGAGAAGGACAACCAGGACACTGGAAAACAAAGTCAACCAACTAGCAGTGCTAGCACTTCAGTTAGTACTCCTGATACAACTGTTCCAAACCTTGTACATAGTGAGAAATCACAAACCGATTCAGCTACTAAAGCAGTAGCAAATAAAACGGAATTGAACATTACAAAGGTCCAGTCCACTTTCAATATAGAGAGTGAACTTGCAAAAATCAAGATCTCTGTACCATTATCTGAGCTGGCCACTCAGGATGTATATAAAGGCCAAATTTTGAAAGCATTGAATCTGGGAGAAATGAATGATTCTGTAAATCTGAATGATGATCAACCAACCCTACTCTTTGGTCCAAAAATTGAAGGAAAATTTCAGGAAGGGGTAGTTCCACCTTTCTATGTCAGTATTAACATTCATGACAAGATCCTTCATAATTCCATGCATGACTCTGGTGCATCACACAATCTAATGCCTAAGGTAGTGATGGAAAGGCTAGGCCTAGAAATTACCAGAACCTACAAGGACTTATATTCATTTGAATCTAGCAGAGTAAAATGCCTAGGACTGATCAAAGATTTATGTGTGAGTTTGATCCAGATTCCTGCCAAGTGTATGGTCATGGATGTGGTGGTGGAAAATGTGCCACCTAAGTATGGCATGTTACTATCCAGATCATGGGGAGCCAAACTGCAAGGAACAATGCAGATGGATGGCTCTTATGCCACTATCCCTATATTTGGCCAACTTAGAAGACTGTATAGAGAGTCCCAAATGAAATTCCTAGTCAATAGCCCCGAGAAACCTGAAAACTCACCATTATACTCTGTACATATGGATCTAGACTCTTTCATTATCTAAAATGACCAATCCTCAAAAGAGATGAGATCAGATAATGGAAATACAAGCGCAGAGCCCATGGATTTCAACATAATGGCAAATCTAGAAGAATACGATGAAGAAGACCATGGGAAAAATAATGAAAATGTAACTCTGAGGAAAACAGAAATAGAACGAAAATAGCAAGCTAGCCTCCTCCCTGACCCCCATACCCATAATGAGCTACAAAACAATTTGCAACCTAATGCAGACCTCATAACGCAACATAACGGCGAACCCCTGTGGGAAATGAATTTCGATGGGTCCTGTACTAGGAAAAATGCCGGAGCAGGGGTGTGGCTATGAAACACAGAAAATGATCAGGCAGAGAGCCACGCTGTGAATCTGCATTTCAAATGCACCAATAACATTGCAGAATATGAGGCTCTCATCTTGGGCTTAAATTTGTTGAAAAAATTAGGAGCCCGTAGGATAGCTGTGAGAGGAGACTCAGAGTTAGTGATCAAACAGGTGAATGGTGAGTATTCAGCAAAACACCCCAGGCTTAGAGCATACAGGAATGACACTCTGGATTTGTTGAAAACGTTTGTTGAATATGAGCTAGTATTCATTCCTAGAGGTCAAAATGCAATCGCAAATGGATTAGCTTGTCTAGCTAGCTCATATCCTAAGACCCCAGTTGATCAACATATCATCATTCAGACCAAATTCAGGCCTGCAGTGCCAGACAATGAAAAATATTGGTAGGTCTTTGAAGGAGACAAATAGATCGAAGATTTCTTGGTGGGCAGGAATGAGTTTGAATTTTCTTATTCAGACTCGATTTCTGATGACAGCTGCCTAAGCAAGGATCCCCCAGATGAACAAGAAACACCCTGTAACATAGAAATAAATTATTTCTTTGAGAAAACTGGAAACCCAACCAAAAATCGTGAAAACGCAGATACCGAAGAGGTATAGGTGCTGCAGGCCAAAGATAAGAACATACCCAGAGGCCTGGCACCCTTAGAGGACCTTTTTGACTTTGATGACGTAGAAAAAAAGCCCACAATAGAACATGCTGATTCTGATGTGGAAGAATGCAACATAGGCACTGAAGATAAGCCCAGAATGATAAAATTGGCTAAGTCTATACCTGCAGATATGAAGGAAAAATACACTGATCTGTTCAAGGAATTCATTGACGTGTTTGCATGGAGCTATGAAGACTTAAAGGCGTATGACACCCACATCATTCAGCAAAAAATACCCTTGAAAGAAAAGCAGAAACCTTTTAGGCAGAAAATCCGTAGAATCAATCATAAACAATTGCCTGCAGTAGAGAAAGAAATTAAAAAGATGTATGATGTAGGCATTGTAGTCCCTGTAAGGTTTTCTAATTGGGTGTCAAACTTAGTGGCTGTAAGGAAGAAAACAGGAGAGATCAGGTTATGCATAGACTTTAGAAACCTCAACAGAGCCTCCCTGAAAGACAACTACCCCTTGCCCAGAATGGAACATATCCTACAGAAGGTAGTGGGCTCTAAGAGAATCTCCCTGCTTGATGGTTTTTTGGGATATAATCATGTGATGGTACTCCCAGAAGATCAACTCAAAACAACTTTTACCACTCCATGGGGCACCTTCATGTATGTGAAAATGCCCTTTGGACTGATGAATGCTGGCGCCACCTTCCAGAGAGTGATGGACATAGCTTTCTCAGAAGAGATAGGACACTTCATAGTTATCTACTTGGATGACTTGAATGTCTTTTCTAAAACTGAAGAAGAACACTTGAAACATCTGAGGAAAATCTTTGAAAAATGTAGAAGGTACGATCTGTCCTTAAATCCTAAGAAAACTGTTTTTGGGTTGTAAGAAGGTAAACTTCTTGGCCACATTATATCTGAGAAAGGGATTAGGATAGATCCATAGAGGGTTGAGGGAATACTTCGAATTACACACCCAAGAAACATCAAGGAGTTACAGTCCTTCATAGGGAAGATCAATTTCCTTAGAAGATTTATCCCCAATCTTGCTGAACATCTTAGGAAAATGACTGAAATGCTAAAGAAAGATGCAGGAATTAAGTGGATTGTTGAAGCCAAGAAATCTTTTGAGTCAGTAAAACTTGCACTCACTCAGGCCCCCGTGCTTATCAGCCCTGACTTCTCAAAATATTTTCTGATCTTTTCATTTGCTTCCCAACACACAATAGCCACATTTTTGCTGCAGAAAAATTCAGAAGGTAATGAACAGCCTATATCCTTCTTCAGTAAAGCCTTAAGAGATGCACCCTTAAAGTACAACATCATGGAAAAGCAGGCCTATGCTCTGATTAAGGCCTTAAAAGACTTTAGGGTGTACATTCTGCATTCTCACACCATTTCTTTCGTGCCAAATATAGTGGTCAAAGATATCTTGTCCCAGGACCCTGATGGGAAAAGGGGCAAATGGATTTCTACCATCTTGGAATACGACCTTGAAATAAAACCCACTAAGCTGATCAAAGGTCAAGGCTTGGCCCAGTTAATGGCTGAATCAAACTTGCAGGCCCTTGACATTAACATGATAAATGCCCTAGATGAGCAGGAAGGATTGCCCCATCCAACTGTTGAGGAGCAGTTTCAGAACTCTCCTTGGTATACTGATATCCTTTACGTGCTCACTAACCTCAATGCCCCTCCAGAACTGTCCAAAACAAAGGCCAGATTCATAAAACTCAAAGCTAGAAGTTACTGCATTATGAATGAGAGTCTATATTGGAAAAATCCAAATGGCCTTCTACTGAAATGTTTGTCTGAAACTGAAGCTGCAAGAATCAAACAAGAATTCCATGCCGGGGAGTGTGGAGGCCACCTGAGTTGGAAAACCACTGCAAATAAGATACTCAGGGCTGGTTACTATTGGCCTACACTCTTTAGTGATGTCCATAAAATGATTCTTGCCTGCCACAAATGCCAAATCTTTGAGGGCAAAAGAAAGCTCCTTCCCCTCCCTCTGCAACCGATTACCATAGAAGGCCCTTTCATGCAATGGGGCCTAGAATTTATAGGAGAAATTCATCCTGCCTCCTCTGGACAACATAAATGGATCCTAACTGCTACATATTACTTCACTAAATGGATAGAAGCTATACCCACTAGGAATGCCACTGACTCTGTCATCATTAGGTTCCTAGAAGACTTCATCTTATCTCGTTTTGGTTGTCCAAGGAAAATAATCACTGACAATGCTGCTGCTTTCGGATCCAAAAGAATGGTTGATTTCTATCATAGGTACGAAATAGCACTTGGAAATTCAACTGCCTATTACCCCCAGGGTAATGGCCTAGCTGAATCATCAAATAAAAGCCTGGTTACAATCATTAAGAAGCTGCTGGAAGAGAACAAAAGGTCATGGCATAAAAAGTTGATACATGCCTTGTGGGCAGACAGGCTCACTACAAAGAAATCTATTGGCATGTCACCCTTCCAGCTAGTTTATGGGACTGAAGCAGTTTTTCCCACAAGCCTTGGAGTTCCAGTGGTCAAGCTTATCCAGGAGATCCAATCAGAGGAGAACAGTATGGTGAGAAGAATCAATGAGACTATCCATTTGCAGCAAACAAGAGAGCAGGTTTATGACAGAGCTGTCAGAATATAGGAAAGCATCAAAAGACAGTTTGACAAAAGAGCTAAAGCTTCAGATTTCAAAGTTGGAGATAAAGTGCTGAAATGGGATTCAAGAAGAGAGGACAAAGGTAAACATGGAAAGTTTGATAGCTTGTGGCAAGGTCCGTATATCATACAAGCCACTGTGGGTCCTAATGCGTTTTTTCTACAAGAACTTGATGGCACAGAGTTGTTTGGGGGTCCTGTCAATGGCAGGATGCTCAAGCATTACTTCTATTGATTTTCATTTCCAGTTTCATCACCATTGTACATACCATTGCAGCTTTTATTTTCAATAAAAGAGAAAATGATCCGACAAACAGTGAGAAAAGGGAGGCTCAGACATGCTCAAAACATGAACCTCCAGAATGCAAAAAGAATAGCTCAAACATGATAAAAATCTGAGCTAAAGGAAGCATAGTAGTTGGTCCTAATATGCCCAGAATCTGGATCAACAGTGAAAACAAGAATCAGCTCTAGTATGCCCAAAGTCAGAGCTGAAATCAAAGAAAAGAGGTGACTCCAATATGCTCAAAACCTGAGTCACAGAAAAGAAGAATGTTTCAAAGTTGCATATTTCAAGCCTTCAAAGTTTTGTTTCAATTTTCAACACTTTTCATCCACAGCCAGTCAGATAGTCTAATCCTGGCTTGGCTGTTTTTAAATTTCCTGTCTTAGAATGTAGGTGAAGAAACCTGTTGGATAGTTTAATCCCAGCAGGTAGTAGATTAGGTAGAGAAACATATGAGGCCAACAGTCTAATCTGGCCTCATGGAGAAATAAGGGTAGATTTAGAATAGGTTTGTTTTATGTCTTCCAGAATAAATAATGTGAAGGGTATGCTAGTTCAAATGCACCCAATGGGAAAATGTAGGACTGTAGTTGGGTAGGTAGTTTGGTTGGGAAAATATTTCTTCTGATTAGTGTATCTAACATATTGTGGAAACTGAAATTAAAAGAAGAAAGATGGCTTATGATAGCAGGCATCTGGCCTACTCCGAAGATCATATCTGGTTTCTTGACTCCTCCAAGGAGAAGCCATCCCCATGTGGAGCCACCGTTAGCCCCCCATGAAATTCTTGACAAGCAAGCTGGGGGCTAGGTTGTCTTGGAGCCTTCAAGGAATGTCTTTCCCCTGAAAACCCATCTTTCTTGAAGTCTCTGCGCTTGGCCTTATGTGAACTCTCTCTGCTGATTTCCTGTCTCGTAAAGGCCTATATTCACCCCCCCATATCCCTGCAAAGTACCACAATTCCCCTTTCCTTCCCCTCAAGATTCCCCTTCTTTATGCCTAAATTCTCCGCAAGCCCCCGCACCCTATTCCTCCATGTAACTAAGCACTGAAACCACCCGCCAGCTCTAAAGGTGCTTACTCCATAAATTCTTTGGGCGTAACGTCTGCCGTTGATCTTGGTTGATCGAACGGTGATCATCAACCTCGAAACCTTTGTGTTTTCCGTCCAAACCATTGATAGCGCCATCACCGTCCATTTAAACAATGATCCGACGGTCCGAAGCCTTTGCGCTAGTGGACCCCGCGACGCATTATCCTTGAAACCGCCAGTTTATCCCGCACCACCCTCGCTCGCTGAGCGGTTTTCCTGCATCTCCTAGAGATTCCATTCAGCTGCTGCTGCGTGTCCTTGGTATGATTCCGAAACCGCCCTCATTTCGCGCATTAATCTTCGGTACAGATTGCGCAGTGGAATCCATGTCAACCGTTAGATTTGAGATGTCTCATCCAACGGCTGACGTCTCCCGAAGATGCGCGCGGTTTATCCTGCTGTCCATTGCCCCGTGGCCCACTGTGCGTAGCATTCCTGTCATCGATCTCTCTGGATATCCGATGGTCCAGATTTGTTCTTCCATCGTTGACTGTTCCACGGTCTCCCACCTTGCCACGTCACCTCCACGTATCTTTGCCGTACGTCCGCACGTCTCTCCACATATATTTGTTTCCAAAGTCATTTTACGTGGTTTTTCCATGCAAACTGTCTCCGCTGTGCATCCACCTCTCAGACCATTTGTCGTCGAACCCTCACCATAAACCTCAGCATTTTTTCCCCTCGACAATTTACATGGTCGCCCTCATCATATTCGTCATGTCCGCCACCCCTAGGTCTGTTTCCTCATCCAGTTTGTTGTTTTGTAGGGTTGCTAGAGGTGAAAAACTCCATGTTCCGGTCGTACCATCTTAATGGAGAGGTTTGCAGACATGTTTAAATTCGAGGGCCGACACTGCTATAAAATTGTCAAAGAAAGCTGCTGACATGATTTACACTAAGGAAAACCGAGATTCCAAACTCTGAGAATCTCCCATCACCATTAAAACCTGAGCTAACCTATCAGAGATGGAATTGAAGCAGCAGAGCATTCCAGTACAGAGCAAAGGGAGATTAAGGCCAGCTAATGAAGATCTTAAACCATAATCAGAGGTTTAGAAGGCAAAGCAGTAGTTTGAAGACCCTGAGGATCTATCCAAAAGGTCCTGAGCACAGTAGCAGAATGTCCCTGAAAGAATTTCCGCCCTAACTACAGTTCAAAACAAATCAAACATTTATGAGACAGACTTCTCTGCAGATTATTTTATTTTTGTTGAAAGCACCAGGAGTACGACAGCCAAATTATGTCAAAGTCATATCTGAAGAAGATCACTCCCGCATAAAGAGGTGACAGATATTAAATACTCAAGAATTCAAACAGAATGGGTCTCGGACCTGCATTCATTTGTGTATTTAATGTTACATTTAGTATTCACCTACCTTCTCAGTCGATCTTCTGTTCATCATCTGCTATAAAGCACAGAAAGAAGCATTATAATGGTTGTTGATGAGATATCAGTGAAACGCAAGTATTTTCCTCTTGAGACAAGGTCTCTGTGCATATTGTAGGATAGGCTGAGATATGATGTATTCGGACTGAATGTTCAAGCTATGGGCTATGATGTACCTGATTGGTGTTGTTTTTAATATGACAAGCATGTTTCTTTGGATCCTGATCTAAATCAGCTGGTGATGTTTTCCTTTCTCTGTATTTGTGATTGACTTGCTTTCATTTCATCACGTTTCTTCAGGCTCGCATCAGAAGTTTGGCATAAGATTTACCCTTGATAGGTACCTTATGTTGCTTCTCTCCCAGCCTTTTATGTTTTCTGCTTATATGTGTATCTGAATGTCGATTTCAACTGATTTAACCAGTGTAGTGGATGGTATTGCCTACTCTCTGATGTATGAATTAATGAAGTATATATTTAGATGTTCTTGTTAAGATTTAGTTGGGTATGTTGAGAATACTGGGGGGTCTAGAACTTTGTCTTTTCCTCTCTAGGATCTTTCCTCTCAATTAGGCATTTCCAAGATCCCTTGTCCCACCTCTGATAGTGTCCAAGTAGGTCTGGAGTTAAATGACCTCTGACCTGATCTATAGATAGAATTGGATGGTTCTCCTTCACTCCCCTTCAATCCTTAATGTCCCATCCCACTAATCATCCTTTAAGACCCAAATTCTCTAGATGACTAGCCCAACTGAAAGCTTGCACATTGATTACAAATAAATCCTTTCTTGACTCCATAGCCCAATGGCTTTGATGTTCTCTGAGTTATCTGTATCTGCCTAAGCCTCCTCTTTGCTCATCCTTGTCTTATATTGGACCTTCTCTTCCTGATTTCCTCCAACCAAACGCAAACAACCAAACAAACAACCCTGAGCCTATAACTAGCCTAAAATCACAACTTAGAGCTTCAAAGACATACACTTTGACTCATATAGAGAGATCCCTCTCTAGACCTAGGAGGGCTAGATCCTATGGTTTGAAAGTGGTTCTATGTTGTCTCATCTTTTGGTCTTGTCAACCTGGCCAAAACATGGGAACTCCAACACCATCTTTTCGCGGGTAGTGGTCGCAATATTCAAGGAGTTCATTCACAAGTTCTTGGAAGTATACTTTGAAGATTGGACAATATTTGTATTAGTAAAGAAGCACGTCTCAAACCTGCGCATGATGTTGGATTCCTGTACAAAGCACCAGATTTCCCTAAATATTAAGAAGTGCATATTCTGTGTGCCTTTTGGGATCTTTTTAGGCCATATAGTATGTCGGCAGGGACAGATGGTTGACCCCACCAAAGTTGTAGTTATCATCAATTTAGCATTCCCCACAACTGAGAAATAGTTGCGCTCCATCCTCGAGCACACAGGCTATTATAGGAATTTTATTCAAGGGTACGCACTGATCACGACACCCATGGAAAAGTTGCTAAAGAAGGACGTATCATTTTTGTGGGATGCAGAGTGTCAGAAGAGTTTTAAGATACTCAAGGAAAAAATGGTCTCTGCCCTCATATTTCTGGATTGGACGAAGGTTTTCCATGTCCACGTGGACACTTGAGGGATCGCCCTAGGAGCTATCCTTACGTAGCTCGGGGAGGGGGAAATTGACTACCTGGTTGCATTTTCTAGTAGAAAAATCTCTAGCGTGGAGCGTAACTACTCCACTATGGAACGTGAAGGGCTGGAAATGGTGTATGCCTTGTAGAAATACTGGCATTATCTGCTGGGAGGGAACTTCAAGATGTTCACGAATCACTCAGCTTTGAAGTACCTCGTTAATAAGCCTGTGTTTGGGGGGAATATTTTCCGATGGTTACTACTATTTCAAGAATATGACTTTGAGATAATTATGAAGACGTGGAAATTGAATGTTGGACTAGACCACTTGTCCCGAATCGAGAGTGGTGAAGAACCAACCAACCTAGAGGACGGATTTCCTGATGCGAAACTATTTTCTATTAAGGTGGTTGATGAACACTTTTTCGATATTATTCAATTCTTAACTACGGGGATGGCACCTGTAGAATATTCGGTACAAAAAAGAAGAAGCTTGTAACCTGCACAATTGACTTTACCATCATCGCGGGCCTCTTGTATAAGCCAAGAGATAATGAGGTACTGCAAAGATACGTACTGGAGCATGAAAGACAATCCATTTTATTAGAAGCCCATGGAGGCACAACAGGAGGTCACTACACAGGAAAAGTGACGGTGCAGAAGATCTTAAGAGCTAGGTTGTGGTGGCCCACACTGCATAGCGATTCTCACGACTATTGCAAAGTCTACGACACATGCCAAAGGACAGGAAGACCATCGTGCAGGGATGAAATTCCCTTACAACCACAAATGGCCCTGCAGGCATTTGATAAATGGGAAATTGACTTAACTGGGCCCATCAACCCACTAGGTAAGAAGACAGGTGCCAGCTACATCCTCACTGCGACTGATTATGTAACCAGATGGGTGGAAGCGCAAGCTGTGAAGGATTTTAATGCAGATACTGTTGGACACTTTATTTTTTAGCATATTCTAACCAGGTTTGGTTGTCCAAAGATCTTGATGAGTGATAGAGGTATGCATTTCATTAATGACACAATACAAGCTTTAACTAAGTAGTTTCGAATCCACCATGTAAAAATTACTCCATATCACCCGCAGGCAAATGGAACGGTAGAAGATTTTAATAAAATTCTGGAACAAGCACTTACTAAGGTCTGTAATGACAATCGAAGTGATTGGGACTTGCACATCCCATTGGTCCTTTGGGCCTATCAGACCACGTGCAAGAAATTGACTGTGAAAACACCATTTCAGATGGTTTATGGAAAGGAGGCCATTATGCCCATGGAGTATATCGTTCCTAGCTTGTGCATCACAGCCTTTGTGAAGATGGTGGAGCCCGATATCATGGAGGAACACTTAGCACAGCTGGTTGCCTTGGAAGAAGATCGATTCATTGCTAAATTTCATCAGCAAGTTCAGAAGGCCTGGAAAAAATCTTGGCATGATAGGCATATCCGACAGAAGTCGTTTACAAAAGACGAGCTAGTATTATTATATGACAGCCAGTTTGTGCGCCACCCTGGGAAATTCTGCCAACATTGGTTGGGAACTTATATCGTAACAGAAATTATGAATGGAAGTGCGGTGAAATTGGCTACGCTGTGCAGGGACCCACTACCAGGATATGTTAATAGCAGTCATCTCAAACCATACCGGACCAACTTGGCTCAAACCAAATGACTAAATGGTCAGGGTAGCTATATTGGGATGGATATGCACAAGCAAGAGGAAAAACACAGGTAGGCCCGTTATACGCTTAGGGGTCGACCTTAGGTTAGGGAGCCTGGGAAGGTACGATGGGCATGTAGGGGTAATACATAGCTGCAAAAAATAGCCATTGGAACAGTGCTGCTGGGTAAAAATCCAACTTTAATGTTGGAAGGAGCCGGCAGTAGGCAATTTATGCAGTGATTTCTAAGGATTTTTTACGTTTCCTTGATGGTAAGTTTCAACTAAGTTTCATCCGACCATTGTTCACTCTTTAAAGCTATAAATGGATGAGGGCAGCTCAGAATTGGGTTCTGTATGTCCTCACAATATTGTGCCTTGAAAATTTCCTTAACTATTGTGCTCTGTTCATTTCTGGGCGTGTTACCCCCTCTGATAGTAGCAACCTCGAGTTTGTCTTCCAAGCGCGAATGACTGCGACCAATCTTGCTGAATCATTGTAGACCGTGGCCTCTACTGCAAGAGCATCTAGTGAAGTATTGGAGGTCACCCCTAGAGTAGAAGAGGTCGTGTCCACACCAACCAAGGGGAAGCAGGTGGAGAAAAAGAAGAGTAAGGGGAAAGGCCAGGAGCAAGGGCATGGGAGGATTGTGAAATGGGCTGGGGGGAAGCCACGCACCTCCCTTCAGAATGTGTAATCCACTCGAACAGTGCCTAAGGGACACTCACCTGACCCGGTGAAGCGAACTTTGTCTGCTCAGGAAGAAGCTCGACTCGTTGCCCCACTAACTTAGCTACCACCCTATGTTCGGCTTCGAACGCCCTCGGTGCACACGCCCAAGAATCTCGATGGTGTGTGCTCCTATATGCAAATGATGCTAATTCCAGATGAAGTCCCCATAATTGGAGAAGCATTTGGCAAACTCCCACCAATTAATTTCGATGATCACGACCTTGCCAAAATGGAGGCCTTCCCAGAATCGGCACCTGAGTTATATCTCGAAAGGGTACTGCAGGATGACATGCTATGGGTAGTACCAATGCTGTGTGTTAGCCCCTTATAAATTTCTTGATGAGAAAGCAAGGGGCTAATTTCTTTAATAAGCCTGCAAGGAATGCATTTCCCTTGAAAACACATCATCCTTGAAGCCTTTTCATGTTACCTGCCTTGTGATTGTTTCCCTCTCCTGCTCTGAGTAAATAGGCCTTGCTGATAAAGAATTATGCTCCAAAAGGCTTTATTCTGCCCTTTATACCCTTGCAAAATGCTCCATTTTTGCCCCTAATTTCCCTTTCTTCTCCCCCAAATTCCCCCTTTCTATCCCAAAAATCCCCTCTAAACATCCCTACTCCCTTTGTTTATGCTTAAATCCCCCTCATTCCCCTATTTTTGCCCTTGGCTAGCCTTAAAATGCTTTAAAACGAACCAAAAATCATATTTTCTGCATAGTCTGGGCCTAACCCCTTTCGGCCTAGCCCCCGCACCTTCCCCCCATAGAACCCAGCGCTACGACCAAGCGCTAGCCCCGAAGGCGCTAATATCCAATGTATATCGGGAGCGCTCCTCACTCTTGATCTTTGTAGATCAGATGGTGATCGTTAACTCTGTATTGTCCGTGTTTCCCCTGTTCAAACCCCTGACCGCGCAATCGTCGTCCATTCACCCGCCAGATCGACGATTCAGACTCTATCTGCCCTTGTGGCCCTTGCCACACACTATCCATAAAACAACCCAGTTTTCATCACACCGCTAATGGGGGTCGGGCAGTATTTTCCCATTGCCCAGCGATTCCATACAGCATTCGACGCATGGCTCCTGTACGATTCTGAAACCGCTTGCTCATCGCATGTTATCTTTCGGTACAGAACACGCAACGATATTCATATCAACCATCAGATCTGCCCTTGCCCATCCAACGGTCATCGCTCAACGAAGCTGCGCGGGGTTTAATCCATGGTCGCCGTACTCCTGGCCCACCGTTCATTGTCCTCCGCTGCATGTTCAACCGTTGATCTCCTCTCAGATCCGACGATCCAGATTTTTTTCCCCACTGTCGTCCTCACAGTCATCCACATCATCCAACCCCCAATTGTTTTCTTAACCTATGTTCGTGTTTTGCAGGGTTATTAGAGGCGGAAAACTGCCATGGTTCATATGTACTACTTCAATGGTGTGCTACGCAGACAAAATTAAATTTGAAAGCTGGTATTACAACAGAAAAAATTAGAAAGGTAGCAGCGTCATAAATATTACCCAGGGACAGTTCAACCTCCGCGAAGAAACCTATCCAGTGCCATTAAAGCCCAGATTCTGCAGCTAGAATTTGAATTAAGAAGTAGAGAGCTTAAGTCACGCAAATGAAGGTATTTATGCCTTATGTTTAGAAGTTTAGAGGCAAAGCATCGGATCAGTGATCCCATGGATCATGCGGAAGGTACAGCACACAGAAATTCATGTATATCAGGGTTTCACATCAACAGATTGTCCCAAAGGACGAAGCGCCCATAGTAGTTCAATTATTTACCGTGCTCATGAAGATTTCCGCCTTAAACACAGTCCAAAGCTACCAGGGCATTTGTTTCACAAGTATGGAAGTCCATTCAGTCATGTTGTTCATGCACCAGAGTACTACACAGTACTACAGTCAGAAGTACAATAGAGTCAAATCAGAGTAATCTGAAGTCTAAAGAAGATCATTCGTTCACCCAAAGAACATCAAAGATTAATGCACAGGATTTATACAGAATGGGCTTCGGCCCTCTTTCTTTTTAGAAGTTTTAATACTGCATTTAGTTCTTCACCTACCTCCTCTGCTCCTCCGGAGCTATAAATTCATGAAGAAACTCATTGTAAAGGTTGTTGATAAGTTATTAGAGAACTGCAAGTATTTTCTTTTGAGACAGAGTCTCTGTGTAAAGTTGTAAGATAGGTTGAAGGAGATGTTTTCAGACTGAGTATTCAGCTATTGGAAATATTGTACTTGATTGGTGTTACTTTTTAATATGACAAGCACATTTCTTTGGATCCTGATCTAAAGCAGCGGTGATGTTTTCCTATCTTTGTGTTTAATTCATTTCATTTCATTTCTACTGGCTTGCATCAGAAGCATAGGATTTACCCTTGTTAGGTACCCTATGTTTTTGCTCTCCTTGCCATTAATGTTTCTCTTCTGAATGTATTATCTAAGAAATGTTTTCAGTTGGTTTAACCAGTGTAGTGGATGTTATTGCCTACTCTCTGATGTATGAATTAAATGAATTCAGTTCTTAGATGTTTATTGTTAAGGATTCAGTTGGAATATTTGGGAACACTGGGGATTAGAGTTAGCCCTGTCCACTAGGATCCTTGTGCGACCAGCTAGTCTTTAACTTTGTGCTCAGAATCTATGTTATCTCCTCCCCTCTTATCATTTCATATCACACAATAATCTTTAAGATCCTATGTTTTAGATGACTAGCCCAATTGAAAGCTTGCACATTGGATAGTAAGTAAATCCTTTCCTGACTCCATTGCCCAATGGTCTCGAATGCTTTTCTGGAGTACTTCACCTCTGTCTTATCCCTCTTTGCTTCATCCTTGTCTTACATTGAACCCTTCTTTCCTAATAACCAACAACCAAACAAACAAACAATCAAACAAAAAAACCTTGTGCCTATAACTAGCCTAACATCATAACATTTGAGCCTCAAAGACATATACTTTTGACAATCATAGAGATATCCCTCTCTGGACCCAGGAGGGCTAGATCCTGAGGTCTGAAAGTGGTTTTGATGTTGTCTCATCTTTTGGTATTAACAACCTTGCAAAAACATGGGAACCCCAACATAATGGCGACTCCACTGGGGAATTTCTGAGTTTTCCTCACCTTACTATATCATAAGCCTCAGAAAGCCTACAATCTCTGGTTAGGTTGGTAGTTAAACACTCCTATTCTCACATCAACCTCTATACCATTTTTTTTATTCTCCCATACTCTTGGATAGAGTCTGGAAAGGGCCAGGTAGCCTCCATATCTCACACTCTTTCAGAGGTGACATATCTGGTAAAATCCCTCCCAGTCAATCTTTGGTTAGATTTTGCTGTGTTTGGAAGATATCCCTGAAAGGGGACATCTCATAAGCACTGTGGTGGACAGTGTACCCTCCAAGAACATCCTAAACCATTTCCACCTGGTGACTCCATAGTTCCTAAACGTTTTAAAGACTCCACTGGTGATCAGTAGGCCTGCTGATTGTCTTGGTTTCACATAAGATTCCACTGGGAGACCAGCCTCCATAACAACATCAACCATAATAGTAGTAACAAGTAGGGTTAAGCTATTTGGTCAGGAAACAACATTCTGGCTTCTAGAACCATTCATACAAGAGCTTACCCTAACCCAGACCCACCTGAAATAGTTGACAACCCTGAGAGCATCCTCAAAGGATCTCACACACATAAACAACCAACAATTTCCAACCACATCCATAGAGCTAAATCTGCACCAGAAGATCTTACAGCTCTATCACACTTTCACCTTGACCTAGAACTGCCTAATAGACTACCAAGAAATAGGTCATTTGGTATTTTAGACCAGCCAGACCCTGAGCTTCCTAGCTCACCACCCCAAAGTGGTAGACACCTTGGAAATAGACATACCCCCCCTTCTACACCTCCTGATATACATTTCATACAAAACTTAGGGCTCAGTCATCCTAGGTCTGCTCATCAGTCTTGTGTCGGTCATAGTATCCCTGTCATTCACATACCAACTGTCCAAGTCAATCATTTACCTCATCAAAACATCATCATGGTAGCCTGGTATGCACCTCTGGTTTTACCTCAACCTCTAGTACCCTTACCAAATGATTATCAGTCAAAGATCCCACACTTCACTGCAAAGGAGTCCATCACAGCCCAACATCATGTAGATAAGATGGAAGATTCTTTTGACTACATGGAAATAGATGATGATACAGTCAAGATGAGAATCTTTGCCCAGAGCTTAGGGGGCGATGTGAAGAAATGGTTTAAAGGCCTACCTCCAGGTAGCATTAATGATCTTCCAGCCTTATATCAGACTTTCATAAACAAATGGGAAACTAAGGCTAACCCTGGCCAACTCTTAGCAGAATACAAGAGCCTTAAAAGAAACGTAGGAGAGAGTGTCCATGATTACACAACAAGATTTAACAGCATTTACAATGCCCTACCTCCACATATGAAGCCTCCACAAGGCATGGCCTTAGCAAAATACCCCGAAGGATTTGATGCTGACATGGCCTATGAGCTTAGGGATAAAGAGTACAACACATTGGAGGACATGTAGAAAGGAGCAGTGAAAATAGAGGCAAATCTGATTGAGAAAAGAGAAAGACTGAGATCTGAGAAGAGGGTAACATATAAAGATGACAATGTAGCTTCCACATCTGATCCAAATTATGACAGATTATCCAAAAATTTGGAAAGGTTACAACAAATGATGGAAAAGATGGTTGTCACAGTCAGTAACCAAAATCAAAATCAAAACTAGAACCAAAACCTTAGAAGGAAAAATAACACCCCCAATAGACAAAGAGAATCAGATCAGCAAGTTATTCCCCCATTCCAAGAGAATTTTCTTGATGAAGATGAGGGAATCATAGAAGAATTGAAGGGAACACAATAAACATGTTTGAAACAGAGGATTCAATCCATAACTGTTACTCAGAAGAAGATCAGCCCTCACCCTCTGGTTGGGAGGAGGAATGGTTGGAATCTGAAGATTACAGGTTAGGGTTTAAAAATACCATGATGCAAGTCTGAGAAAAATATGAACTTAGAAGCAAAAAGAGCCAAGAAACGGCCAAACCAAAAGCTTTTAAGGTCACCATCAAGAAAAGACCTGATAAAAATTCTAAAGCAACTGCTAAAGGTAACAAGTCAGCAGCTGAGAGTTCTGGAAAGAACAAAGAAAAGGACAACCAAAACACTGATACGCAAGGTAAACCAACTAGCAGCACTAGCACTACAGTTAGTGCTCCTGATAAAACTGTCACAAACACTGTACATAACGAGAATCAACACACTGATTCAGCCACTAAAGCAGTGGCTAACAAAACAGAGTGGAACATTCCAAAGAGTCAGTCCACTTTCAATTTGGAGAGTGAAATTTCGAAAATTAAAATCTCTGTCCCACTCTCTGAGCTGGCCACTCAGGATGTATATAAAGGCCAAATTTTGAAAGCCTTAAATTTAGGAGATAATAGTGACACTGTAAATCTGAGTGATGATGAACCTGCCCTTCTGTTTGGCCCAAATATAGAAGGAAAGTTTTAGGAAGGGGTAGTGCCCCCTTTTTATATCAGTATTAATGTCCATGATAAGATTCTCCACAATGCAATGCATGATTCTGGGGCATCACATAACCTAATGCCTAAAGTAGTGATGGAAAGATTAGGCCTAGAGATAACCCGTCCCTATAAAAACCTATATTCTTTTGACTCTAGTAGAGTCAAGTGTCTTGGCCTGATCAAAGATTTATGTGTGAGCCTGACTCAGATTCCTGAAAAATGTATGGTCATGAATGTTGTGGTGGCAGATGTGCCACCCAAATATGGCATGTTATTATCAAGATCATGGGGAGCCAAGCTGCAAGAAACAATGCAGATGGATGGGGCTTATGCCACAATCCCAATCTTTGGCCAACTTAGAAGACTGTATAGGGAAGCACAAATGAAATTCCTGGTTAGTAGCCCTGAAAAACCTGAAAACTCTCCTCTATACTTCGTACATACAGCCCTAGATTCCTTTATCTTCTGAAATGATGAATCTTTGGAGGGAATAGAATCTGAAAACATAGATACAAGCAAAGGTACACAAGGTGAAATAGAGCCAATGGATTTCAACATAATGGCTACCCTAGACTCAAAGTATGAAGGTGCAGAAAAACTTGAACAATGCACTGAAAAAACAGCGCAAAATGGACCAGAAACAGAATGCAATCAGCCAACTAGTCACCTCTCTGACTTCCACATCCATAACGAAAAAATAAACAGCCCGCAACTTAGTGCAGACCCTATAATGCAACATAATGGTGAACCCAGCTGTAGGGAAAGGAATGATAACAAAAACGAGAGTGAACCCCTATGGGAAATGAGCTTCGATGGGTCTTTCACAAGAAGAACTGCTGGGCCAGGAGTGTGGATACATAACATAGAGAGCGATTATGCAGAAAGCCATGCCTGCAACCTGCACTTCAAATGCACAAACAATGTTGTAGAATACGAGGCCCTTATCCTAGGCTTAAACCTGTTGAGAAAATTAGGAGCTCGTAGAATAACTATGAATGGGGACTCTGAGCTAATTATTAAACAAGTGAATAGTGAATACAGAGCGAAACATCCTAGATTGAGAGCTTATAGTAATGACACTATGGATTTGTTGAAAACCTTTGTTGAATACGAATTATTTTTTATTCCTATGAGTCAAAATGTCATTGCAAATGGATTAGATTTCCTAGCTAGTTCATACCCTAAGACTCCAATCGACCAACAAATCATCATCCAGACTAAATTTAGACCTGCTGTGCCAGACAATGAAAAATATTGGCAGGTCTTTGAAGGTGATAAACAGATTGAGGATTTCCTGATCGGAAGAAATGAGTTTGAATTTTTCGATTCAGACTCCAAATCTGAGAACAGCTGCCTAAGTGAAGAATCCTCTAACGAAGAAACCCCACCCTGTGACATAGGAATAAACACCCTAACTGAAGAATCTGGAAGTCCAATCGGAAAATGTGAAAACATAGATAGCGAAGAAGTAGAAGTGTTGCAAGCCAAAGATAAGAACATACCTCAAGGTCTGGCATCGCTAGAAGATATTTTTGACTTTGATGATGTGGAAAAAAAGCCTACCATAGAGCATGCGGACTTTGACGTGGAAGAATGCAACATAGGCACTGAAGATAAGCCCAAAATGATTAAACTGGCTAAGTATTTACCTGCAGAAATGAAAAATAAATACATCGACCTTTTCAAGGAATTCACTGATGTGTTTGCCTAGAGTTATGAAGACTTAAAGGCCTATGACACGAACATCATTCAACATAAAATACCCTTGAAGGAAAATCATAAGCCCTTTAGACAAAAAATTCACAGAATCAATCCAAAACAATTGTCTGCAGTTGAAAAAGAAATTAATAAGATGTATGAGGCAGGCATAATAGTTCCTGTGAGGTTCTCTGATTGGGTGTCAAACCTAGTGGCTGTGAGAAAGAAAACATGGGAAATCAGGCTGTGTATAGACTTCAGAAATATTAATAGAGCCTCACTCAAAGATAATTACCCTTTGCCTAAAATGGAGCATATTCTTCAGAGGGTAGTCGGCTCTAAAAGAATCTCCTTGCTTGATGGTTTTTCAGGTTACAACCATGTCTTAGTAATCCCAGAAGATCAACTCAAAACAACCTTTACCACTCCATGGGGCACCTTTATGTCTGTAAAAATGCCTTTTGGACTGATGAAAACTGGGGCAACCTTCCAAAGAGCAATGGATATAGCTTTTTCAGATGAGATAGGACACTTCATTTTTATTTACTTGGATGACATAACGGTCTATTCTAAGACTGAATAAGAACACCTAGAACATCTGAGAAAAGTGTTTGAAAAATGTAGAATATTTTGTCTGTCGTTGAATCCTAATAAAACTGTATTTGGGCTGCAAGAAGGAAAACTTCTTGGCCACATTATATCCGAAAAGGGAATCAGGATAGACCCACAGAGAGTTGAGGGAATACTACAAATCACACACCCGAGAAACATCAAAGAATTACAGTCCTTCATTGGGAAAATCAACTTCCTTAGGAGATTTATCCCCAACCTGGCTGAACACCTTAGAAATATGACTAACATGCTGAAGAAAGGTGTAGGAGTTAAATGGACTGTTGGAGCTAAGCAATCTTTCGAATCAATAAAACTTGCACTTACCCAAGCTCCTATTCTGATCAGCCCAGATTTTTCTAAAGATTTCCTAATCTTTTCATTTGCCTCTGAGCATACAGTGGCTGCAGTCTTGCTGCAGAAAAACATAGAGGGAATGGAACAACCAATTGCCTTTTTTAGCAAAGCACTAAGGGATGCACCCTTGAAATACAACATAATGGAAAAATAGGCCTATGCTATGATTAAGGCCTTGAAAGACTTCAGGGTGTACATATTGCATTCTCACACCATAGCTTATGTGCCCAGCATCATATTCAAAGATATTTTGTCCAAGATCCCGATGGAAAGAGGGGAAAATGGATTGCTGTGATTTTAGAATATGATCTTGAGATAAAACCCACCAAACTAATTAAAGGTCAGGGTTTAGCTCGACTAATGGCTGAATCAAACTTACAAGCCCTAGACATTAACATGGTGAATACCTTCGATGAGCAACAAAAATTTCCTGATCCCACTGTTGAGGAAAAATTTCAGAGCTCTCTTGGTATTCTGACATTATGTATGTGCTTACACACCTCAATGCCCCACCTAAACTGTCAAAGAATAAGGCCAAATTCTTAAAGCTAAAGGCTAGGAGCTATTTCATATTGAATAACTTCTTATACTGGAAGCACCCAAATGGCCTATTGCTTAAATGTTTGCCTGAAAACGAGGCAGAGAGGATCAAACAAGAATTCCATGCTGGAGAATGTGGAGGCCACCTGAGCTGGAAAGCCACTGCAAAAAAAATACTCAGAGCTGGTTACTATTGGCCCACTCTCTTTAATAATGTCCATAAGATGATAATTGCCTGTCACAAATGCCAGGTTTTTGAAGGCAAAAGAAAACTCCTTCCCTTACCTCTACAACCCATCACTGTTGAAGGTCCTTTTCTGTAATGGGGCCTTTATTTCATAGGGGAAATTCACCCTACTTATTCTGCACAACACAAATGGATCATAACAGCCACAGACTACTTCACTAAGTGGATAGAGGCCATACCCACTAGGAATGCCACAGATTCAGTCATCATTAGTTTCCTAGAAGGTCAAATCCTCTTTTAGTTTGGCTGCCCAAGGAAAATAATCACTAATAATGCTACTTCTTTCGGATCCAAGAAAATGGTTGATTTTTGTCACAGGTATAAAATAGCACTCGGTCATTCAACTGCCTATTACCCTCAAGGTAATGGATTAGTTGAATCATCAAACAAGAGCCTGGTGATCATCATCAAGAAGCTGTTGGAAGAGAACAAAAATTCATGGCATAATAAGCTAGTACATGCCTTGTGGGCTGACAAGCTTACAACAAAGAAGTCCATTGGCATGTCACCATTTCAGCTTGTCTATGGTATAGAAGCAGTATTTCCTACCAGCCTTGGGGTACCAGTGATCAAGCTGGTCCAAGAGATTAAAAAAAAATAAGACAGTATGGTGAGGAGAATAAACCAAAAAATCCATCTCCAGCAAACAAGAGAAGAGGTTTACAACAGAGCAGTGAAAGTTCAGGAAAATATCAAGAAATTGTTTGACAAAAGAACCAAAGATGCTAATTTCAAAATTGGGGATAAAGTTCTGAAATGGGACTCAAGGAGAGAGGATAAAGGAAAGCACAACAAGTTTGACAATTTGTGGCAAGGTCCATACATCATCCAGGCCACTATGGGTCCAAATGCCTTCTTCCTACAAGAATTAGATGGTACAAAATTGTTTGGAGGTCCTGTCAATGGAAGGATGCTCAAACACTACTTCTGCTGATTTACAATTTCCAGTTTCCATTCCCATTTTACATACCATTGCAGTTTTTATTTTCAAGAAAAAGAGAAAATGTTTCAAAAAACAGAGGAAAGGAGAGGTTCAAACTTGCCTAAAACATGAACCTCTGAAGTGCAAAAGGATTGGCTCTAATATGATCAAAACCTGAGCCAAAGAAATTAAGACAGCTGGTCCTAACATGCTCAAAATCTGGACCAACAAAGAAGAAAGAAGAATCAGCTCTAACATGCCCAAAACCAGAGCTGAAATGAAGAAAAGAAGTGACTCTAACATGCTCAAAACTTGAGGCACAAAGAGAAGAAGGATACTTCAAGTTGCAGATATCAAGCCTTCACAGTTTTGTTTTCAGTTTCCTACAAATTTTGTCCATGAGAAACTATCTTTATGCCTTGGACCCACAGCAAGTCAGACAGTCTAATCCTAGCTTGACTGTTTTTCAATTTCTGTCGTAGAATGTAGAGAAGAGATATGCTGGACAACTTAATCCCAGTAGATAATATATTAGGTAGAGAAACATATGAGACCAACAGTCTAACCTGGTCTCATGGAGCAATAAGGGTAGATTTAGAATAGGTTTATTTTCTGCTTGTAAAAATAAAATAATGTAAAGGGTCTGCTAGCTCAAATTCACCCTAGAAGAAGAAAAATGCTAGGATTGTAGTGTGGGTAGGTAGATTGTTGGGGTGTTGTGCTGATCTAACACATTTATGGCAGCTGAAAATCAGGAAAGAAAGATGGCTTAAGAGACAGGAATCTGGCCTACACCAAAGATCAATTTCTAAAATCTTGACTCCTTCAAGAAGAAGCCATCCCCATGTGGAGCCACTTTTAGCCCCTTATAAATTTCTTGACGAGCAAGCAAGGGGCTAATTTGCTTTATAAGCCTACAAGGAATGCATTTCCCTTGAAAAAAAATCATCCTTGAAGCCTTTTCATGTTCCCTACCTTGTGACTATTTCCCTCTGCTGCTCTAAGTCAATAGGCCTTGCTGATAAAGAATTATGCTCCAAAAGGCTTTATTCTGCCCTTTATACCCTTGCAAAATGCTCCATTTTCGCCCCTAATTTCCCTTTCTTCCCCCCCAAATTCCCCTTTTCTATCCCAGAAATCCCCTCTAAACATCCCTACTCCCTTTGTTTATGCTTAAATCCCCCTCATTCCCCTATCGCTGCCCTTGGTTGGCCTTAAAATGCTTTAAAACAAACCAAAAATCATATTTTCTGCATAGTCTGGGCCTAGCCCCTTTCGGCCTAGCCCCCGCACCTTCCCCCCACAAAACCCAGTGCTACGACCAAGTGGTAGCCCCGAAGGCGCTAATCTCCAATGTATATCGGGAACGCTCCTGGCCGTTGATATTTGTAGATTAGACGACAATCATTAACTCTGTATTGTTCGTGTTTCCCCCATTCAAACCCCCAACCGCGCAATCGTCGTCCATTCACCCGCCAGATTGACGGTTCGGACTCTACCTACCCCTGCGGCCCCCACCGTGCACTATCCATAAAACAACTCGGTTTTCATCACACCGCTAATGGGGGTCAGGCGGTATTTTCCCATTGTCCAGCGATTCCATACAGCATTCGACGCATGGCTCCTGTACGATTCCAAAACCGCTTGCTCATCGCACATTATCTTTCGGTACAGGACGCACAACGATATTCATATCAACCATCAGATCTGCCGTTTCCCATCCAACGGTCGTCGCTCAACGAAGCTGCACGGGGTTTAATCCATACTCCTGGCCCATCGTTCGTCATCCTCCGCCGCATGTTCAACCATCGATCTCCTCTCAGATCCGATGGTCTAGATTGTTTTCCCCACTGTCGTCCTCACAGTCATCCACATCAGCCGACCCCCCATTGTTTTCTTAACCTGTGTTCATGTTTTGCAGGGTTATCAGAGGCGGAAAACCACCATGGTTCATATGTACTACTTCAATGGCGTGCTGCGCAGACAGAATTAAATTTGAAAGCTGGTATTACAAAAAAAAAACTCAGAAAGGTAGCAGCGTCATAAATATTACCCAGGGACAGTTCAACCTCCGCGAAGAAACCTATCCAGTGCCATTAAAGCCCAGATTCTACAGCCATAATTTGAATTAAGAAGCAGAGAGCTTAAGTCACACAAATGAAGGTATTTAAGCCTTATGTTCAGAAGTTTATAGGAAAATCACCGGATCAGTGATCCCATGGATCATGCGGAAGGTACAACACGTAGAAATTCATGTATATCAGGGTTTCACATCAATAGATTGTCCCAAAGGACGAAGCACCCATAGCAGTTCAATTATTTACCGTGCTCCTGAAGATTTCCGCCTTAACCACAGTCCAAAGCTACCAGGGCATTTGTTTCACAAGTATGGTAGTCCATTCAGTCATTTTGTTCATGCACCAGAGTACTACACAGTACTGCAGTCAGAAGTACATAAGATTCATATCAGAGTAATCTGAAGTCTGAAGAAGATCATTCGTTCACCCAAAGAACATCAGAGATTAATGCATAGGATTTATACAGAATGGGCTTCGGCCCTCTTTCTTTTCAAAAGTTTTAATACTGCATTTAGTTCTTCACCTACCTCCTCTGCTCCTCTGGAGCTATAAATTCATGAAGAAACTCATTGTAAAGGTTGTTGATCAGTTATCAGAGAACTACAAGTAGTTTCTTTTGAGACATAGTCTCTATGTAAAGTTGTAAGATAGGTTGAAGGAGATGTTTTCAGACTGAGTATTAAGATATTGGCAATATTGTACTTGATTGGTGTTACTTTTTAATACGACAAGCACATTTCTTTGGATCCTGATCTAAAGCAGCGGTGATGTTTTCCTATCTCTGTGTTTAATTCATTTCATTTCATTTGTACTGGCTTGCATTAGAATATTGGCATAGGATTTACCCTTGTTAGGTACCCTATGTTTCTGCTCTCCTTGCCATTAATGTTTCTCTTCTGAATGTATTATCTAAGAAATGTTTTTAGTTAGTTTAACCAGTGTAGTGGATGTTATTGCCTGCTCTCTGATGTATGAATTAAATGAATTCAGTTCTTAGATGTTTCTTGTTAAGGATTCAGTTGGAAGATTTGGGAACACTGGGGATTAGAGTTAGCCCTATCCACTAGGATCCTTGTGTGACCAGCTAGTCTTTAACTTTGTGCTCAGAATCTATGTTATCTCCTCCCCTCTTATCATTTCATATCACAAAATCATCTTTAATATCCTATGTTTTAGATGACTAGCCCAATTGAAAGCTTGCACATTAGATAGTAAGTAAATCCTTTCCTGACTCCATTGCCCAATGGTCTCAAATGCTTTTCTGGAGTGCTTCACCTCTGTCTTATCCCTCTTTGCTTCATCCTTGTCTTACATTGAATCCTTCTTTCCTGATAACGAACAACCAAACAAAGAAACAATCAAACAAACAAACCTTGTGCCTATAACTAGCCTAACATCATAACATTTGAGCCTCAAATACATATACCTTTGACAATCATAGAGAGATCCCTCTTTGGACCTAGGAGGGCTAGAGCCTGAGGTCTAAAAATGGTTTTGATGTTGTCTCATCTTTTGGTATTACCAACCTTGCCAAAACATGGGAACCCCAACACTGTCAGTGCATAGATTAGCCGGTTCAGGATTACTAAACTGGCTGCAGATACCTCACTTTGGCCGATATAGTATAATTGACCAAGTTGTGCGAAAACCGCTAGCCCTGATCGATGACAACAACTTGAGGATATAGGACCATATTCCCATCGATGTCACCCTAATTCACCGCATTACTGGTCTCCCCATGGAGGGGCCAAATCCCATGGAGCGCATCGGCAAGAAGTATGAGCAACAAATCACTGACAAGGTGCAAGAATACTACTAGGTCGAGAGAAACACTAAAAGGGTTCCTGATCAACACCATTTTCGACCCTGGAGTGCGCATGGGTACCCTGTTGCTGGCTTGTAAAATGATGTGCAAGTTCCAGGCAACGACTGTCCCCACCTATGTAATTCAGCTTGCTAGCCACTGTGAAAATGGGGTCTGCTTTAACTGGTGGCAGTTCCTCTGCAACAAGTTTTTGGAAAATGTGGGCGAGGCCCAGGATCAAAGGAAGGTGTTCTGTTACTCTTAGCTACTGCTCCTAATTGCATTGGTCACATGGGAAGCCCATGAAGGATTGGCCCTCCTTGAGCTCAACCCAGACATGTGTGAAGGGGTGTGATACAAAAACTTGTTGGATTAAAAGGATGCGGAGCGTATTAATGAAAACAAAGTAGCAATTCACTCCTAGCCATGCCTATTACTGAAGGTCTATGAAAAGTATAAGCACATCACAACATTCCAGGTTACAATGCATAACGTGCAGATTCAGGGCCGTAAGGATCCTGCTTGGAGGTAGCTACCTTACATGGTCACCGATGAGGAAATTGATCGGCTCATCGCCACTTGGCTGCCGCAATGGAAATTTGATTTCAAATTGGAAACAATTGACACTGTTGGTACAAGCGTAGTTCCAAAGACCACAACCCCACCTGATACCACCAAGAACTCAAAAGGCCGTGGCCTGGAGGGCTCCACCAGGACGGAGGTTCCCCTAGATGTAGCGGAAGGCATGGAGCAGGAATCGTTGTAGGACATGGAGACTGAGGGTTTGGATGCATGGGGCATTAGTTCCTTTCATGGTGTGAAATGGAAAACTGTATCTCTCAAGGGCCAGCAAACCAAACGATGGGCTATGAGGCCCAGTAGGGAGATTGAGGTTACTTTAACCGAGGAATATTTGAAGAAAATTGTAGATGAGGTTACCCTTGCTTCAGAAGACAGGTGGCTTGCCTTGGAAGAGTAGCAGAAAGCCACAGCCGCCGCACTACAGTATGAGCTCCAAGCTCTTCTGCTCAAAGTCGATACCCTGCAGACGAGCATGGTTCAAGCGAGGCTGCCTCAAGCGACCAACACTGAGTTGATCTCCATGACCGAGAGCTACCTCTGCCCCCTGCCAGGTGCAATAATCACTCTTGAGTCTGCCCAATTTATGTGCACAAGTCCAAGCCTGCACAGAAGTACATCTGGACTTGGCCCAGCTTCCGCACAAGCCACTGTAGGTTCTCCACACATCCCTCTTTGAGGAAATCCAGCACAGAGACTAGCAGGTGCAGCAGCAGCTAAGTACAACCGAGCAGACCATTGTAGAAAAAACTATTGAGGTGTCCCAGGCACAGGCCATGTGTATCCTTGCCGCTGCGCAACAAACCGATTTGGAGTGCCTGATCAGCAGAGTCTATGCAGATGTGACCAAAGACATCCCTATCTCTACCACACCCAAGCTCAGATTGAGGGACTCATCGTAGTCGTGAAAGCTTCTCGGATCAAGATTCATAATGTTAAGACCGAGATGGAGCAGTAGATTGCCGGGTTGCAAGCTAAGTTGCAGCCAAAAACCCCTCCTCAGGTACGCGCCCAGAGAGCTGCGCTGGTCACAGAAACTACGAACACCATTAAAGCTGAAATTGATTAGGGCACCAAATTTCTTGAGAGAGCTATGTGGCTGTGGTTTACGGTGTAGCGTGATCATCTCCTACGTGAATTTACCCAAGAATTTCACTAGAAGGAAGAAGAATTCAAGAAAATGGAGGCTACAATGCCCACTCTGATCCTAGCTCAACGCCTGGAACATCTACAAGTTAGCCATGCACTCAGAGATGACCTGGAAGGGATTCGCCACAAGAAGAAGGTTATGAGTGAACACCTCAAACCATGAGCCGATGAAGCCCTCAAGATATCTCAGGACTTGGACGTTGCAGTCAAACAACTGAATCAGACTTTGGAGAGTGTCACCACTGCCACTGAAGGCCCAAACTCACAGAAGTTGGTGGACATTCCACAGAATGCTGCCGCACAAAGCGAAGGAGTGTTTCCCCCTCTGGTTGACGCAATCAAGCAGCTCCAGGCAAAGATGTAAACCCCATGGCCGCTGTGACTCAGGACAAGTCACAAGATTGTGTTGTGGGACTGTTGGAATGGGGTCCCCTAGCTGCATTTTTTTATATATATTTTTGTAGTAATTAGTCTAGCACAGGGGCTTTGGGCGGGTCAAAGCCCCCAATGTATTTTTATGGGTCAAAGGGTAGACCTAGATTTCGCAAACCACGGTTTGCGGACCATAGGATAGCTCAGGCTATGATGATATAAATAGATAGATAATTTGAGTCTAGAGTTAAGTAAGAAAGATTGATGCTAAATACAGACTATTGAGATCTATTTTGGGTAGTATTGGGTAAGGACTCCTATTGGCTGTGTGCACAGAGATCCTCAATCCTGCTGTGTGCGGACCCTGCTGGCTATGTGCGCGGGTTGTGACTTGGGTTTGTAACTTGGTTTTAGACATTGATGAACACGAAATCTGTTGAAATATCTCTATGTTATCTGACTTGGTTGCGTTTAGTATTGAAGTACATCTGCGTTAGCTGTGAATGTGTCTTTGATATATAAATTAGCTACGATTGTGTTATTCTGTGATGATAATTACTGATGCGCACGTGGATGCGAAGGTGTTGCTAAGATCTGTTTAATAATTGTAGCTTTGTTTATGTTTACATGTTGGTTATACTATTAAGGACTCAGTAATAAGCCTCTTACGTGAGAACCTGATAGATCTCAACAATACTGCCTTAATTACCCACTTTCTGCTAGGGTGCGGAAACCTCATTCCAACACCCAAACATACTACTTCGGGTGAGACCTTGGCCTACGAAAGTGGGTAATTGCCAAAAGGGCTAGTAGTATAGGGGTTTGTTGGCAAAACTTAAATCCAAACTTGGGTCAGGACCCCTCAAGCCAACAAGAGGCTAAGAAGAAAACTACCAAAGATACTGTTGGCAATATGATGCAGAGTGTTGTCCTTGATGGCAACCCACTGAATGAAGATGAAGACATGAGATTGTTGGCATGTGTTGTCCTGGATGGCAATCCACCTGATGAAGTTATTCTTGACTTGATGGACTTGGTAAATGATGTAAATCTGATGTGATAAGATGTTTGTTAGCAATATGATGCTAATTGTTGCCCTTCGAGAACAAATGCATTGATGCGTTGTCCTTGAATGGCAACCTAATTTATGAAGTTGTGCTTGATAGAATATGTCTTGATGAACTTGTTAAATGATGTAAATCTGATGTATCTACAGTGAGTACAGAAGGTAATGAAGAAAGAAATTCAGTATGAGCTAGATCTATGATGAAAAGAGTATGTCTCAAGGCATACGCGGAGTTGTCTAGGAGAAGTCGCGTATGCACGCGGGAAATAACGTGCCAAGTCGCGTATGGGAAAAAGCGCTCATAAAGTGAAAAACCAGGGGTAACCACCATTGTATTGACCCATTATATTGGGTAATGATGTCTAAATGACCCCATCCAGGGATACCATCGGAAGTAATGTGGTTTTGGCTCATGGTATTGAAAAAGGGTAAACCTATATAAAGAGAAGAATTTCATTGTGCAAAACATGAACGTGGGGGCAAGATGTCTGAGCTTGAATGAATAATTCTCTCTGAAGGATATCTGAATGGAAAGGGTTACAACTGAATGATAGATCTGAATGTATGATGCAGCAATGATGAAGAATGGGATCTAGATCTGAAATGCTAGATCTGTTTATGGAATGATTAGATCTGTGATGAGGCGAACATCTGTCTGAGGTAAAGGGTAAAATCTGAAGTGATGTATCTGTTGTGAAGAATTGCAATGACATAAAAGTCTGAAGATCCATACGCTAGTTCGCCGAAGAGGAAGCGCGTATATACACGGCTTCGCTGAAGAGAAAGCACGTATGCGCAATAAAATTAGCTCTGTAATATGTACAGAAGTATACGCCGGTTTATGTGATCGGAAGCGCGTATATATGTGACATCAGAGAAAGGAAAGCGCGTATGCAAACTAGGGTTTGCTGAAGTCTGTGGTAAGAAAATGTCCAACTGGTCGTTACTGTTTACCGATATCTGCCAGAAAGAATGGACTACCTATGTTTGACTATGCCAAAGTCTGGAGGGTCAAGTCTGAAAATATGATGAAACTTGGCCTACAAGTATTGTTCTATTGAAGTTGTTAGATCCAGTGTGAAAATTGATGAAACGTGGTCCAAGGTGGTGCTGAGGGTTGTCAGCCTCACCATTGTAGCTCCCTTCCGTGTGAGGCCGGTAACCAGATCGTGTGGTCGTAGTTCCTCTCCAGATGGCAGAACAGTCGGGGTTGGAGCTCCTTCGAGGAGAGGTCGAGAAACGAGCTTGCAAGCGCTCAGACACTGCAGGAGTCCGGCCTTAAAGACATATGTTGTAAGATGTTTTCTCTATAATAAAATATTGAAGGTTTGAGGCAATCATAGCTGGTTTTCCCGACTTGGGTTTCCACCTAAAAATCCCGGTGTTCATGTGTGATGCTTTGTGTGATGGTTTATTCTGTTGTTACTACACATGTTTACTATTAACTTAACATCTGATGATTGAATAGTGCAAAGAACTAAGTTAATAAGTATCTGCATTTTTAGATATCTGCTAATACGCGAGTTGCATGAAGGATATCCACGTATATACGCGAGTTTACTAAAGGAAAGTAGCGTATGGGTTTTAGAGAGTGAAAAAGTAAAAAGTTTTGAATATGCTGTAAATACTGATTCACCCCCCCCTCTCAGTATTTCTCCCAACAATTGGTATCAGAGCAGGTTCTTCTGCAGAAGCTTGATCGCTTGAAGGAGATCCGTCGCAATGGGAAGTCTTGAAGGAGTAATGTCTATAAAGCCACCTCTATTCAATGGAAGCAATCTGATATTCTGAAAGGTACGAACAAAAGCATATCTGCAAAGTCTTGGTGCAGATGTATGGGCAATCGTGGAAGAAGGTTATCAGTATCCGGCAAGTATTCCTACTGATGCAGCAGAAAGGAAGAAGTATGAATTCAATGCCAAAGCAGTAAATGTCTTATTAGGTAGCATGTCTGAACCATAATTTTCTAAAGTGATGCAGCTACATTCAAAAAAAGAAATATGGGACAAAATCATTCTGAGTTATGAAGGAGACACGAAGGTAAAAAGTGCAAAACTCCAAACTCTTAGAATTGAATATGAAAATTTGAAGATGCATAGTGATGAGAGCATTGCCCATTTCTTCTTACGTCTGGACGATATTGTCGAATGAGAAATTTGGGTGAAACCATAACTGATACAACTCTGGTGGAAAAAGTCTTAAGATCCTTGACTTCAAAATTTGACTCTAAAGTTTCAGCTATTGAAGAAAGGCAAGATCTGCAAACTCTTACTATTGTTCAATTACATGGTGTTCTGATTGCTTTTGAAATGAGACAAGGAGGTCCTTCTCAAATCAGAGAAGCTGCTTTTAAGGTATTTGCAAGAGGAAAATAAAAGGAAGTTGTCAAAGAATCCAGCTATATATCCGATGAAGAAGAAGCGAATTTCGTGAGAAAACTCCAACTAGGAACTGGAAGATTCAAAGGTAAGCTTCCTTTCAAATGTTTTGAGTGTGGAAAAGTTGGTCACAATGCTGCTAAATGTCCTTATAGAGAAAAACATGGTAAAGGGAAACAATTTGAAAAAAGGAAGAGTTATTATGCAAATGAAGATGATGATGAAGTGTCCAATGAAGATGAAGAAGATTCTGACCATGATCTGAAAGTGCTCATGGCAAAGAAGCAAAAGAAGAAGGCTACTCGAAACAAGGAGATATCTCAGAAAACATGTATAACAGAAATTGAAGAAGATGAATCAGATAGTGATTGGGGTCCTTGTAATAATCTTCTTTGTGCAAACAATAGTGAAGATAGTGAAAATAAAGTTGTGGATCTAGAAGAAGCTCTCAAGATTAAAGTTGAAGAACTACAAAGTTCATCTAATAAGCAAGAAACAATCTACAAAGAGATGATCTCTCAAATGGAAAAATAAATAGAAATGCTGAACGGACAGGTGGACAAGTATCAAATGTTTCATACTTATGCATCCAATCGAATTAAAGGACTAGAAGCAGAAATCAACGATCTAAATGCAGATCTCGAAAAATCAAGCAAGAAGAATGAAGGACTTGAAGCTACAATCATCTCTCTGCAAGAAGATCTTGAAGCATCAAGTAAGAAGAATAAGGAACCTCTATAACCAATTGATAAGGAAGGCCTTGACGAAATCATCTCTCTCAAAAGTGGAAAAATCAAATAAGAAGAATGAAGAAATTTGCAGCAAACATGTGAAAACGATTAAACTATGAAAGAAGAGATTCTAAGTCTAAAGGATCAAGTAGAAGATGGAAGAAGGAAAGAAGAAAGCATGAAAAAGCAATGCCAAGTCTTGGAGGTGGAGGTAAACATTCTCAAAGGTAAATTAGAAGAAAAGGTTAAAATTTTGAGGTTTCAAGATAGTACTAAGATTTTGGACAATATTCTGAGTAATCAAAGGTCTCTGCTATCAAACTTGGTCTTGGTTTTCATGAAACTGTTAAAGGAGAATCTAGTTCACAAGGAAGTGCTAAATATTCAAAGAAAGTCAATGCAAAACCTGAAGAGTTGAAAGAAACAAAAGGTCAGCCAAAAATGATGAAATATCAAAGGAAATCAGTCAATAATGTTGAATTATTTAAATGTCATAATTGCTGAGCTACTGGTACCAAATTGCAGAAGCAGAATATTTCAGCCACAAACTAACAGATCCTACATAGAAAGGTACTCTGGTCTCTTCAAGGGATATTGTCTTTCATGTAACAAGTATGGATCTCAATAGGCCAGTTGCGAAAAATGATTAAAAGGAGGGAAGATTAGAAATATAAATATGATTCTTATGCTTATTTCTCACGGACACACGAGATGTTATTCTTGTAACAAGTATGGACATGTAGAAAAGGAATGCAGATCTGAGAAAGTGGACAATTTTCAGCACACAGTTAGGAAGTTCAAGCAAATTTGGAAAAGGAAGGAGGACCAGTCAGAAACGTAGGGAATACTGACCCTACTGCAGTCATCCGCTTCTGAAGCTTACTTCTCTTATTGACTGCAAGAATGATGTGGGATACATTATGGGATTTAGTAATGTATCGTCACAGGGGGAGCAAGAACAATGTATGATGACTCTCATGGTTGATTATTTTGGTTATATGTATTTATGACAGAACATTTGATATGAAGAAGACAGGTATAGGAAGGACAAGTTCAGGGGGAGATGAAGGAATGTGAAAATTTCTATGCTTCACTTTCCATACGCGAGTTAGATGAACAAAAGTCGTGTATACACGCGAGTTCCAGCAGACACAGTCGCGTATGCATTAATGATAAGAAAATTGGGATGACAGCTGAAGATCAGGAGCAAAGGTTCAGGGGGAGCATCAGTCTGATTGTTAATCCAATGTATTATTAACTCGATGTCGTTTGTTGCTCGATTCTAAATTATGGATGAGTCCTGTTTTTTTTTTATGAAGAGTATTCGTTGCTGAGATGAAAGTCTTATAATTCGGAGATAAGGACAGTTCATACAGAGATTTTTGCTGATAACTTGCTGATGAAGGTGTTCAGGTTGTGCAAGTTAAGGAGGAGCACTGGTTCAGGGGGAGAAGCAGGTTGAATACTAATGATTGCATTGTTGGCACTATGACTGCTTATTCTTTGATACTCATGCTCAAATGATGATAACTTGGTATATGGTTTATTATGATGAGATTTTGAGCCCTGTTTGTTGAAAAGTATCTTTTGTGCTCACACATGGATGAGTTGGAAGTCGTTTTATTCAGAAATAAGAATAGATCATGCAGAGTTTGTTACTATGGTTGAGATCTTTTCCCTACATATGTTACTTCATGTTAAATCTTAAAGATCATGGCGACATTGGACCACATGGATGATTGACACATATTTGAAGATGTTGTTCTGGTATGATAATTTCTCTTGGAAAGAATGTATTGATGCTGCAAAGAATCTGAAGGATTGGTTACTAATGTACTTATGCTACAACCATTGGATGACGCTTGAAGACACAACTACTCTGTTCTATCTATCTGTGTTCCAGGGAAGCATTCAAATATCTCAGAAAGAATCTGAACACTGTCTTTTTCTCACAGAGGATTAGATCTGGTTAAAGTATAGAAGATGGTATTGGATACGCAGATTTCCTGATACACAGTCGCGTATATACGCGAGTTCATGCACAAAAAACCGCGTATGTCTGATTGCTGACAAATTTCTGTTTGGGGTCAGCTCTCTTCAACATAGCTGCAGTGCTGTTTGGTATCTCTGGTATCTCTGGTGATGTTCCAACTCTTATAATATTGTTTCAATCTCTGATGTTTTAAAGATGCCTTGATGATTGGTTGAAAGTGTTTAGGATGCAAAAACTAAGGGGGAGCCTTAGTCATATGGAAAGGATGTTCGGATGCACATTTTCAGGGGAAGCCCTAGTCTTGCTGAAGTATAATGCATTGTTGGCATTATGGTGGTTCTGATATATGATCTCTCTTGAGGTTTTTTCTGGTCTTGGTCATAAATGGTCATATTTGTATTTTGATGAAAAGGTCTTGTTGAGACCCATGATGTAAAATTGTAATTTTCAGTCATGTAAGGACTTGACAAATTTTGTAAACCCACTTGGTTGGGTAGTTGAACTGAAATGTGTAAACCCACTTGGTTGGGTATTTGAGTCTCATATGTAAATCCACTTGGTTGGATATTTGATCTAAGTATGAGTCCTTGGTGAGAGGAAGTTCATAGAGTCATATACTTCATTGAAAAATATGTTTGAAGATTCAGCATGAACTCAGGGGGAGCTTGGTCACTTCAGTATATATCAGATCTGCAGAACGCTTCTTCCACATGCGGAGAAAAGGTTAATTTACGTTGGTTTTGATCTGCCCTTTTCCCTTGATGTCAAATGGGGAGAGTATTATGTATTATGGTGTTTGAATAATGGTGATGTCAGTATCAAACACCATCATGGTTGCCATCAAGTCCAAAGGGGGAGATTGTTGGCAATATGATGCAATGTGTTGTCCTTGATGGCAGCTTAGCCTGAATGAAGATGAAGACATGAGATTGTTGACATGTGTTGTCCTTGATGGCAATCCACCTGATGAAGTTATTCTCGACTTGATGGACTTGGTAAATGATGTAAATCTGTTGTGATATGATGTTTGTTGGCAATATGATGCTGAGTGTTGTCATTGATGAACAACCCACTTGATAGAATGTTGTCCATGAATGGCAACCCACTTGATAAAGATGATGGCATCCTACTTGATGAAGATGAATTGTGTCTTGATGAACTTGCTAAATGATGTAAATATGATGTATATACAATGAGTACAGAAGGTAATGATGGAAGGAATGTCAGTATGTGCTAGAACATGATGAAAAGAGTATGTCTCAAGGCATACGCGGATTTGTCTAGACAAAGTAGCGTATGCACGCGGGAAATAACGTGCCAAGTCGTGTATGGGAAAAAGCGCTCATAAAGTGCAAAACCAGGGGTAACCACCATGGTATTGACCCATTGTATTGGGTAATGATTCGTCTAATTCACCCCGTCCAGGAATACCATTGGAAGTAATATGGTTTTGGCTCATGGTATTGAAAAAGGGTAAAGGTAAGGGTAATATGGTTTTGAAGAATTTCATTGTGCAAAAGAGAAGTGTGGGAGCAAGATGTCTGAGCTTGAATGAATAATTCTCTGTGAAGTATATATGTATGGAAAGGGTAAAGGTTTGATGATGGATCTGAATCTATGATGCACCTATGAAGAAATGATGAAGCAGGATATCTAGATCTGAAATGTATCTGTATTTGCTAGATCTATTTATGAAATGATTAGATATGAGATAAGGCGAACATCTGTCTGAAGTAAAGGGTTAAATCTGTGTGATGTATCTGTTCTGAAGAATTGCAATGACCTATATGTTTGAAGATCCATATGCTAGTTCGCCGTAGAGGAAGCGCGTATATACGCGGGTTTACTGAAGAGAAAGCGCGTATGGGCAGAGAAATTAATTCTGTAATTTGTACAGAAGTATACGCTGATTGATGTGAACGGAAGCGCGTATATACGTGATATCAGAGAAAGGAAAGCGCGTATGGCGGGGTTCTTGCGAGAATACGTATTGAGAAATGTACGATGCGTTATATTCGGTTTCTGCGATACTCTGTCGATGAGTTATATATGTCGGTTCATGTTTGAATGTGCTTAAAAGTATGGAGTGGGTCCGGTCGAAAATATGATGAAACGAGGCACAAGAGGTTGTGCTCTATTGAAGTTGTTTGGATCTAGTGTGAAAATTGATGAAACGTGGTCCATGGTGGTGCGAGGTTGCTTGATCGAAGTGCGTGGCTCCCTTCGAGGTGAGGTTGGTAAAGCGAGATCGGGGGCCCGTAGCTCCCTTCCGGAGAGGCCCCGGTAAAGCAGAGTCGGGGGGTTGGAGCCTTCGGGAGAGCACGGTAAACGAGCGCGGTGGGTGATGGAGAGCGACGATCAGGAGTCTGCGCAGCCCCACTCTCGGAATAGAGGCTTTTCTCTATAATAAAATATTGAAGGCTGAGCAACTGCAGCGGTGGTTTTCTCCCGACTTGGGTTTCCACCTAAAATCCTGGTGTTCATGTGTGATGCTTATGTGTGATGGTTTATTCTGTTCTTACTGCATATGTTTACTGTTTATAGAACATCTAATGAATGAATGATGGAATGATATAAGTGAAGAATCAATGGCATACTTAGATCTCTGTGTATACGCAAGTTTAGTAAGGGTATCCGCATATATACGCGAGTCTGTATCAGGAAAGTAGCATATGGGTTTTAGAAGAAAGAAAAAGTAAAAAGTTTGAGTATGCCCTAAATACTGATTCACCCCCCCCCCCCCCCCTCTCAGTATTTTTCCCAACAGATACTTATGACATGGAAGGCTTGCAAAATGTCCCTAAAATAGAGTCAAATAAAGTTCTTGAGTTAAAGAGGCAAGTTGGATAAAAGTTATTCCTCAAAATGATTCATTAGGAATTTAGGAAGGAATCAACCAGTTGCATCACATACTCAACCACCTTCATAGATATTAGTTGTTGATGATGATGAAGAGGAAGAAGAAGCACAATCTATTGAGGAAGAGACTTAAGAAGAATAAGTAGTTGAGGCACATGGACTTTGGGATTTTATTTTACATACCTTATATTGTTAGGCCCCGGAATTGTTATGTTTAATTCACATTCTCATCCTATTCTTACTCATAGTTTTCATTTTTACTATTATCATTTTGCGCAATTGTTGGGCTAGTATCTTAAACATGGAGCATGATCAGGTAATTGTTCATTATTTAACCTATTTCCTTTATTTCGATAAGATTTGCATAAAAATGATTATTGATGATGGTGATTGTGTTGTTTCAGGAAGACATTACATAACGATAAAATATACACATGCATCAACAATTAATTGCACCAACTTCTCTTCCTACACGAGTAGTCCTACATTAGGATTCCTGCACTGATTTGGGGCTTTGACATATCGGAATGCTTTCGGGGAAAACCGAAGATGGTTATTGTCCAAAATAATGTTCTAACACATTCCCATGAGTTGGATTACACCCAGGTCCCACATGTGGGTTTCTATAATAAAATCAACAAATCTTCTCAAAATCTACACAGTTTTCAAACTACCAAGTTTGACCTCGATTTGCATGAAGTTGGAGGTGAATCATGAAAATACGAGAAAATGGGTTTTTTACCAATATAACCAATTATCTAGAACCTGAACCATTTCAAAATATTCACAGTATTCTAAAAATTACACACATATCTTTAAAGTAGTTTTTATACAAAATGACTTTTTCCAGAATTCTAGTATCTTGGCACAATTTTCAAACTGTCAAGTTTGGCATCGATTTTCATGCATATGGAGGTAAATGTCGAAAATCCTAGCAATGGGTTTTTTTCCAATATAAAAAATGATCTAGAACCAAAATGTTTTCCAAATATTTGTGTTATTCCAGAAGTTACACGTAGGTCTTTGAAACAATTTTATAAAAAAGACTGCTTTTCCATAATTCTAAGATCTTGCCCAGATTTGCCAAAAAGTGAAAATTCGTATTAGACCAACATTTTATTGATGCGACAAGGGTTTTTCTGGTCTAATATTGATGAAAAATAGTTGGAATTCACTTCCTCATATTTTTTTGTAATGGATTGGCTGGCCTAAAGCTAAATTTGTATCATGAAATGTATAAAAACAGAGCTATGGCTCCAAGACAAGGGAGAATAATATATTCTTCGTACTCTCATGCTGCTAAGCAGAGTGTTGAGGGTATTCCCCTTCCTCAAATCAATTTGGAGTGAAATACGAAGCTCAAATGTATAAGGACTGATATTTCCTTTAATAACGAGCTTCTAATGCGAGGTTCATGTATCCATTTTCTATATTTTCTATAATGTTAATATTTCTCTCATAGTTAAGCATTTTCCTTAAAGGGAAATGAGTTGGTTGGCTAGGGCTCAACCAACCCAACCCATTCTCCCCATATTATCGTGGTGTGCTTAGATACAATAATGTTTTTTTAACATAATCATTTCTTTAATTTTGAGCATGCAGATTTGATGAAATTCTTGGGTTGTGTTCCTTTTGCTATGTAATCTCAGATATGAGAGGTTTTTTTGTGTGTTAAGTGTGTTTCATTTCGGTACAATAATTTTCATTTATTTTCCCTGAATCATTGCAATGCGTCATTTTCCTTTGAGAAAGATTTCTTGAATCATTTCTGAATGTAGTCAGGGTTGCATGTTCTGGTGATTTAAGATTTGTTTAAATAGTCATTTCTTTCCTGAAGCAAACACACTCTGTTTGGAATATAAATGGTAACTGTGTGATGGTATTGATTTCTCTGCATATTATTTGATGTTCAAACTATATCCTTTTCCTTAATAAATAATTGTGAAGAAAGGCTTCTGGTACATGAATCATTGATGATTGTTTTCCAAATTTGGTACAAATAAATACTTTTAAGTTAAAAAAAATTCATTCATATGAAGAGTATGAGCCACACTGTGATAAATATTCAGAGAGGTTTTGAGTTTTAAAGTAGTGATTCTTTGTTTCAACACAAGAATTTATTGTTCATTAAATTGTTATAATTGCCTTAAATCTTCACAATTTACCTTTTTTTAATTGGAAGTTTGCATTTGATTTGGGATTCTTTTCATTGATGCTCAAGTTAAATTTTTCCTTCTTCATTTCTTAATTTCTTTCTTAATGGACATAACACAATGATTTATAGGTTAAGATATAAATGATAGATGAGTAGACTCATTCTGGTACAGGAACTAATCCATTCCAGTGCAGGAATATAGTGGTTCTAGTATAGGAACATGGTCATTTTGGTACAGGAACATAATTTTCATAACATAAACGAACTCACTCTATTTTCCTAGTACATGAATCATAATATAGGAATAGATTTACTTTTAGAATCTTTTGATTTTTTCAATTGATTTATTGAGTGGCATGAATTTTGAGTTTATTTATTTCATTTAAGAAGTAATTTTCAGGTAAAATATTTTACTATTATTTTTTGAGTGAGAGCCCACTTTCCAGTGTGTTGTGAGCAGTTTCTCCACAAGCTAGGGTTTTGTTTTGCAGGTTGCTAGATTCCTTCACTGGCATTTCCAGTGTTGCGCCTGGAAGTTCACGAACTTCTGGATTGAAAATTAAATGTTGGTCCATTAATATGCCATATACTACACCCGACATATATGAAGATGATGAAGAAGCTATGTATGTCACAACCAGAAGAAAAGGACCTGTAGATACACCCTCAAAGGGCTATAAAGTTGCAGATGATTTTTCAATTGAAAAAGGTATGCCTAAGAAAACTTCTAGTCTTTCTATTGATTCTTCATATACTATACCTAAAGCATCTTCCTTGACATCAACTTCATCTAAAAATTTGATAGTATATGGTAATATCGAATATAACATTGTCGAAGAGTGAAGAAAACTGTAATATTCGAAAACAGGAAAAGCAACAATATTGAACATAAAATTGGAAATTGCAGTGAATATAAATACATCAAAACATGAGACAACATAGAGCCTTTCCATTATGTTTAATAACAGAAAATAAGTACAATGTCTTGAGGTTATGTCACTCAAGCTAGGCAAACAAGCCTCCCATGATTCAATACATCAAAATATGAAATACTTCTAATACATAAAATGCCAAAATGATATGAATGCACAATCCAAGAGGGAATAACTGCAACTAGAAAATATAAATATATATATCTACTGATATAATGCTAAAAAAGTGTCGGGAATAGAGATCTAATCTCCCAAGCACAATTCCAACACAACCCAGAAAGGGTTTCTGGAAATATAAAATGTGAAAAATGCAGCCCTAGGGGCGAATAACATTCTACAACTCCATGAATATAGGAAGGTGGCTGATATGAAAAGAAAATAGCTGAAACTCCTCCCAAAATTTCCTCCCAATGAAAGGTTGATCCCTCCACTAGGAAACTATCTCACAAAATGGGTCTCTCAACCCTCCACTGCAACTACCCTACAAAATATTGCAGTTTTTGAAGGAGACTGCACTGTGGTAGATGGCTGAAGCTTGGCCTGATTTCAGATGGTGGAATGAAGCTCAATTTACCTCTCCTGAGTGGGCACTCGAAGTCTCCCGAGGATGAGGGTGGGATTTCCCCCCGGAAACACCCTTGTGCTAAACAACACAGTAGACTCCGCTAAACAGCTAAAGTGTGCAGAAATTCATAAAACACAAAGACATAAAAAATGATCAGAATTCCTTCTATGGCTTCCATCCCCTTCCTTATAATCTTGGTGAGCTTCCTCACCCTTGGTCCCACTCATTAAAGATGCTACTCCCATGCATACACTCCACCATAACTAGGTTGTCCTCCACTATCTCCACTCTCTCCATGGAAACGCTCTTGATTTGGTAAACCTTGACCCCATCCACATGCATTGACCCCATTCACACTAAGGATTTCTTTATTTCAGCTAGCTACATTGATCCACCTTCACACTAGAAGTGGTTTTATTCCTACTAAAGAGATTTAAGGGTCTCTCTACCCACCTATTCATCCGAGTTATGAATGAAAGAAAAATTTAATATTCCAACTAGTTAAAAGCTAATTAGGAATATTACATTCCTCCCCTCCCAATTTTTTCTTGTCCTCAAGAAACTGCAAAGATGGATGTTGCAAAATATTCTCTCCTTCCCAAGTGGCATCCTCATCTGGTAGATTCATCCATTGAATCAAATATTCTTTAATCACCCTGTTCTTTGTTGCCTCTCTCGAGTGTCCAAGATAACCTCTGGTTGTAAAACCAGATGGCCCTCACCATAAATAGGTGGGAGATCCATGGTGGCAAACACATGTTGTCCAATGGCCTTCTTGAGGCATGAGTCATGGAAAATGTTATGGATATTACTCCCAACGGGGAGCTCCAACTCATATTCTACCTCCCCAACACGAAAGATCACCTTGTATGGCCCATAGAACCAAGGCTTAAGCTTCTCAACCCCCTTCTCCTTCAATGTAGACTATATGTAAGGATGAAGATGAAGATAGACTAAATCATCAATCTCAAACTGCCTCTCTATCCGACCACGGTTTACATACAACTTCTGTTGATTCAGGGCTGTAGAAATGTTGTCGTTGAGATAATGAAGTATATCCTGACTCTCTTAGATATACTCCTTGACTCTAGGAGCCCTGCTTGATCCAAACATCACATCAAAAAATGATAGAGTATCATACCCATAAAGAGCCTGAAATGGAGACATGCTGATGGACATATGAAATTATGTGTTTTATAAATACTCTCCCAAGTGGAGCCAACACAGCCATGCTCTTTACTGCCTCAAAAAATATTTTCGCAAGTATCCTTCTAGCCACTTGTTTACTATCTCTGTCTATCCATCGGTGTGAAGGCAATAACTGGTACTCGGTACCCACTAACCGAAAATCTCCTGCTAAAAGCCACCCATGAAGCGGTTATCTCGATCATTAACTATGGTCTTTGGAAGACCATGGAGTCTAAAGATATCTCTAAAGAAGAGCTCAGCCACCTGTGAAGTAGTATATCATGCAGAAATAGAAAAAAAATGTGAATACTTTGTTAGTTGATCAACAACTCCAAAGATACAATCCTTACCCTATACTATAGGTAGTCCGGGGATGAAATCCATGGAGATACTTTCCCATTTTCCTTCCAGAATAGGGAGTGGATGCAACAATCTTGCAAGATGGTTGTTCTCTCCTTTGTTCTGCTAGAAAAATACGAACTCCGTGATGTGTTGGAGCACATCCTCCTTAAGACCCTTCCATGAGAATCTCTCCCAAATGGCCCGATATGTCTTGGTTAATCCTTGATGGTCAAAAACTGTTGAATCATGTGCTGCATGCAAAATATTCTCCTTGAGTCTAGAATATCTAGTCAGGAATATTCGGTCTCAGTAATAGATGATCTCATCCATCACTCTAAACCTCTCATCGATCACCTGTCCATCTAGGATCTCACATGCAAAGCGGTCTTTGAAATACTCCACCAACATATGGGCCTTCCAATCTGTATTCACACTCATAAAGGGCAACACTGTTGGTCTCTGTGATTAGGCATTTGCTACCACATTTCTCTTCCCCTTGAAATATTCAATGTCAAAGTCATATGCTTGGATCTTACTAACCCATTTTTGTTGTCTCTCTTGCAGCTGCTTCTACTCAAGGAAAAATTGAAGACTATTGTGATCAGTATTCACTCAGAATTTGTTGCCCACCAAATATTGTCGGAATTTGGCTAATGCATGCATGATAGCCAACATTTCCTTATCATATATAGAGTACAACCTATCATGAGGCAACAAATTTTGACTCTCAAAAGCTATTGGGTGACCCCTCTCCATCAAGACTACTCCAATGCCCTCCCCTAAAGCATCACTTTCCAAGACAAAGGGCTGGGTAAAATCTAGTAATACCAACATTGGGCCGCTGCTCATCACCTCCTTAAGCCTATCAGAGGCCCTCTACATAGTGGTTGTCCAGCTAAAGGCTCCCTTCTTGGTAAAATCTGTAAGTGGTGCTGCTAGTTGAGAGAACCCTTTGACAAACTTCTGGTAGTAGGTGTAGATGCCTACAAACCCCTGAAGTTATGTTACATTCTTTGGCTCAGGCCAATCTCGAATAGTACAGATCTTATCCTCATGAAATCTCACTCCATCTACTCCAATGATGTGGCCCAAATAGAGCATCTATGTGAGCCCAAAATCACACTTGTAGAGCTTAGAATAGAATTGCTACTCCTCAAGAATGCATAATACTATCTCAATATGTTGCAAATGCTCCTCCCATGTGTGGTTGTAAATAAGAATGTCATCAAAGAAAGCCAACTCAAACTTCCTTAGTTGACCATGAAATATGTGGTTCATGCAAGACTGAAAAGTAGCTGGAGCATTGGTTAACCCAAAGGGCATCACCAAGAACTCAAAGTGGCCATAGTGGCATCTAAATGAACTCTTGAGGGTTTCTTGATCCCTCACCCTGATCTGATGGTACCTTGACCTCAAATCAATCTTTGAAAAGTACTTTGATCCCCTTAGGTCATCCATTAGCTCATCGATCATGGGAATTGGGTACCTGTTCTTAATTTTTTTCTTGTTCAAACTTTATAGTCAATGCACATCCTCAATGTGTCATCCTTCTTCTTTACTAAGACCATAGAAGAATCAAAAGGACTGTTGCTGGGTCAGATATGTCCTAAAGCCAAGAGCTCTTGAATGGATTTTTCAATCTCATCCCTATAGGATTTGGGATGCCTATAGGGTGTGGTGATCACTGCTTGGATCCCCTACTCCAACTCAATAGTGTTCTCAAATCCTCGGTCAGGTGGCCTCCCCAGTGGTATATCTCTAAATATTGTAGAATAATGATCTATAATAGACTACACATCTGGGTGTACTAGTGAACCCTTGCCTCCTGCCTCTAAAATACGCAATTCCACTGCCCATTGTATGTCCCCTCTACGCAAATCAGCCTCCATCCTACGTGCTGAGACAATCTGGGGTTGATAGGTGTGCATGTCCCTGATCTTTTGGTGCTTACCACTCCCCTTGTCTGTCTGTTCCATCTCCAAGGTTTCCCAATCTATGGTGACCTTACCCAAAGTGATCAACCACTGAACACCCAATATCACATTGGTGTCTGGAATATCAACCACAAAGAAGTTGTCTATGAATGTGTAAGTCCCAAAGTGATAGTTAGTGTTGGAACATACATGACACACTGCATGGTTCTAGCTCCTGGAACCAAGACTCAGAATCCCTCAAAATAATCTATGGAATGCCTCTCCTCTGCACTAATTGAGTATCAATAAAGTTGTGGGCAGGGATAATTTTAAGGATGGAAAATTATCTTGAAGTTTAAAAAATTGGCGAATCTCACTAGTCCCTAATATGAAAACTATAAAAATTTTATTGATGTATTTGTAAAATAATTAAAATTTATAATGATACTATATATATTGTCTATATAATGTGGGTGGATTTTAAAATAAAATAATTTTGTGTTGTAAAATTTGGGTGAATCATTTTTATAAAAAAATGGAAATTGGCGAATCTTTTTTTTGCAAAAACCATCGAAAATTAGCCCACCGACGAATATTAGCCCCTAAAATTTTCCATGGTTGTGGGTAGCCCCATTGTCTATCAATTCTGACACTCTCTGTCCCTGAATAATGCCTCTAACCCTCAATGTTAGATACTTTGGAACTCCCCGCAAAGTTGCAAGAGTCCCTCCAGCGGGAGAAAATTCTCCCTTCACACCTCCTAGTGGTGGTGCAACTCCTCCTAATGTTACAGCACTGGTATCCTCCTTTAAGTTTTCTGCTTCCATTTCTTCATACTTAGAGAACACCTCAATATAATGTGCCTTCCCGGTAGCACAATGGTGCCTTGGTTCCCATGGCTCTTGGAAAGTGAATAAAAGTTTTCTCCTCCTTGGATCTCCCCAGACATCATCACCAAGAGATCCCTTTTCTTGGTTCTCCTTTGAGGGAGGAAACTTCACATCTTTTCCATGTGCTTGAGAAGAGAAATTTTGTTGTAAAGGGGCCTTTTCCCTTGGAAAATCATGTTGCAAATCTCTAGCCCTCTCAATAGCCTCTTGGAGCGTAGTTGGTCTAGTGGATTTCACCAACCCATGCAAAGGCTATGCTATCCCATTAATAAAAATATGTACTCTCCTAGCTGTAGATAGATCAGACACCATAGCTTAGAGTTTTAGAAATTCAGAGATATAAGTCTTTGGATCTCCTGTTTTCTTGAGCTTAGCTAGATCAACAAAATGTCCTTCTAGATTTCTGTGGTTAAATATTTCCACCAACCTCTGGGTGAATTCTGCATAACTAGTGACACTAGCATGCCCTAGTGTAGATAGACCATGAAACCACCACTCATGTGCTCCACCTTCAAGGTGCAGCACTGCTATCTTAATGGCCTCCATCTCTAAGACTCAATTCAGCTGAAAATAGGTATCCAACTTCTCTACCCAAGCGTTGGTTGTGCACTTGGGTGACCCATCAAAAGAGGGTAGAAATAATATACCATTAGTATGTTGCAGATCATTGTTCTGAATGTACCCTCCACCTCTATTGTGATTGTTGGGTCTTTTATTATCCTTGATCCGACATAACTCTTGGAAGTTCAGGTGCTCCTTGAACTTTTGAGATTGAGATTCATACTCTAAGAAATAATCACCAAGAGTTTCCTCCGTTTATGGTCCTCCCACCTCATTTCCTATTGCTAGGAATGTAGGCATTGTGGAGTGTTGTGAAGAAGGCTGTAATGCTCTTGTGGAGGTGCCAGAACTCTCTCGAAGTTGAAACCCTCTAGGGGATTCCTTCTATCTTTCTAACCTCATCCCTTGATTTCTTTGGAAATATTCTACATGGTCTAGAGAAGAAGTTTTGGAAATTCTCTTTCCTCCATTTCTATAGATGTTATAGATGCAGTGCCCCATAGGCTGAGCCAATATTATGCTCTGATACCACTGTAATATTCCAAAATAGGAAAATTAGCAATATCGAACATAAAATTAGAAATTGCAGTGAATATCAGTACATCAAAACATGAGACAATCATACAACCATTCCATTATGTTTAATAGCAGAAAATAAGTACAATGTCTTGAGGAAAAGGTCACTCAAGCTAGGGAAACAAGCCTCCCATGATTCAATACATCAAAATATGAAATATTGCTAATGCATAAAATGTTGGAATGCTATGACTGCACATGCCAAGAGGGAATAATTGTAGCTGGAAAATATAAATACATATATCTGCTGATATAATGCTCAAAAAGTGTCAGAAATAGATATCTAAGCTCCCAAGCACAATTCCAAGACAACCCAGAAAGGGTTTCCGGAAATACACACTGTGAAAATGGCAGCCCTAGGGCTGAATAATGTTCTGCAAATCCATGACTACAGAGAGGTGGATGATATAACAAGAAAATAGCTAAAACTCCTCCCAATAGGTCCTCCCAATGAAAGACAACTCCCTCCTCTAGGAAACTAGCTCACAAAATGGGTCTCTCAACCCTCCACTGCAACTGCCCTGCAAAATAACGCAGTTTCTGAAGGAGATTGTGCTGTGGTAGCTGGTTGAAGCTTGTCCCTATGCTGTATGGTGGAATTAAGATCAATGTACCTCTCTTGATTGGGAACTCAAAGTCCCCCGAGGATGAGGGTGGGATTTCTGCCTGGAAACACCGTTGTGCTAAACGACGCAACAGACTCCTCTAAACAATTGAAGTGTGAAGAAAATCATAAAATACCAAGACATAAACAATAATCAGAATGCCTTCTTTGGATTCCATCCCCTACCTTATATGCTTGGTGAGCTTCCTCACCCTTGGTCCCACCCATTAAATATGCTACTCCCATGCATACACTCTTCCACCATAACTACACTGTCCTCCACTATCTCCACTCTCTCACTGGTAGTGTTTTGATTTGGTCAACCCTGACCCCATCCACATGCATTGACCCCATTCACACTAAGGGTTGCTTTATTTCAGCTAGCTACACTGATCCACCGTCACACTAGAAGTGGTTTTATTCCTACTAAATATATTTAAAGGTCTCTCTACGCACTTGTTCATCTAAGCTATGAATGAAAGAAAAATTTAATATTCCAACTAGCTAAAATCTAATTAGGAATATTACAAAAACTAAGGCTAATATTTCACTCTATGAGGTTAGTAAATTAAAAAACAACATAAATTATTATTAAATACTTTGAATGCAGGTCCTACTTCTTCATTTTCTTCAACTGTTGTTACAACGAAGGCTCCTAAGATTAAGGCTAAATCTAAGCCTTGTCCTTCATCTTTAGTTAATATTGATCCAACATATGCTATTCGCATTGGAGATAGGTCAAATTCACACACACCTCCTTTTCTCTTAACCTTTGAAATATTTAATAACAATGTTCATAATTGTCTATCTGATTCTGGTGCTTCATCAAATATCATGCCCTATTCAATGTGCTTAAAATTAAATGTGAATCCTAAAAAATATTCCACTCAAATAGTTCAACTAGACATGACAAAGGTCAAAGTGTTAGGAGAAATGAATGAAGTTTTGATTAATTTTTCATTTAATCCAAAGGTTTTCCAAATAATTGATATCTTGGTTGTTGAAATTACATAATTTTATGGTCTTATATTGAGTACAGACTGGTCTCAAAAATTAAAAAGTTATTTCGCTACCAATTGTTCTCATCTTTGGCTTCCCTATAACGGAAAACCAAATCACATTAGGATTAACATGGAGAAACATATGAAGTATATAGTGACCAATATTGATGAGAAAAATGAACCTGTTTTCTTCATGAACAAAATTCTGGGTAATTATTCTACGAAATATTTCTTTGGTAATTTTCCTTCTCAGATATCTCCTCATCCTTCTGAATCTCTGTCATCTCGAATTGAAAATATTTCCCAGACAAATTTATCTATATGTGTAAATATTGTAGATTCTTTTGTAGATAGTTTTTTTTAGACACTTTATTTCAGTATGTCAAAGTCAACGGTGCAGGAGTAGGATGTATTCTAGTCAATCCAAAGGATGAAAAAACAATGCTTACATACAAACTTGAGTTTTAATGCACAAATAAAGTGGCAGAATATCAAGCACTTATAGAGGGAGTGCAAAAAGAAATTAGTCTAGATGTCAATTTCCATAAAGTATTTGGTTATTCAGAGATATTAATAAAGAAAGTACGTAACAAAATTCACTGTGTCTCTAATAATATTAAACACTATCAATCCTTATTTTAGGACTTAACATCTCACTTTTTGGCATTTAATATCTCTCTAATTCCTAGACTACAAAATTCTAGTGTTGACCTGCTGGAAAATGTTTCATCTAGGCTCATTCCACAAGAGGAATTTAGCCGAGACCATTTCTCAATTGAGTAGATTTTACGACCCTATATTCCTAATAATATCACCATATGGAGGGTCTTTAATGATGATGCTAACATTATAAGTTTCCTCACATCTAAAGGGACCTATGATGACCAAATTGTAGATAAGGACATGCATGATAAAGAACTTAACAAATCTTCTAGAGAAGATAAAATAGAAAATGCAATGCCTAAATAAGTAATTAAGTTGGATGATATTTATGATTTGACATACATATTTAAATTCCCAAATAACTGCAAAATTCAAAGTTATACTTTAAGCTATGAGGTTATCAATCTAGGTATTGATGAAAGCCTCAAAACATTAATCTAGGACTATGTCTCTTTCTAGAAGAAAGGCTTAGCTTCATACACCTACTGAGAAGATATAAATATGTTTTTGCATGGAGCTATGATGACTTAAAACCAAATGATACTTCAATAATTCAACATACAATTCCCATGTTTCTTGATTTCAAGCATGTGTAGAAAAAACTGAGGAAAATCCATCCAAACCTTGAGTCTCAAAAGGTTGAACTTAACAAACTATTCGAGGCAAAATTTATTTTTCTTGTTAGACATTCTAAATGGGTATCGAACCTAGTTCCAGTCAGGAAAATGAATGGTGATATTAGGATTTGTATAGATTTTACAAATCTGAACAAAGCATCTGAGAAAGAGAACTTCCCATTGCCCCCATGGAGAAAATTTGATAATTTATATTAGGCTTGGAATTAATGTCCTTCCTAGATGGATTTTTTGGATATAATCATATTTTAGTACACCATGATGATAGGTTGAAGACTACATTTAGAACCAAATGGGGAACACATGCCTATAAAAATATGTCCTTTTGTATAATTAATGCAGGAGAAACTTTTCATAGAGCCATGGATATAATGTCTAGAGGTATTATCAATAAATCAATGGTTTTCTACCTTGATGATATTACTATCTACTCTAAAAATTGATTTAACCATTTACATGACCTTAAACATATCTTTGAAAGGTGCAAAAAATATGGTATCTCTCTAAACCCTAAGAAATCATTCTTTGCTTTGGTTGAAGGTAAGTTTTTAGGATTCATTGTTTCCAAGGATGGTATTACTATTCATCATGATAGAATAATGGCCATTTCTAAAATTTCCTTACCTCACAACAAAAAGCCAATGTAGTCCTTAGGAAAAAATAATTTTGTCAAGATTTTTTTCCCATACTTTTCTCAAATTGGCATGCCATTACAGATTATGATTAAGAAAAATGCAACTTACAAGTGGGGTGAAACTGAAAGAAATGATTTTGACTCAATCAAGCAAACCATCATTCAAGCTCCTTCTTTTTCTTCACCTAATTATTCAAAAGAATTCATTATTTTTATTTTTTCTTATGATCATTCATATGCAGTTGTGCTAACTCAAAAGAATGATGAAGGAGTAGAAGCCCCTATTGCATTTAATAGCTCAACATTATAGGGGGGAGAATTTCACTATTCCGAAGTTGAAAAACAAACCTTTGCAGTATTTAAGTCCATCAAACATTTCAAACCCTTTCAGCTTAAATCACATACAAATGTAATTGTACCATTCCCAACAGTGAGAAAATTGCTAGTCCAGAAAGAGCTTGGAGAAAAAAGGGAAAATTGGCTCACAACTCTGAAAGAGTGTGACTTAGAGATTATACCTACCAAAATCGTGAGGTGACAAGGCTTGTGAAAATTGGTTGTGTTGGAAATACTGAGGGGAGGGGGGGGGTGGGGGGGGTGAATCAATATTCCTTTCAATTAGAGCATTAGTTAATCTTCAATTATTATAAGTGTTTGTACAATGATAGCAACAAAAAAGAGGAACAGAAATGCATACCGTTTTTAAGGTGGAAACCCACTACGAGACAAAAACCACCTAATGCTTTTCTAATAATTCTTTAATATTCAACTCCAATTGAAAATAAAGCTCCAACTTCCTAGAATCTAGAAAAGCATTCTTCTCCAGCTCCCACCGGATGGACGCTCCAACGCCCGAGATTCTTCAGTAGTCAACTGAATGGATGTCCCAACACCCAATGAGCTACAACTCACCCTAGCACCACCCTACCACCCTATAGAAGAATAAAAGAAGAATGGACTCCCGTACCAGGGAAAATGGTCCACTTTACAATGATATAGAATGATGTAGAAAAAGAAGATATACTAGACCATAACCCCAACTTTGACACAACCACCTAATGATGATCCTAGACCTCCCAACACTGCCTCTTCAACCCTTGGCAGATAGATACTAGTACAATTTGTACAATAATGTATTTACAATGACTAAGTACAATGATACCTTTACAATGATTGTATGCAGTGCTGCCCACTTGAAGACTTCATATGATGAACTTATTGCTGCTGTTATGCACCTTTGTTGCTTCTCTTGTCATGCTACCCTCTGATGCACCTTTCTTTTCTTTTCTTCTATAGAAAGTTTGGTCCTTTGCAATCCTTGACAACACAAGATCTAGCTTTTTCTTGCCTTCTAGGAGCTCGATATTGAATCTCGTGTATCTCTATTATTTCAGATCCTCAATATCTAATTTTTGGTCCTGTATTATTCCTCTGAGTCATATTTCCAATGCCATAGGTCTTACCCTATTTGGATTCTTCAAGGGAGAGTTATACCCAATCTCTCATAATGCCCTAATTATGGTCTGTTTCAGCAGAGATCACTTGTATGGCATGACACGTGTCACTGTTTCTTCATTTGTCTCTGAAATTGATAAAGTGAAAATTAAATACTGTTCACTATCCTCCAATTTTTACAGAATTCCAATCTGATACTCAGAGAGAGAGTTATGATTATTTTACCAAGGTCACTTCTTTGAGATGAATTTCAGGAGCCTGCAAAAACCCTGACTTCCACAGGTCATATCTCCAAAAATGTTGCGTACCTTGATCTGAAATTTTTACTGCAGCTTCCTTGGGATTTTGGCTTCACCTCATAACAATTTCTGCTTCCTAACCTTCGTAGAAAAAAATTTAGAGCGAAAATTCCAAGATGACCTGTTTCAGATGGCGAAATCCCTTGCCTAAGGAGGAAATGAAGATCACAATTTATATAAATGCTTAAGTTGAGAGGGTCTTCAACAAGTGAACGTGGGAGTGATTTTAGGAGCTTAAAAATTATATTAATTATGAAATTTCAATGACCCATGCCCCAACCCCATGGGGTTTTAGCCCACTAACTGGGGGTACAAACTTCAAACATGAATATCTCTCAAACCGTGAAGAATTACATGGCATGCCATATATCAACGAAAACATCTCGACAAGTAGGAGCCATAAAAAGAATTATTGATCCAGAATATATTAATTTGGTAGGTCAAAATTCCCATGCAATATTGGGTTAGCCGTTGGTGCTACTTGGGTTGACATCAATGACAACTGCTGATCAACAATCTCCCCCTTTGGCATTGATGGCAACACAAGTACTCCCCCTGCAATCATGACACATCTTCCTACAACATTCTCTCCCCCTTTGACATCAATGGCAAAGGGTAACTCCCCTTAAAACACAATCATCCTGTGGACCTGTACACACTTCCACTCCCCCTGACACACAACCGTCCTACAGACCTGTAATATAATGAGAACTTGGGAGAATCCCAAGATTTTGATGAAGATATTCAAATGCTTCACGCGGTAAAGGTTTAGTGAAGATATCAACAATTTGTTCTTTTGTACAAACATACTCAAGTTTGATATTCTTTTCAGCAACTTGTTCTCTAACAAAATGATATTTGATCGGAATGTGTTTTGTTTTTGAATGCATGACAGGATTATTGGAGATGCTGATGGCACTAGTGTTGTCACAGAATATGGGAATAGGCTCACTGAATTGTACTTGAAGATCTTGCAAAGTTTGTTTCATCCAAAGGAATTGAGTGCAACATGATGCTGCTGTAATGTATTCTGCTTCCGCTGTAGATAACGAGATTGAAGTTTTCTTTTTGCTCAACCATGATACGAGACAACCACCTAGATAGAATGCTGCTCCACTAGTACTCTTACGATCATCAATGCTTCCTACCCAATCTGCATCTGTAAAGGCTTGAATAATGAGATTGTTACCCTTGGGATACCACAAGCCATATTCTTCTGTGCCCTTTATATATCGAAGAATTCTTTTGACGGTAATAATATGTGATTTTTTGGTGCTGCTTGGAATCTTGCTACTTTTCCAACTACTTGCATAACATCTGGCCGAGAGGCTGTTACGTATAGAAGACTACCAATCATAGATCTGTACAAACTCTGATCCACATCCCTAGATGAGTCATCTATGCTCAATTTGCAACCTATTACCATTGGAGTAAGGACGGGTTTTCAATCTTCCATTTTGAATTTCTTGAGCATTTCCTTGATGTACTTGGCTTGACATATAAATATTCCTTTCTCTTGTTGAGATATTTGAAGCCCTAAGAAGTCTGTCAGCTCACCAAGTAAATACATCTCAAACTCACTTTTCATCTTTGTAGAAAAGTTCTTACTTATTTGATCATCATTGCTTCCAAATATTATATCATCCACATATACCTTTACGATTGTTAAATTATCTTTATCTATTTGTACATAAATATTGCTATCAAGAGTACCTTTCTTGAACCCTTGTTGATGTAGATATCCATCAAGACGACCATACCATGCTCTGGGAGCCTGCTTGAGACCATATAGAGCCTTCTTTAACCCGCAGACATAGTCTTCTTTTTGTGATAGTAGAAAACCTTCAGGTTGTTCGATGTAAACTTCTTCTAATTCTCCATTCAGAAATGCTGACTTAACATCCATTTGGTAGACTTTGATTTTTCTTGAACATGTGTAGGCGAGAAACATTCGGATGACTTCCATTCTGGTAACTGGTGCAAATGTTTCATCAAAATCAATTCCTTCCACTTGTGCATAGTATTTTCAAACTAATCTTGCTTTGTTTCTGGTAACCTACCCATCTTCATTCAATTTTTTCCTGAACACCCATTTAGTCCTAATGACATTTTTATCTTTTGGTCATGGAACTAATTCCTAGGTGTTATTCTTCTCAATTTGATCCAATTCTTCATTCATAGATGCTACCCAATGTTCATTCTGGCTAGCTTCCTCAAAACTACTAGGCTCAAAGGTTGCTAGAAAAGCAACGTCAGCTTATTGTGATGAACGAAGCTGTCGACCTTCATTTATGTCACCAATGATTTGATTTGATGGATGGTTCTTTTGAATCCACTCTTTTATTCTCCTTGGAGGACCTTCTTGTTGTTGTTCTGGTATATCTTGATGATCATTGTTTACTTCTTCCTCGTTGATAGTTGCTTCTTGTTCTAAAATTTTATCTATGTCTTTTTCAGCCTCTATCTCAAGTTTCAAAGATTCTAGATCCTCATCATTACTCGCTAGAACACCATCTTCGTCAAATGTAACATTTATGCTCTCCACTATCTATTTTTGTCTTAGATTATAGCATTTATAGGCCTTTCTTTTGTGTGAGTAACCAACAAAGATACCTTCATCAACACGTGATTCAAACTTACCCAAATTTTGATCTTCTCTTTTGATATAACATTTGCTTCCAAAGATTCTAAAATATTTTACATTAGCTAGTTTTCCTTTCCATAATTCATATGGAGTCTTTTTGCAATTATTTCTGAGAAGACTTCAGTTGATAATGAAGACTGTCGTATCAATTTCTTGAACCCAAAATTTTTCATCCAATTTTGAGTCCTTCAACATTGTTCTACCCATTTCCTGTACGGTCCTATTCTTTCTTTTAGCAACTCCATTTTGCTGAGGTGTTCGTGCTATTGAAAATTGCCTTTTTATTCCATTTTCATCACAGTATTGCTGAAATAATTTGGAAGTGAATTCTCCACCATTATCTGATCTTAAACACTTTATTTTCAAATCAGTTTCATTTTCAACCAACTCCTTGTAGATCTTAAAGCACTCAAATGCTTCAGATTTTTTTTTTTAAGAAACTGACGGCTATCATCCTGGTATAGTCATCTATCATTAACATGAAATATAATTCTCTGTATAAGCCTTTTTTTCTCACAGGACCACATAGATCAGTATGTATAAACTCCAATGGATGTGATGCAAAGTGTTCTTTTGTTTTAAATTGGACTTTTGTCTTCTTGCCATGCCGACATGCCTCACATAATGTGTTGGAAGGTTTTGACATTTTTGACATTTCTTGTACTGCTTCCTTTTTTCTTATCCTGACAATATTTTCAAAGTTTATGTGACCCATTCGTTTGTGCCATAACCATCTTTCATCTTCTTTAGTCAGTAGACATGCTTTAGTTGCTTCATCCAGAACATATATGTCGTTTGGAGCTTAACTTTCTGTAGCCACAATTTTACCATACCTGCCTTTCCTGATTTCACATTTTGTGGAGTTGAATAGCATTGTGTGTCCTTGATCACACATTTGTCCAACACTGAGTAGATTGTGATTCATGTTTTCGACCAATAGAACATTCTTGGCTATAACATCTTTTCTTCTGGGAGTGACGGTACCTGATCCTATAACATTTGAAAATCCATCCTTTCCAAAGGATATGGTTCCATCCTTCTTCTCTTTCAGAGATACAAATTTCCTTCTATCTCCAGTCATATGCGTTGAGCAACCACTGTCAACATACCACACATCTTTATTTTTTGAGCCTTGAGAGCGAGAGAACAATTATCGGTCTTCTTCTTCTTCCATGTTCGTTCATTCTGTGGCTTCGAAGATTCTTCTCGAGGATTTTCAAGTCTGCATTCTCTGGCTGTGTGTCCAAAGTTCTGACATTTGTAACATTCCATATTATTTCTTAAATTTTCAAATCTATTGATGTTTCGCTGAGCCCTGGGAGGTTCATATTTGAAGAATATCTTGGAATTGTATTGGTTCATAGGGTACGTGTGACATTCTACAACTTTATGACCAAATTTTCCACATGAATAACAATAGCCATGAAAAATATGTTGGTACCTAGATGAAAATATTCGTCGGGGAATCATCTTCCAAGGATGTGCTTGTGAATCTTATCCAATGAAGTCTACATGTATGTCAAATCTCATAGGTTCATTGTATTTTCTTGTAGAAGGTCCTTCTTCTTCTTCTTTGTAACTGAGGCCAGTTCTATCGTTGTAAGATCGTTGATTTTTGATGAGTTCTTCCAATGCCCTTGAGTTGTTGGCATAGTTTTGGATAGTTTTTCCCTTCTTCACTTCCTTATGCAGCGAGACTACTTCGGCTTCTAATGCTTCCCTTTCTTGGTTGCTTTCTTCCAACTTCTTTTGAAGTGACTCTTCAATACATTTGTGTTCTTCAACCTCGATTTTGAGACCTTGAACTTGTTCTTCAAGAGTGTTGAAACATATCTTCTCAACATTGAGCTCTTTTATAAGGTTGATTGCATCCTCATAAAATTATTCTATGGTCAACCCTTATTCTTCGTTGTTTGATACTTCTTGTTTATTGTGATTGGCCATAAACAATACTTTCTCATTGGCTTCTTCTTTGTTGTCACTTTCTTCAAAGGATTATGAGCTATCTTCTTTAGAGAGAAAGTTCCTTTTGGATCCTTTCTTTTTTCCTTGCTTGTTGGATTTCTTAAAGCCTTTCTTTCCTTTTGAGTTGCCATCACTTTTGTTCGGACATTTTGCTACGAAATGCCCAACCTCACCGCAACCGAAACATATCAATGGAATTTTACCTTTGAATTTTCCCTTACCAAGTTTTAGTTTTCTCATAAAGTAAGCATATTCTTCATCTGAAAGACCTTCTCCGTCATCTCCCTTTTCTTCACACTTGCAGGTGCATGTCATTTCAATTGAAATTTGTTTGTCCTTATTGGTTTTCTTAGATGCAACGAATGCAGTTTCTAGATTTGAAGTACCCTTTTCTTCATCAAGTCTCATTTCATATGCTATGAGAACTCCATGTAATTCTTCCTTGCTGAGTTTGTTCAGATTTGAATTGTATTCTAAGACATATACCTTTGGGTTGAATCACCCTGGTAACGTTCTAAGAATCTTCCATATAATATTCTTCTCGTCAACTGGCTCTCCCAATCCTTCCAGAGTATTGGTTATTTCATAAATGTATTGGAAGTGTGCAGCAATGTTGCAATCTTCTTTCATTCTGAGTTGCTCAAATTTTTCTCTATAGATTTGAAGCTTTGCTTCTTTGACATTTGAGTCACTTGAATATATATTCTCAAGCTTGTCCCATACATTTTTGGTGGTTTTACAACCCTACACCTTGTGATAATAAGATTCAATAAGTCCATTGATAATAATATTCTTTGCTTTTGCATCATTTACCAAATTCTTCTTACCTTGTTCATCCACGATTGATGTAAATCCATTTTGAACAGTGTCCCATACTTCGTAACCTTGCACCAAGAGATAGACCTCCATTCTTCCTTTCCAGAGTGCATAATTATTTTCATTGAATAGAGGTACACCATTCTTGGTATGCTCCATGACCTCCTTCCAGCTGTTAAACTACTATTGAAGGAACCAAGCTCTGAAACAAATTGTTGGAAATACTGAGAGGGGGGGTGAATCAGGATTCCTTTCAATTAGAGCATTAGTTAATCTTCAATTATTATCAGTGTTTGTACAATGATAGCAGAAAACAAGAGGAAAACAAATGCACACATTTTTTAAGGTGAAAAACCACTTCGGGACAAAAACCACCTAATGCTTTTCTAATAATTCTTTAATATTCAACTCCAATTGAAAATAGAGCTCCAACTTCCTAGAATCTAGAAAAGCATTCTTCTCCAGCTCCCACTGGATGGACACTCCAACACCCAAGATTCTTTAGTAGTCAACTGAACGGATGGCCCAACACCCAGTGAGGTACAACTCACCCTAGCACCACCCTACCACCCTATAGAAGAATAAAAGAAGAATGGACTCCCGTACCAGGGAAAATGGTCCACTTTTACAATGATATAGAATGATGTATAATAAGAAGATATACTAGACCAGAACCCCAAATTTGACACAACCACCTAATGATGATCCTAGACCTCCCAACACTGCCTCTTCAACCCTTGGCAGATAGATACTAGTACAATTTTTACAATAATCTATTTACAATGACTAAGTACAATGATACCTTTACAATGATTGTATGCAGTGATACCTACTTGAAGACTTCATATGATGAACTTATTGCTGCTGTTATGCACCTTGGTTGCTGCTCTTGTCATGCTACCCTCTGCTTCACCTTTCTTTGCTTTTCTGCCACAGAAAGTCTAGGCCTTTGCAATCCTTGACAACACATGATCTAGCTTTTTCTTGCCTTCTAGGAGCTTGATATTGAATCTGGTGTATCTCTGTTATTTCATATCCTCAATATCTGATTTTCGGTCTTGTAGTAGTCCTCTTAGTCATATTTCCAATGCCATAGGTCTGACCCTATTTGGATTCTTCAAGAGAGAGTTATACCCAATCTCTCACAATGCCCTAATTATGGTCTGTTTCAGCAGAGCGCATTTGTACAACGTGCCACGTGTCATTGTTTCTTCATTTGTCTCTAAAATTGATAGAGTGAAAAATAAAGACTATGCACTATTCACCACTTTTTACGGAATTCCAATCCGATACTCAGAGAGAGAGAGTTATGACGATTTTACCAAGGTCACTTCTTTGAGTTGAATTTCAGGAGCTTGCAAAAACCCTGACTTACACAGATCATTTCTCCAAAAATATTGTGCACCTTGATTTTAATATTTACTGCAGCTTCCTTGGGATTTCGGCTTCACCTCATAAAAATTTCAGCTTCTGAACCTTCGTAGAAAAAATTTTAGAGTGAAAATGACAAGATGACCTGTTTCAGATGGCAAAATCCCTTGCCTAAGGAGGAAATTAATATCACAATTTATATAAATGCTTAAGTTGAGAGGGGCTTCAACAAGCGAATGCGGGAGTGATTTTAGGAGCTTAAAAAAATATTAATTATGACTTTTAAATGACCCATGCCCCAACCCCATGGGGTTTTAGCCCACTAACTGGGGGTACAAAATTCAAACATGAATATCTCTCAAACCGTGAAGAATTACATGGCATGCCATATATCAACGAAAACATCTCGACAAGTAGAAACCATCAAAAGATATATTGACCCCGAATATATTAATTTGGTAGGTCAAAATTCCCATGCAATATTGGGTTAGCCCTTGGTGCTACTTGGATTGACATTAATGACAACCGTTGATCAACAGGTTGTTCTCTTGAATGATTCTTCACTAGAAAATGTCTTAGGTGAAAATAAAGAGATACAAGAGGTATGCTTAATAAACTTAGATTCTCAATATGCAGACGCCATTTTTTATCCAACTCATAGTTATGCACCTGTTGAATTAGAAGCTAAGAAGAAAAGAGCCTTGAGTTTGAAACGAAACCAATATGATCTTGTGAATGGTATTTTGTTTTGAAAAAATTATGACTATGTTTTTCTTAGATTCCTTGAAAAATATGAAGCGGATAGGGTTTTGTAGGAAATGCACAATGGCCCAACTGGTGGGTAATATGGAGGTGACACAACTGAACACACAATACTTCATACTAGCTACTACTAGCCAATGTTTTTTAAAGATACTCATGCTTATGTTAGGAAGTGCAAGAACTTCCAAACAACTTCAGGCAAAGAGAGGAAGTTCGCCCTACCACTACAACCAATAAAAATTGAACAAACATTTTGAACAGTGGGTATTGGATATCATAGGTGACATTGTTCCTCACTCTTCTAAGAAACACAAGTATTTTCTTATAGCTACAGACTACTTCAAAAAATTGGTGGAGGATATACCTATACAAGTTGTGAGTTCAGAACAAGTAATTGATTTTATTGATCAATATATCGTTACTAGGTTTGGTCTCCCACTTGCTTTTATTTTTTATAATGCTTCACATTTTTCTGGTAATTCACTAACTGAATTTTCACTTAAAAGAGGTTTTAAAATTAAATATTCTACAAATTATTATCCTCGAGGAATTGGTTTAGTAGAATCAACCAATAAAAATATCTTAAGAACTATTAAACGAACTATTGATGACAATAAAAGAAATTGGCATAAGTTCCATTTTTTTTCTCTCTGAGCTGACACAATAACCTATAAATAATCATTAGGTGCCTCACCTTATTTCATGGTTTAAGGAAAGGAAGTAATTCTCCCCACTAATATTGCTTTTCCTTCCATGGATTTAGTGTAGTCAATTGAAGAACAACCTTTCTCATCCCTAGAAAATATAATATCCTAAATATTTAAACCAAAGGAAGACAATGAAAAATAAAATCAAACATATTCCAAGAATTAGAAAACTACCAAATATTAGTTCAATTCTACTTCAATTGGTAACATCAAGTTGGCAACTTAGTACTAAAATGGGACAAAGCCCATGAGGAAAAGTGTAAACATATTAAATTCCAAAAATAATGGCTAGGTCCATTTCAAATTTCATAGCAACTCGGTCCATATACCTTTATTTTATAAGATCTTCAAGGAAGAAAATAATATCTTCCTATAAATGGACTGATTCTGAAAAAATATTTTTCATGAAATGTCATTATTAGTTTTATAAATATGTAAATAATCACATGTACAATTTGTTGGCAATATGATGCAGAGTGTTGTCCTTGATGGCAACCCACTGAATAAAGATGATGACATGCGACTGTTGATGTGTGTTGTCCTTGATGGAAATCCACCTGATGAAGTTTTTTTTGACTTGATGAACTAAATACGATGTATCTACAGTGTGAACAGAAGGCAATGAAGAAAGGAATTCAGAATGTGCTCAAAGCATGATGAAAAGAGTATGTCTCAAGGCATACACGGATATGTCTAAGGGAAGTCGCGTATGCACGTGGGAAAGAACATGCCAAGTCGCGTATGGGTAAAAGCGCTCAAAAAGTGCAAAACCAGGGGTAACCACCATGGTATTGACCCATTGTATTGGGTAATGATCCGCCTAATTGACCCCGTCCAGGAATACCATTGGAAGTAATATAGTTTTGGGCTCATGGTATTGAAAAAGGGGCTCATGGTATTGAAAAAGGATAAACCTATATAAAGAGATGAAATTCATTATGCAAAATAGAAGTGTGGGTGCAAGATGTCTGAGCTTGAATGAATACTTCTCTCTGAAGTAGATCTGAATGGAAAGGGTTACACTTGAAGATAAATCTGAATGTATGATGCACTAATGTTGAAGAAGGGGATCTAGATCTGAAATGCACTTGTATCTACTAGATCCGATTATGGAAGGCTTAGACGGAGTTCGAGGGGCGAACATCCGTCTCGCGTGTAAATTCGAACCGAACATCCCATCCAAGAAGTATGCCGCTCTATAATGATTGAAGATTCATACGCTACTTTGCCGCAGAGGAAGTGCGTATATACGTGCTTTCACGGAAGAGAAGTGATGCGTAATGAACATTCACAAATATATACGCCGGTTTTTGTGAACGAAAAGCGTATAAGCGCGACATCAAGAAGTGAAAACGCGTATGCAAACTAGGGTTTGCTGAAGCAAGGGGTAAGGGAAATTTCGATCTGTTTCGTCAGATATCGTTTATCTGATTCCGTGTTGTTTGAATTGATAAGTATCTCTGTTTGATGTGTGTTCGAGCTTAAAAGTATGGAAAGGGTCCGCCCGAAAATACATGAAATGTGGCCTGCAAGTTATGTCCTAAAGGAAGCTTTGGATCCAATGTGAAAATTGATGAAACGTGGTCCATAGAGGTGCTGAGGGTTGTAGCCTTCAGTCAGGGGGTTGAAGCTCCCTTCCAGGTGAGGCTGGTAAATGAGATCAGGGGGTCGTAGCTCCCTTCCAGGAGAGGCTGGTAAACGAGTCAGGGGGTTGGAGCTCCCTTCCAGGAGAGGTTGGTAAACGAGCACAGGTGGGTGCCTGCGTTCTGGTAGGAGTCTGCGCCAGCACATATGTTGTAAGATGTTTTCTCTATAATAAAATATTGAAGGCTGAGCAACTGCAGCGGTGGTTTTCTCCCGACTTGGGTTTCCACCTAAAAATCCTGGTGTTCATGTGTGATGCTTTGTGTGATGGTTTACTCTGTTCTTACTGCATGTTTACTGTTTATTAAACATCTGATAAATGAATGATGGAATGAGTTAAGTGAAGAACTAATGACATAATTAGATATCTGTGTATACGCGAGTTTCATAAAGGGTATCCACGTATATACGCGAGTCTGTTTCAGGAAAGTAGCGTATGGGTTTTAGAAGCAGGAAAAAGTAAAAGTTTTGAATATGCAGTAAATACTGATTCACCCCCCCCCCCTCTCAGTATTTTTCCCAACAATTGGTATCAGAGCAGGTCCTTCTGCAGAAGCTTGATCGCTTGAAGGAGATCCGTCGCAATAGGAAAGAAGCAAAAGAAGAAGGTTGCTCAAGGAAAGAAGATGCCGCAGAAATCATGTAAAGCAGAAATTGAAGGAGATGAAACAGGTATTGATCATTGTTCTTGTATTTCACTTACCTGTATATGCAAAGGTTATGATAGTGAGGAAGAATGTGAAGAAGATCTTAGACTTCTCATGGCATTTGAACAAAAGGAAGAAAATGATACTTTTATGGATGCTCTTGAGGAAAATGATTTTCTTGAAGAAAACAATCAACTTAAACTACGCTTAGAAGAATATAAAATTCTCTTAGAAGAACAAAAGATAATCAGAGAGACCATTGAAAAGCAGTTTGAAGAAGCAAATAAACACATTGAAAAATTAGAATGTGAAGTGGTAAGTCAAAGAAAAGAAGTTGAGAAAGTAAAAACTTTGAATCTTAGATTTGCCAAAGGATCTGAAACCTTAGATGAGATTATCAAGGTACAACGTTCTCCTCTTATAAAGACAGGTCTTGGATATATCAGAGAATCTTCTCAAGCTTCAGCACCAAATTATCTAAAAGCAGCTACACGTGGTTTACTACATCCAGCCTCTCAGCAAGGGAATAAAGGATATTTACATGTAAAGCATGACCATCTCAATTCAAGGAACACTAACAGGAATAGCTTTCAAAGAAGCTACAACCAACAGGTAAATTCTAATAGAAGATTTCATGATCACAGAAATTTCTACTTCAATGGACAATGTTTCTCATGTCACAATTTTGGTCATAAAGCTGTTCAATGTGTTGCATATAAAACCATCATGACAAGAGAAACAATAAATAAAAGGATGAATATTGAACCAAAGAAGAACACCTACAACAATTTTTCTCCTCTTCAAAATGAAGTTGAATGTACTTATTGCAATAACTTTGGTCATGAAGAATCTGAATGCAGGAGCAAGGTCCAGCCAAAAGAGCATGTTCCATCAAGCTCTAAAGTGTGGAAAAATAAAGAAATACCGGTTGAAAATTGTGGGATAGCGTTATTTGCAGAAGGTGAAGAGAATCAATGGTACATTGATAGTGGGTGCTCAAGACACATGACAGGTGACAAAAGCAAACTTCGTACATATAATGCTCTAGAAAAGGAAAAGAAAGTTACATTTGGAAATGATACTCCTGCTGTAATTAAAGGAAAAGGGTCAGTATTTCTAAAAGAAAAGGTGAAGGCTAATGATGTCATGTATGTGGATGGATTAAGGCACAACCTGTTAAGTGTAAGTCAAATGTGTGATCAAGGAACAGAAGTGGTCTTTAGTTCAAAAGAATGTGTGGTTCGTGATCTTGATACAGGTAAAATCATTATAAAAGGAAAAAGAAATCCAAGCAACCTGTATGTACTAAACGGCATAGATCAATGCTACTTGAGAAAGTCTTCAGAAAATTGGCTATGGCATAGAAGGCTGGGGCATCTGAGTTTCTCTCAAATCAACAAAGCAAGCAGACTTCAAGCTGTTCGTGATCTTCCCAATATTAATGTTCCAGAAAATGTCATATGCAAATCTTGTCAATTTGGTAAGCAGACCAGAGTACGATTTAATGCCAAGGAAGGATCATCTAGTAAGCCTCTTGAACTCATTCATACTGACATATGTGGACCTATGAGGAAAAATACACCACGTGGGGAAGAATACTATATCTTATTTATTGATGATTACTCTAGAATGTGTTGGGTCGGGCTCATTAAACACAAAGATGAAGCATTTGAAAAATTTCAGAAATTCAAAGCATTAGTTGAAAATGAATTGGAGCTAAAAATCAAGTGTCTTAGATCTGATCGAGGAGGAGAATATACATCAAATGAATTTCTTGAATTTTGTGAACAACATGGCATAAAAAGACAATTCTCTGTAGCTGGCACTCCACAACAAAATGGCGTAGCAGAAAGAATGAATAGAACTCTTCAAAAAATGGCTAGAGCTATGATTGATGATTCTGGAACACCTTACACTTACTGGGGAGAAGCAACGCTTACAGTAGCAAACATTCTCAACAAAGCTCATGTTCGGGTAAACAATGATAAAACTCCATATGAACTCTGGTATGGTAAATCTCCTTCCGTAAAGCATTTTAGAGTTTTTGGAAGCAAATGCTTTATCAAAAATAATGATGAAAAACTTGGAAAGTTTGAACCTAGATCAGATAAAGGAATTTTTCTTGGATACTCATCTCCAAGAAAAGCGTAAAAATGTTATAATGAAAGGCTTCAAAATATTGTTGATTGTATTGATGTTGTTATTGATGAGTCTCCTGCAGCTCCTAAAGAAGAAAAACAAACAACAAAAGAAGATGATGATGACTTATGGCCTTCTACTTCAAATATAAATGATATAGACAATGGATCCAATGAAGAACCTGAAAATGATCTTTCTGAAAAGGCTCCTTCCAGATATGTTCAAAAGAATCATCCTGAATCTCAAATTTTGGGAGACAAGGAATCAGGTGTACAAACAAGGAGAACACTTGTGGGATCTTCTAGTAATCTGGCACTTCTATCCACAATTGAACCACTGAATGTCAATAAAGCTAGCCAAGATGAATGCTGGAACCAAGCCATGAATGAAGAGATTGATCAAATTGAAAAGAATGACACTTGGGATTTGGTACCAAGACCACATGATAAAAATGTCATTGGAACTAAATGGATCTTCAAGAACAAGTTAAATGAGAATGGGGATGTTGTAAGAAACAAAGCTAGACTGGTTTGCAAAGGGTATACTCAACAAGAAGGTATAGACTTTGAAGAAACTTTTTCTCTTGTAGCTAGACTTGAAGCCATAAGAATGTTTCTTGCTTTTTCAAGTTTTCAACAAATCAAAGTTTATCAAATGGATGTTAAATCTGCCTTTCTCAATGGTGATCTAGAAGAAGAAGTTTATATAGAACAACCGGAAGGATTCATTTTGGGAAATAATTAAAATTTTGTTTGTAGACTTAAAAAGGCTCTATATGGTCTCAAACAAGCTCCAAGGGCATGGTATTATCGTCTTGACAAATATCTTCATCAACAAGGATTTTCAAAGGGGTCTGCAAATAGCAACTTATACACAAAATTTGAAAATGATAAACTATTGATTGTAGTTGTATATGTTGATGATATCATTTTTGGGAGTAACGAAGAATCTATGAGTCAAAAATTTGCTTTTGTCATGCAACAAGAATTTGAAATGTCCTTACTTGGGGAACTAACATTCTTTCTTGGCTTGCAAGTGCATCAAACTGCAGATGGTATATTCCTATCACAAGCAAAATATCTTAAGCAAATTCTGAAGAAGTATGGCATGGAAGAATGAAAACCTGTAAGTACACCAATGATAACCGGATGCAATCTCAGTTCTCATGATGATTATCCCACGGTGAATCAACCAGAATACAGATCAATGATAGGAAGTCTACTTTATCTCACTGGAACTAGACCAGACATTATGCATGCAGTTGGGATTGTTGGACGATTCCAAGCTAATCCAAAGGAGTCTCACCTTCAGGCTGTTAAAATAATTTTCAAATATCTACAAGGAACTCAAGACCTTGGTCTATGGTATCCAAAGAATGATGATCTTACTCTTCATGCCTACACTGATGCAGTGTGGTGGAAGTGTGAGTAGTCAACACTAGTGGTGGTGCATTCTATATGGGACCCCGGTTAGTATCTTGGTTCAGCAAAAAGCAAAATTCTATTGCCTTATCTACAGCAGAAGCATAATATGTGGCTGCTGCATCTTGTTGCACTCAACTTCTTTGGATGATGCAGACCTTACAAGATTTTCAAATCAAATGTACACCTCCTGTCCCCATTAAGTGTGCCAATACAAGTGCCATCAGTATTTCAAAGAATCCTATTATGCATTCGAAGACCAAGCACATTGTTAAGCCCCTATATTAATAGTGTGGTCCCTTATTATGTTAGTCTAACCCCACTTATTGTTATTAGTGTACCCCTGTAACCCCCATATTGTTATTATTGTGCCCTTGCATTATTATTGTTAGGTCGGCTAGGATTACATTGTGGCCCCACTAGGATTATATTGTGCCCCCATGGACTCCTATATATAGAAGGAGGTTTTATTCATTTGTATCATCCAAGAATTGTTCATTCATATAATGTATTGGAGGTTTCCCCCTCGAAGTGGCTCATTTCTAAGGCGTGAATATCTCTTTTCTTCTCTCTTTGGAGCTGGTTACACAACATTTGGTATCGGAGCCTTGGGATTCTAGGGTTTCGCTGCTCCAAACAGGTCATCGTGGCATTTTCGCTATAACTTTTTTTCTACGAAGTTTCAGAACAGCCAGAAAGTGCAAGCTGAAATCTTGAGGAAGGTCGTTCTGGGTGCCTAGATCCCGGCTCTGTGAATATCAGAGGAGATATCATCCGTGGAATAGGTATTTGTTCGTGCTCATAAACAGGTCACTGGGGCATTGGTGCCATAATTTTTTGTACGAAGGTTCGCAGTCTGAAATTCAAAGGTGCGAAGCTGAAATCCTGAGGAAATTCTTCAAAAAAATTCAGATCTTGGTTCGCAATATTTTTGGAGATATGATCTGTGGAAGGTAGTGTTTTTTCAGGCTCCTGAATTTCATCTCAAAGAGGTGATCGTGGGAAAATTTCAATAACTCTCTCTCTGGGAATCGAATTGGAGTGCCGTAAAAAGTGGTCGCAAGTAAACAGACTTTAGTTTCTTAGCTATCAATTTCAGAGACAAAGGATGAAACAGTGACACGTGGTAAGTCGTACAAGTTCGCTCTACTGAACCAGTCCATAATTAGGTCATTGTGGGAGATTGGACACAACTTTGTCTTGGAGAATCCAAACTAGGTCAGACCTGTGGCATTCTAAAGATAATTCAGAGGGCTACATTGGTACTGAAATTCAGATATTTAAGTGCCACAATCACAGACGTAATCCAATTTCAATATCAAGATCCTCAAAAGCAAGAAAAAGGTGTGTATTTTTTTCCGAATTGCATAAGTCTTGTTTGAAGAATCAAGTGGAATTGATTCCAAGGGCATATTGAAGAATTTTTATCAGTAATGGGTTCTATTATGCATCCAAAAAAAAATTCCATACCCATTAAGCCCTCAAAAAGCTATACTATGACGCATGAAGAGGAAGAATTGTAGTATGAGATATCAAAATACAAAATTAAGGTGCAAGCTAGATTTCTCTGATTCCACGAAGATGTAATTGAAGATGAAATAGATGGTTTAAAAGGTAATGAAGGCTAATTTGGATGGTTTGAAGGATCAAATAAAATCTAATATGGATGATAAAGTAGTGGAATATCACATCAAGCATCAGCAACAAGTTCTCCAAATCTCAAAGGATAACCTAACTTTGGTGCAAAAACAAATGAAACAACCAGAAGATCAACATCACATCGAAAGAAGTTTTGAAGGAGCCACAGAAATAAGAACGCGACAAGTACAATCAATTTCAGATTATCTCAGCAAGTGGAAGAACTTCCCTGTAGAAGATTCCACATGGGAGGATGAGAATTTTATACAGAAGCATCAAGAAATAATCAAGCGTTTAGGACAACACTTGTTTGAAGGAGAGGGGCATGTTAAGCTCCTATATTAATAGTATAGTCCCTTATTATGTTAGTTTAGCCCCCCTTATTTTTATTGTTGTACCCGTATAACCCCCATATTGTTATTATTGTGCCCTTGCATTATTATTGTTAGGTTGGCTAGGGTTGCATTATGGCCCCACTAGGATTACATTGTGGCCCCATGGACTCCTATATATAGAAAGGAGGTTTTGTCATTTGTATCATCCAAGAATTGTTCATTTATGTAATGTATTGGAGGTTGCCCCCTCGAAGTGGCTCATTTATAAGGCGTTTATATCTCTTTTCTTCTCTTTTTGGAGCTGGTTACACAACACACATTCCCATCAAGTATCACTTCTTACGTGAACAAGTGCTTGAGCAAAAGGTGAACTTGGAGTATGGTCCCTCCAAAGAACAAGTTGCTGATATCTTTACCAAACCTCTGCCCAGAGAAGCGTTCGAGTATTTAAGACAGAAGCTGGGAGTGTTCTCTGCCAGTCAAAAGAAAAAATCCGCATAAATTTAGAAGATGGCATTGGATATGCAGATTTCTTGAAACACAATCGCATATATACGCGAGTTCATGTACAGAAAACCGCGTATGTATGATTGCTGACAAAATGTGGTTGGAGTCAGCTTCTTCTCATGCCTCAGCAGTCGCTTTGGTATCTCTGATACTGTTTTGTATCTCTCGTGGTGTTCCAGCTCTTCATAATTCTATTTCTAATGTTTTGATAAAGATGCCTTGATGATTTGTTGGTAAAAGTGTTCAGGATGCACAAACTAAGGGGGAGCCTTAGTCTTATGGAAAGGATACTTGGTTGCACAGATTCAGGGGGAGCATTAGCGTTGCTGAGTATAATGCATTGTTGGCATTATGATGGTTCTGAAATTCGTTCTCTTTCTTTAGGACTTTCTGGTGTTGGTCTTAAAGTCATAATTGTATTTTTGATGAAAAGGTCATGTTGAGACCCATGATGTAAAATTGTAATATTCAGTCATGTAAGGACTTGTCAAATTTGTAAACCCACTTGGTTAGGTAGCTGAGTCAATTTTTGTAGACCCACTTGGTTGGATATTTGATGATTATTTGGTGATAGGAAGTTCATAGAGTCATGTACTTCATTGGAAAATTTGACTGAAGATTCAGCATGAACTCAGGGGGAGCTTGGCCACTTCAGTATATATCATATCTGCAGAATGCTTCTTCCACATGAGGAGAAAATGGGGAGAGTATGTTGGTTTTTGATCCGCCCTTTGCCCTTTATGTCAAAGGGGGAGAGTGACATGGTGTTTGAATGAAGATAATGGTGTCAAAGAATGGAGAGAGTGACATGATGTAATTGTATTCTTAATGTACCTATCTGTTGTGGTAACCAAACACCATCGTGGTTTCCATCAAGTCCAAAGGGGGAGATTGTTGGCAATATGATGCAGAGTGTTGTCCTTGATGGCAACCCACTGAATAAAGATGATGACATGCGACTGTTGACGTGTGTTGTCCTTGATGGAAATCCACTTGATGAAGTTTTTCTTGACTTGATGAACTAAATATGATGTATCTACAGTGTGAACAGAAGGCAATGAAGAAAGGAATTTAGAATGTGCTCAAAGCATGATGAAAAGAGTATGTCTCAAGGCATACGTGGATATGTCTAAGGGAAGTCGCGTATGCACGCGGGAAAGAACATGCCAAGTCGCGTATGGGAAAAAGCGCTCAAAAAGTGCAAAACCAGGGGTAACCACCATGGTATTGACCCATTGTATTGGGTAATGATCCGCCTAATTGACCCCGTTCAGGAATACCATCGGAAGTAATATAGTTTTGGGCTCATGGTATTTTTTTGGCTCATGGTATTGAAAAAGGGGCTCATGGTATTGAAAAAGGATAAACCTATATAAAGAGATGAAATTCATTATGCAAAATAGAAGTGTGGGTGCAAGATGTCTGAGCTTGAATGAATACTTCTCTCTGAAGTAGATCTGAATGGAAAGGGTTACACTTGAAGATAAATCTGAATGTATGATGCACCAATGATGAAGAAGGGGATCTAAATCTGAAATGCACTTGTATCTACTAGATCTGATTATGGAAGGCTTAGATTTGAATTGAGGCGAACATCTGTCTGAAGTAAAAGGGTAAATTTGAACTGAACATCTGATCTGAAGAAGTATGCTGCTCTATAATGATTGAAGATCTATACGCTACTTTGCCGCAGAGGAAGCGCGTATATACACGACTTCGATGAAGATAAAGCGCGTATGCGCAATGAAATATCTACAGAGATATATGCTAGTTTGTGTGGACGGAAGAGCGTATATACGCGACATCAGTGAAGTGAAAGCGCGTATGCAAACTAGGGTTTGCTGAAGCAAGGGGTATGAAATTTCTGATATGTTCTGCTATATTACTGCTATCTGATCTATGTTGTCTGAATTGATAAGTATCTGTTGGTGATGTGTGTTCGAGCTTCGTGCGGAAAGGTCCATCGGTAACATATGAATGGCCCCAAGTGGTGTCGCAGAAGCTTTGGATCCAAAGGTGAAAATCGGAGGTGAAACGTGGTCCATAGAGGTGTCGAGGGTTGCCGCCTTCACTTGTGGGTTGTGCCCTCTAGGCTTCGGTGGCCTCGCAGAGCGGGGTCGCAGCTCCTCCGCAGAGGGGCCGGTAAACGAGTCAGGCGTGCTTCCTTCCAGAGAGGTCGAAACGAGCGCAGGGTGCCGCGGTGGCTGGCAGGTAGGCCCCGACGTGTATGTTGTAAGATGTTTTCTCTATAATAAAATATCAAGGCCGAGCAACCCAGTTGGTGGTTTTCTCCACTTGGGTTTCCACCAAAAATCCCGGTGTTCATGTGTGATCTTTTGCGGTGATGGTTTACTCTCGTTCTTACTGACACGGTTAACGTTATTAAACATCTGATAAATGAATGATGGAATGAGTTAAGTGAAGAACTAATGACATAATTAGATATCTGTGTATACGCGAGTTTCATAAAGGGTATCCGCGTATATACGCGATTCTGTTTCAAGAAAGTAGCGTATGGGTTTTAGAAGTAGGAAAAAGTAAAAGTTTTGAATATGCAGTAAATACTGATTCACCCCCCCCTCTCAGTATTTTTCCCAACACAATCCGGTGCACTACATTAATTTTGTCCTTTTATGAGTGTTGCTAATTTTATGTCATTATTTCCTTGTCTTAGTTTTTCAAGTTGAGTGCTATTTATTTTCTCTTTGTGATTGGGTTGTCTTTAGTCTCTCCTATTTATACAAGAAGTTTTATATTACAATTAAATCGTCATTGAGATGATATTACTATGATTTTGTTAAGGTTTCCTAAGCAATAGAATCCCTTATTTTAATTCATTATGGTTTACTTGTCATTAAGTTGTGAGCTATTCTTAATGCCAGGTTCATATAAGAAAAATATACTTATAAACAACTGCTTCAAATTTATTGACTTTTGAGATACAAACCTAATCAAGTAGGTATTAGTTATTTAAAATTTTTCCTGCCATCACATCTCTTAAGGAGTGAAATTGCCTCCCCATTCATGAATTATATATTTTTAAAGTGTAATAAAAAAATATAAGGAATTAATTGAAATATCAGAGGTCTCATCACGAGCCGACCTACCATGATCATGGGTTCTAACAACAATGATATTACCACATTTGGTCAGCAATCCAGTGTAATAACTTGTAGCCATGTGAATATAATACAAGGGGCCTTATCACGAGCCGACTAGTTCACTCCTATTAGGTCTTGTGAATGGAATTATCAACATCTAGTCACCAAGAAAAGACAATGGCTTTCAATTAAGTTAAATAAAAAACATTAAATTTCCTTAAACATACTTTCTTCAAAACTCTTATTAATGGTGGGGATACTGACATTTCCAAGGTTAAAAGGTAACCTTGTCGAGGCTATGGACAGTTGCTAGCAACAATGGCTCTACCTGTGGTATTGAAGTTTATTTTTAAAGCTAAACTATGATTATTACTTTTTCATTCTCAAATCTGGTTGATACTAAATATCTACTATTTCTAAAGCATGCTTTGGTATCACAAAGAAATTTATGGGGTAAACACTTATAAGTTTTATTAGTGTTTATGAGTCACCAGTGATCAGATTTAGTCTTTCCATATGATTGATAGGGTCTTAGGTCAAATTGTTATAGTTTCAAATAAACATTGATCATTGGTTAGTGTCGAGGTATTATCACTGCTCCCTCCATTTTCAAGGTCATAGAATGCCATCATTGTCATGTCATCACTCCTTGTGATAGGACATCAAAAGAGTGTCTTGGTCATCATTTTTGTCATCAAATTATAATCATGCATATTGCAAAGGTTCAAAGTTCCAAATCACGGTTTCACATATGCATTTGGTGTCATCATTAGGTTAGGTCATCATAAGTCATGTAAGGAGTCACACCATCACCTTAGTCACCATCATGAGACTTATTAATTAGGGAAAATGTGTTTAAAAAGATTCAAAAGGGACATTTACCCTTCATGGAGATATAATCTTACCAAAAAATTATAAATTTGTAGTACACTACCTCATTACATCATTTCTCAAAAAGGACATGTGATGTCATATCATCATCAAAAGAAAAATTCAACTTTAAAGCAATAAAGAGACCATCCAAGCATTCAAACAGTTCATTTCATCTTCGTAGAGCTCTCCTCCACCATTGAGTTTCACCTCAACCTTCAAAACTCCAATTTTTCCATCATCAAGCCCTTTTCAGCAAGCACATTGTGTTTTGTCCTAGCACGTTGCGCTTCTCGCTAGCACACTGCCTTTTTTAGTTTGGAGCTTAGAGGAAGCCACAACAGGGTTCATTAAAAAATTTACAGGTTCTAGAGACTCTCAGCAAGTAAGAATAGCCTCTCATCAATCCTCATGCAACGATTTTGCTTCACGAAATGATGAAATCCCTTTCATAGGGTTTTTCTCTGTGCTTTTGGTTTTCTTGGTGTTTTCTTCAATTCAGAGAGAAATACTCTAGTTTTCCTACCTTAACACCCTTTTAAACAATTCATACACATCCATCAACCATTTCCCATACCCATCTCCTTAATTTCCATCATTTTCCCCCAAAACCCTAGCCCACACTGCAGTTTTGCTAAATTCCTGGGTTAGGACTGCGTTTTTGGTTTTTCCCCTCTTTCCCTCACTCATTTCAAAATATTTCACTTCCCATGTGTCCCTAACATCTACCCCTATCCCATGGAATTTTCCTACAAATTTCCCTAATTTTTATCCCCTACATTTCCTTCCATAAACTAGCTTCCCTTTTCCCCCTATTTTCCCAATCCTACCCTACCCTTCCCTCCTATCAAACTAGGGTTTTTATTATGCAAACCAACACCATGGACAGTGAGAATAAAAAGTATAAAAAAGGAGGGCATATCTCCAGATATGATCCAACTCATATGCAGGAGATCAATGCCTCATCATTCATCAAGAATTCATTTGAGTATGTGGGTTGCTTAAGGTTTTGTGAGAAGATACAAGAGGTGGGCTACCATGCTAAGTTGACCAATTTTTTTGCCACCAATTTCAAGAGGGATAAGACCACCATAGCAGGGATATAGTTCATAATATCAGTAAATTTCATAGCTTCAACTACATGTATCCCTAACCAAGGAAAAAGTTGGTTTAAGGGTGTTATCACCCAAATTTTTTAGCACATCATTGTGACAAGGTTACAAAATTTCATGGTTCAAAATTGGGTTTAGAAGTCAATTTAGGTTTGGTCAAGGGTAGGTTTTAGATTTTTATGGTTTAAATCTCATCCTTAGGTTCAAATCAAGTCCTTTTTAAACTTCTCTCATGTCAAAAATTCACTATTTTCATTTGTGGGTCATTTCCTAAAGTTTTGGGTCAAAACTGTTCAATTAGCCAAAAAACACTATTTTCGTAGTGCCACCCGTTGAAAAAAGTTGTTTTGCACTAAAAAAACGTTGATAGTTTCGTAGTGAAAACATAAAAATTGCACTACAAGCACTATGAAAGCACGGATTTATAACTTTCTTGTCAGTTGAGCTGGAAAATGTTAGAAACCATTGGGAAAGGGTAGGTTAGTGGTATGATGAGTTAGGTAATGATGAAATTCAATGTACTCACCCACGTTTGCAGTCATCATTGTCATTATAGGCTATGAATGAGGCATCATTCAGTTATGAGATGAAATTTTAAATTTCAAAATATTTCCTAATTGGTCATTCTCGTTTTCCTTTTGCCTCCATTCGAAATGTCTGAGCTCTGAAGTGTTAAACCAAACCTATGTTTGGTTCATAAAAAGGTTTTCTACACCGATATCAAGCGAGGCTGATACAAATTTATCAAGCGAGGCTGATTTTACATATATTCAAGCGAGGCTGATACAATTTATCAAGTGAGGTTGATAGGTTTTCTAAAAAGTATGGAAGAAGACAAGAAAATACACAGAGGAGGAGAGTGCTTAAGGCATGAACCTAAATATATGAGTTCAATAACTGAAGACACAACAGTGATGGAGGCATTCAGAAAAGTAGGTTTCTTACGGTTTTCTGAAAAGTTGCAGGGCTCTCACACAAAGGTATCCAAATAATTTTCCATGAATTTTAATGGAACAACTACTAAGGTTGGGATGCTAAGTGTATTCGTTACACCAGAAACCATAGCTACTGTTACAGTGATACCAAGAGGTCAAGAAAATTGGTTTAAAAGCTTCAAATTTGATATGGAGCAATGCAAAGAGTTCATGAAGCCTGAGTAAAAAGACATGGACCTTAACAATGCTATCCCTAGAGGTTGCATCAAAGACAATTTATTCAAAGTTGTTTCTCAACATACAAAAGTATTTTACATGTGAAGGCAGATATCACAAGGTTTACTCATATCATTTCAAGTTTCTTCTGCACTTCACTGGTAATATTTCACTCAATTTTCCTTTTTATTTGCATAGGAGTCTTGCAAAGATGGCTGATGAGGTGCAAGTGCAGTTTGAAGGGAGTGAAACATCCTTGTTTCATCATGGTTTAATGAAGTTATTGATTTTAAATGAACTTCAGAAGATAGGAAGGGATTGGTCATCTTTCTTGTTTATAAATGGTTTTGAGTTGGAAACCCTAACCCCTGCAAGAAACCCTAAAGCTAAAGGAGTTCCATCACCAACAGTAGCAGAACCAAGTCAACTCGTGGCTGTAAAACCAAAAAAATATGTAAAACTGAAGCCAAGGAAACAAACTAAGAAAAGGGCAGAGAAGATACAAGTGCTTGATACACCAACTCCATAACCTGCAAAAAAAAGGTCAAAGGTTATCAAAGATTCAAAATATAAGAAAGCTGTGAGTAAGTAGGAAATCAAAAGAGTAACTAGAAGCCAAGGAGTGGCATCAAAAGGAAAGATAGTTGCTATAGAGGGCAACCCAGTAGTAAAGGGAAATCTAGAGGAAATTCTTCATGCTATTGACATAGAGGAGACACCCATTTTTCAAGCTGAGTTCATTGGGGAAGATGAGCATAAATTGAAAAAGGCCAAGTCTGCCAAAAAGCTAGAGTTCATTGGGGAAGATGCAGCTTTCATATTTCAAGCAAGAAAGCCTAGGACTAGGCATGCTAGGAAACTGAAGGAAGGCAACAAGGAAGTTCAAAAAATCCACTAAGACACCTAAAGCTCCTAAAGAAGTTGTTGATCTCTCATTACCTACAATGAAGCATACATCTAGTAAAACAAAGAGGGGAAAAGAAGAAATGATAGAGAAAATAGAGTTTCAACATCTTAAGGAAAAATTGAGGTTGGAAAACTAGGAAATTGCTGTCATGAGAAAAAGGGCTAGAAAGCATAGTGTTGAGAAAGCACAGTTTAAAAGGATGAAGGCATTGTTGGAAGGAAAAACTGATTCTATTTCTGAAACTCCAAGTAGTGCAGAGCAGTTTTTCAAGTGGACAGTTCCAGCAATAAAGGAAGCCAAGTTTGTCAGAATAATAAATACTCACTTGAGAGCTTCTAACAGAAGAATTAAAGATCAAGTGGAGGACTTAGAGTAGCAGCTGAAATTGATTCAGGATGAGTTAAAGAGTGGAGGTATTAAAATAACAGTCATTGAAGAACCAATAGCTAAATCAAGTGAAAATGAAGAAGGAACCTCAAGTAAGCTATAATGACTATTTTTTTATAGTTAATATGGTTTTTAAATGTTGTAGACAGGTGTATTTCAAGTTTTTGGCATATCTATAGTTTTCATTTTTGAAATTTTTTGACAAAACTGCACACTCAACAGTTTCGTGGCGCATACAGTGTAAAAAAGCATAAAAGTGCTATGAAACTACTGTAGAAGCTTTTCTGCTCATTTTACTCATTTATTGAGAGGTTGAAAAGTGAGTTAAGGATTGGAATTGATATGGGAGATGTATTAAAGGGTAAATGAAATGATGCAAGTGGAAAGAAGTCAAAAATTTGAAGAATAAGCATTAAAATGGCAATGTTATAAAGGCAATACGAAACTGTTTTGTTTTCGTAGCGCAATACATTACAGCTCTGTTGTAGCCTCTACAACACCCTCCAAAAATACAAAAAAAATAAAGAACACACACTTCTAAATTTTTGGAGCCCCTTTGAAACTAGAAGAAGAAGCTAAGTAAAGTTTTTAAGAACAAGTCGCTAAGTCGCGAATCCATGATTTGCGACCCATGCGACCTATGCGACTCTGCGACCCTAAAGTCGCCAGGTCGCCAGGTCGCAAGAGTCGGAAGTCATGAAATATGTGACCTTGCGACCCAGCGACCTTAAGGTCGCGAGGTCGCAAGGTCGCAACATTAAGTAATTAGAGGAATTGGCGACTCAGCGACCTTGCGACCCAGCGACCTTAAGGTCGCGAGGTTGCGAGGTCGCAAAGTATCAACTTGCGACCTCATTTAGTGCTCGCACGTGCGACTCCTTTTTATAAGGGCAGGTCTCTAGGTCGCATTTGTGACTCGCGGCGAAATTCGTGGAATTGCTCTGACAGGTCGACTAGCGCATTTTCTTCCGGGTAAGTTGCCATTTCCTCCCTGTGTTTCGTTCACGAGCATTTCTTGCCAAATTTTGGGCCTCCCCATGGTCTTAATTGCTTGCTGGTGAGAATGTAGGGTTTTCTGTTGAGTTTTATTGTTGTTTTGATTCTCATAAACCCCAAGGTCACCTTTGTCTTGCCCAGATCCTCATGGTTGTGCCCTATCTCCAGTTTAGACCCTTTCCAGCCGCGTATGTTTCCCGTTAGGGAGAGATTATCCGCAAAACCGCGCGCGTTCGAAACCCCCCGGCAGGCCCAAGTGTGACCTGTGACCCTACGACCTAGTCGCAAGGTTGCGAGGTCGCGTGTGAATTCTTTTGTTAATCAGCGACCCTGCGACCCCAAGAGAACAGTTAATTAAATTCTGCGTGTGTAGACTGCATTTAGCTATTATCATCATGTCTTTCTCATCCTGGGATTCTTTCCTGAATGCAACAGGTGAATTTGGAGCAGACACGATACCGGTCCTCTCTGACTCTAACAACATGGCACCCCGGGTGTCCCGAAGGAAAGGTAGGCAGGTGGTGGAAGAAGAGTCAGACACAGACATACAAACGTCTCCTCCACCAATATACAGAGACACCCTTTACACCTTCGCAAAGGGGGACAACCTTAGGTGGTATGAAGTATACCACGAGTTCGCCATACCAGACGATGAGTTTCCAGAAGATCTCCCGGACCGGGAAGTATACCTAAAGGTCAAGAGATCCAAATTGCACCTAGCAGGGGCACATCCCGCCATATTTTCGTGCCCAGAAATGTTAGACTGGATCATACAGAAGACGGATCCCAAGAGGTTCGCAATTCGAGATAGTGAAGGTAAAGCTTTTGCAACGTTGGAGGGCCCAAAAGCCCAGGTCTACTACTCGCTGCCCCAACCAGAGGAAAATTTTACCCCGAGATGGTTTTCTACAAATGAAGTACCGGTGTTTGATACAATCAGGAAATGGTGGGCGGAACCAGATAAATTTAAAGTCAAGAAAGACCAGGAGTACCTGGTGGCCAGTCTGAAGAAAGTGTATAAATTAGTGGCCGCCATGCTTTGCAGAGTGTACGGACGTTCGGATGCCACCACTTTCAACGGCGCATGGGCAACTATAATGGAACACGTAACGGTGCACGACACTCGATTCAATTGGGTTGGTATATTAATAGGCTCAATGCAAACAAATTTGGCTTCGGCTTTAGCCCCAGATGAGGGAACGCCGTCAGAATTTTATATGGCTTCATATTTATTAGATGTTGTCTATGCCCAGCTGCATGTTGAGGGATGGCCACATAACTGGGACTCCGAACAGACCCAAGCAATCCATTTGCAGACCAAGGTATTCTGGGAATCCAGGTACAAGTCAGATATTGAGCAAATCTCTCAGATATTCATTCCCGCCCTTTACGGGAAACTATTTGGTCAAGACACCCCCTGCATGTCTTGGCGAGCAATGGAGATGCTAGGTCAGGTGGTGCACTGGTTTCCATTCGCTGAATATACAATCATCCGAGTATTTGGCACATTCAAAGCACCACATGCTCTGCCTAATTTTATTACCGATAAGGTGCTCATGCAGGAGGTATGTTTCCAGATGACCTCGGGCTTCTCCAATGTCCTTTCCAAAGGAAAGAAGAAACCTTGGCCCGCTCTACCCCTCACCATTGGTGCTTATACAGTCAAGGACTTCAGGGAAGTAGGGCGTGAAGGAGAAGAGATAAAAGGTTATCACTTTAGAAATCTGGATTGCCGAACTTATGACCCAGTCAGGATAGTTCCTGAGCATTGTAAAAGGGCCAATTTTAAATGGAGTTATCAGCATGTGGAACACCCAGCAGAGGACGAAAAAAGAAACTGGTACAACGCAGACAGGTGACTAGCTCTAGGTATTGACTCTGAACGAGAAGAAGAGGACCACCAAAATCTAGAAGACAGGAGCCATAAACTAGGAGGCTCTTCTTCCTCCAAAGATAAGAAAACACGGACCAATACAGGGCCTGACACCTCGGATCAGCTAAAAGGAGCAGAGGCCCAGGCCAAGAAGGAAGAGGAAAATAAGATGAAGGAGGATGAAGAGAAACGTAGAAGAGATGCAAGGATAGAATGGAAAAGGAAACAGGCCGAGGAAAAAGAAAGACAGGAAAAGGAAGCACAGGCGGCGGCAGAACAAACACTTAAGGAAGAACTTGACACAGTCGAATGGCAGAAGAAAGCGGACCAAGCTGCCGCAGCAGAGAGGAAAAGAAAAGCTGAGAGAGAAGCAGAGGCAGAGTCAGAACGCAGGAAGAAGGAGGAACATGACAAGGTAGAAGCCGAGCGCCGGCAAAAGGATAAAGGAAAGGGACAAACGCAGGATAAAGAGGATGAATTGATAGATGATATCGACATATCTCCCCTGGAGATTCCTCCGAGTGGCAAGAAATTATCCTCCCTGATGACGATTTTCCCGGGGAACAAGAGGAAGAGGTCTTCGACCTGACTAGATTGACATTTGACCAATTCTCTTTCAAAATACGGCAAGAGAGAAGAAAATCCTTGGCGCAAAGCCATCCCGCCATATCTACGGTCGCCACTGAAAAGGACATCGTCCCGGATACTAGGACTAACATGGTAATGATAGCATCAGCTGGCACCGCTTTTGCCGCGGCCACGGAGGAGAATGTCACTAGAATGAGCAGGGAGATCATTTCCCTACAAAACAGGCTAAAAACAGCGGAACAGGAGAAATCAGTGCTGGAGAGTGAAGTGCGACAGCTCCAAAGTAAGCCTTCCCAAGTCAATGAGGTCCCACTAGCAGTCATTAAAGAATGTGATGTATTGGAAATGACCATGAGGCAAGTATATAGAGAAATGCTCACCCTAAAACAAACAGTGGCCCCATTGGCAGAGGCACGAGCGGAAACCAAAGAGAAGAATGAGCAGCTCAAGGAGGCCTCGGT